>NW_020769358.1:8603838-8624057 GCF_900518735.1 Pseudonaja textilis | reverse complement strand
CCAAAACCTGGAATCCATTCAGCCAGCAGGAAAGTGTTGGGCAGGAGGCCTCCTAAATCAACCAGCGGTATGGACCACTCCACCCTCTCAGCAGAAGCAACAAGAGGTGAGAGGCAGAAAACGGACCATATATACTAAGGAGCAGGTGGCTGGATTCACCAAGGCTTTTGAGGAACACTCCTACTATGGCTATGTGGCCCCTTGAGGGCCTTGAATCCCGGAGGCCTGAATCCACGTAAGGACAGATTGTCCCAAGGACTGGGATATAAGGCTGGTGTGGGAGGGACGAGGAGGAGCAGTGAAGACTGAGAACCATGAATACATGGTGGAGCATCTGACTATGCCTTTGAGGAGGACAGTGCACTTCAGATTGAGCTATTCTTTCTTCCTTCAGGAAAATGGGCCAAACTCGGAGCTGCGAGAGACTTGAGGGGAAGAAGTGGAGGATTTACAGGAAGGAGCATGTGGCGCACTTCACAGAAGCCTTCCAGGGTGCATCGTTTTTGAGGCCCAAGAGCGTTTGGCATCCCGGAGGCCCAAATACATGTAGGAAGGAATGGCACTGTGCATCCCACCAATGGGCTTAAGGGGTATCTGGGGACGAGAGGGTGAGGAGGGTAAAGAGATGCCAGGCCACTAACAGGGATGCTCTTGCTCTCCTTCCTGGTTTTTCAGGTCTGGTTCCAAAATCGCAGGTCCAAAACCTGGAATCCATTCGGCCACCAGGAAAGTGTTCGGCAGGAGGCCTCCTAAATCAACCAGTGGTATTGGCCACTCCACCCTCTCAGCAGAGCTCTTGTGGACTGAGAATTTCAATCGCTCTTTGCTACTGTCTATTGTTTCAACTTGTCTGAAGGCTTCTATTATTGTTCCAGTACCCAAGAAGTCACCTGCAAATGCTTTAAATGACTTCAGGCCAGTGGCATTGACTTCTGTGGTAATGAAGTGCTTCGAGCAGTTAGTTCGGAAATATATTATTTCTTGCCTTCCTGTTACCTTTGACAATTATCAGTTTGCTTATAGAACAAACAGATCTACTGAGGATGCTGTCAATACTGTTCTTCATACTGCCCTATCTCATTTGGAGAAAAAAGGAACGCATGTCAGAATATTATTTGTTGATTTTAGTTCTGCTTTCAACACAATATTACCCACAGATTGATGTCTAAGCTTAAAGATCTGAAGCTACCGGACTCCATATGTTGGTGGATTCTGAATTTTTTATCACATCATTCACAAAGGGTTAGGATGAATGAACATATTTCTTCTGTGAAGATCCTCAATACCGGCACTTCTCAGGGCTGTGTATTGAGTCCACTTTTATTCACTATTTATACGTCTGATTGCACCTCTATTCATCTGAGTAATAAGATCATTAAGTTTGCAGATGATACGACGTTGGTGGGGCTCATTTCTGACAATGATGAGTCTGTGTACAGGGATGAAATTCATCAGCTGTCCCTCTGGTGCAAAGTAAACCATCTTATTTTTAATATAAATAAGACGAAGGAATTCATAGTGGATTACAGGAAGAGCAGTTCGGATATCCAGCCGTTGTGTATCGATGGTGTCTTGGTAGAACAGGTGGCAGAATGTAAGTTTTTAGGTATCACCCTGAAACAAGATCTAACATGGGGGGCAAATACTTTAGCCCTAGAAAAAAAAGGCTCATCAACGACTGTATTTTTTAAGACTTTTAAGATCACAACAACTGCCAGAGAGTCTGTTGGTTGCCTTTTATCGAAGCTCTATAGAGAGCATTTTATCTTATGGCCTCTGTGTGTGGTTTAGGAGTTGTACAGAGGCGGAGAAAGGGGCACTCCAAAGAGTGATAAAAAGGGCACAAAAGATCAGCGGATGTCCTCTTCCCTCATTGGAGGAGTTGTATAACATGGGATGTAGAAGGAAGATACAAAAGATCTTGAGAGACCCTTCGCATCCAGGCCACTCGTCGTTTGAGATCCTACCATCAGGAAGACGATATATAGAGTGCTGAAAGCCAGGACAAGTAGATTTAAACATAGCTTTTACCCAAGTGCTGGGATCAGGTTAAATGCAGAGTTATGAATCTGGTGGTCTTAACATATATATATCCTGGTTGTACAGTTTTTAACTGTTATTTGTTTTAATTTGTTTTACATTGTTATTTGTATATATCTTTTAGTGTTGCTCAGTTGTATGTTGTGAAAGAGCACCTTATTTTGTTGTTCTCGGGTTTCTGAATACAAAGACAATAAATTTATCTTATCTTTATCTTATTTGCCAAAAACTGGAAAACTGAGAAAATACCATTACAGGAGGAAATCATTAAGAAAATATTGGAATGTGCTGAAATGAGTAGATTGACATTTGAAATCAGAGAACAAGATGATAAACAATTTTATAAAATTTGGGATCTATTCTATCAATGGTTAGACAATAAAACATGGTAATGAAATATGTAGATTCTTAGAAAATAATATATATATATATAAAGATGTATTATTTTCTTATATCTACAAAATGATTGTAGGATAGATTTGAGATGATAATATGAATTGTTATAAAACAAATTAAGTAAAATATGATTATTTCGTGAAATATGAATGAATAAAAGTATAGACAAATGATTGATTAACAAAGATTAATGTTTTTAATGTTTGATTGAAAATATGAGAATATATACAATGTAATCATAATTGAAGACTATGAAATGGAAGCACAAACAATTTGTAAACCATCCGACACACTATATGTATATATATGGAAGATGGCTTGATGTTTTTATGTTTTGTTTGTCTATATTTGTTTTAAAAACCAATAAAAACATTTTTTTTAAAGTGTTGGGCAGGAAGCCTTTTAAATCAACTGGTGATGTGGACTTCTCCACCCTCTCAGCAGGCACCTTCTTTGACTGACCCCAATTGGAAATGGGGAACTCCTCAGGTAGCCCCAAACATTTGAGAGGGAGCCCACAAGCGGATCCTCCCACATCACAAAACAGCATCTGGGTTGGATCCCCTGGTCCAGTCAGTGGAACTGGATGTGTAGCTGAACCTGCTTCTCACTAGGGGTGATTGGTAATAAACTTTGTTCCCAAACTCTGGTTTCCCATCTCTTTGTGAGGTTTGTTTCTTGTTTTGTAGCTGGTTCTGTCCTGAGCTTGGCTCTAGAGAGGCTTAGGGAGTCCCTGGCTTGCTTCATCCATCCTGCTAACCCTGAATGTTGGGCAGTTTTCCTTTGGTGCCATGAGAACATTGTGGCTGCTAAAAGAAGCCATGGTTAAAAGAGAGACGGTTTAGCAAGTGACCTAACTGCCAATCGCTATGTTGATTAGGATGTGTTGCCATTCAAAGCACTGGCTTACATTGGGATCTACTTTCTGGAGCCGATGATCAGACCCTGCTAACTGCAGGTCCCAATTTTCCCAGGCAGTGATGGATTGAAAGAGTCCTTCAACGAGAGAAATTGGAGGCTCCTCAGAGAGCCCCAAACATTTCAGCCTTTGGGATCAGAAGTGGATCCTTTTGAATCACAAAACAGCCTCTCGGCTGGATCCATTGTTCCTCTCCTGCAGAGCCCTTTACTCTTAGCTCTTCCTGCTAACCCTGAATGTTGGGCATTTTCCTTTGGTGCCGTGAGAACATTGGGGTTGGTGTAAAAGAAGCCATGGTTAAGAGAGACGTGGTTTAGCAAGTGACCTAACCCGCCAGTCAATATATTTATGGGGATTGTGCTCCAATTCAAAGCATCCCTTAGTTTCTGGAGCTCATGAAAGGGCAGTGGTCACTACAGGTCCCATCTTCCCCAGCCAGCACAGCCACTGCAGTTAAGGAAAGAAAGGCACCTTCAGTAAATAACTGCGGTCCACCTTAAGTCATAAACTTCTAGCCAAGAGAGATGGGAATCTTCTGCTCCCATCAAGAGAAACCCTAAAGGAGAATATTTTCAGTTCTTAAAATTGCTGATGTCTTGATGCCTTGAAACCCCAACTTCTCCCCTCCACCAGAGCCCAAGCAGGATGGGCCTTGGCAACCAAATTCAGAGCAGAGGCAAGGTCCATTCCGATGCTCTTTAAGGTGGCCAAACCACTTTGGGGTCCAATCCTGTTTCCTTCACCTGTTTCTTCCTCTTCGGTTGAGTTTCTGTTAACAACGATTTTGTCTAGTGACCCAAAACACACACACACACACACACACACACACAAAACTCGGAGAAGAAATTAATTTTGGGGCGCTCTATTTCTACCTCTTTTTTTCTTTTTTCCTTTACCTTTGCAGACGGATAGAAAGATGCATTTTATATGACAGAAAGCCAACTTTTCCTTTCCTTTCCTTTTTTTCCTTTTTCCCCCCTTCCCTTCCTTTTCCCTCCTTCCTTTTTAAAAATGTGTACAAAATGTGTCGGTTTTAAACATTGCGATTATCGCCCCGAGCCTGGGAAAATTGGAACAAGCGGTCTCTCCGAGGTCCTTTAAGACAGTGGATGGGGATATTTAAAAAAAAAAAAAAGCGCAGGAAAGCAAACGTGTTTGTTGTTGTTTTCGTTTTGATTTGATTTGATTTTAATCAGAAAACTGGACAGAATGGGGGAGAGCGTCGAATTCGTTCCGTTCCCGGTTTTAGCGGGAAGGAGAGAACGTCGGGAGGGAGATTCTCTGGGGGTTTGGGGGCGACTCGTGTCGTCTTGCCTCTCCCAGGAGAGGGTCCTATCCTGTGCTGGCTAATTCAAACGTGTGTCCCCCAATCCAGCGAATTCGGGGCGAGCGGCATTGTAGAAAGGGGGAGTCGGAGAGGAGGTGTGTGGGAGGGCGAACTCAACTCCCCCCCTGCTCCATTTGGGTAAGGGGCTGCCTTCTCACGGCAGCCCACCTAGGGTTAAGCTAATTTGTTGTGGGTGGAGGGAGATGCGAGGCTGCCGAGCTCGGAAACGAGCTTTCTCGGGAGACAAGAAACGGGGCGTCGTGTGAACGGAGCTCTTTTGGCCTCTGCGAGCAGCTCTGCTTGGTCCCAATGAGTTCATTCATACGACACGCCTAACCAGTTGGGTTTTAAAAAGATATTAGAATGTGCAGAATTGGACAGGTTAACAATGGAACTTAGAGATAGAGAGGAAAAAGACGGCTACCTAACATGGGATGTATTGTATAAATGGTTAAATATCAGGTGCAGAGATGAGTAAAACACAAAGAAGATTAACAACATAGAAATAAATACAGAGGTATAGAAATATGTAAGAACGCACAATGTAAGCAAAATCACTATCGGACTGTGCACGAACATCTCTTTAAAGTGTAGAGAGTGATAAGTGTAACAGTGTTATGGTACAATTATGAAAATAGTAGTTGTAATTATAACGTACCACACTATGAATTTAAGAGAGATTATTCTGGATGACTATGAGAATAATAGCTGTAACCAGGGTGTATACTAAGATGCATGAGTATTTTAAAAAGACTTGATACATCCAGTTCACTGCCCTTGCAAAATTGCAAATGTGATGAATAATGAAAAATGTACCATAAAAAATATTAAAGGAAAACAAACTCCAACTGGCACAGGCATTGTGAAGCGTCAGGGTAGTTTTCTGCAGGTTGTGAGAAGTCAACCCTAAGGGGAGGTTTTTCAGAAAATGGGGTGATTTCGAAAGCCAGCAAAGGATGCTGTGTGAACCTGGCCCAGGGGCGTGAATCCTGGCCTCCTGTCTCGTTCCAAGGACAAGTTCGAGTTTGACTTTTCCCTTCTTGTTGCTCCTCTTAAGAGCAAGAGATGAGTAGGGGAAGCGGGACCAGTTACACAGAGGGTCAAGTGGCCTGCCTCACCAAGGCTTTCAAGGGGGACTCCCCTTCCCCAGGTAGGGGGCCCAGGACAGCCTGCTGAGAAGGCCTGGATTCATATAAGAATGGATCCCACCTCTCTCATCCCACCAACCGGGCTAAGGAATGGTGGGGGGGAGGGAATGAGAAGGCAGGGAAGGCTGAGAGAACCAAGGCAAGTGGGAAGAGCTTCCTTTCTCCCAACTCTTTTTTCTTTTGTCCAAGTCTGTTTCCAGCACCCTAACACTCAACCTGCCAATCACGGGGAGAAAGACTGGACAGGACGACTCTGGGGATCCCAGACAACAACTCGCAGAGTAGACTACTCATCCCTCTTAGAGGGACCTCGTCAGGGCCACCAGAAGGAAACGGGAAGCCCCCATGATACAGACAAACCATTCAGAAGTGGATCCTTCCCCAACACAAAACAGCCTCTTGGTTGGATCCATCGTTTCACTCCTGCAGAGCCCTTTGCTCTTAGCTCTTCCTGCTAACCCTGAGTGTTGAGCATTTTCCTTTGGTGCCATGAGAACATTGGGGCTGCTAAAAGAAGCCATGGTTAAAAGAGAGACGGTTTAGCAAGTGACCTAAACGCCCATCGCTATGTTGATTGGGATGTGTTGCCATTCAAAGCACCGGCTTACATTGGGATCTACTTTCTGGAGCCGATGATCAGACCCTGCTAACTGCAGGTCCCAATTTTCCCAGGCAGTGATGGATTGAAAGAGTCCTTCAACAAGAGGAATTGGAGGCTCCTCAGAGAGCCCCAAACATTTCAGCCTTTGGGATCAGAAGTGGATCCTTTTGAATCACAAAACAGCCTCTCAGCTGGATCCATTGTTCCTCTCCTGCAGAGCCCTTTACTCTTAGCTCTTCCTGCTAACCCTGAATGTTGGGCATTTTCCTTTGGTGCCGTGAGAACATTGGGATTGGTGTAAAAGAAGCCATCATTAAAAGAGACGTGGTTTAGCAAGCAACCTAACCCCCAAGTCAATATATTTATGGGGATTGTGCCCCAATTCAAAGCAACCCTTAGTTTCTGGAGCTCATGAAAGGGCAGTGGTAACTACAGGTCCCATCTTCCCCAGCCAGCACAGCCATTACAGTTAAGGAAAGAAAGGCACCTTCAGTAAATAACTGTGGTCCACCTTAAGTCATAAACTTCTGGCCAAGAGAGATGGGACTCTTCTTCTCCCATCAGGGCCACCAGAAAGAAATTGAAGGCTCCTAAGATGCCCTGCAAACATTTCAATCCTTGGAAGGGAGTCAAGGAGCAGATCCTTCCCCATCACAGAAAAGCCTCTCAATTGGATCCACCATCCCAGTCCTGCAGAGCTCTCTAAACTAGGATTCCCAACACAACACCAGGATCTGAAGTGGTTCCCGACCAACCCAACAGTTCCCCATCTGCCTCTAAATCTTCTATGGATCTAGATCCACTCCTAGGGCCCGTATCAGCAACAGCAGACTTCTCAAGATCCACAGTTGGGGAAAAGTAGACCAGATCTCCTTGTACCCCACCGTATTTTAATGTCCTGATTCCCACCATGGATTTCCACGGGGTATTAGGGTTTGGTAGGAGTTTGGAAAAGGGCTCTTAGCGGTTTCAGAACAGAGAATGGGATGGGATTCAGCTCAGGAGAGGAGAACTTGGAAGTGAATTTTTTTTCCCCAGGTCTCGCCTTGTTCTCGGGGCGTCCTGGGTTGGAAAAGAGAAATGGAGCCCAGCAGGCTGCTTTGAAAAAAACTCTTTAGAAACAGCTGTATCTGGTACACACACTCCTTGCATTCTCCTACCGCAGAGGTCTCCAAACTTGGCAACTTTTAAGATTTGTGGAGTCTTAAAGTTGCCAAGTTGGGGGCCCCTGCCCTACCGGTAGGAAGGGGCTTCTCCCGCAGCCTGCCTGGATGTTACTAACTGGATGTTAGCTAAATTAATCTATGCATAACATGCCTTGACTGGGATACAAGTGTGAAGCTGGGTTGTTATTATCTAGGTTTTGAGGATGCTCCTTTCTCTGCGCCATCTGGGGGCCCACAAGGCACGTCAAGCTTTGGGTGAACATATCAGGAGGAAGAAAGAGAAACCTAGAACAAGAGTTTTCCATCTGGGTCACCCCAGTGGGTAAATTTTGGATTCCCTGCACAAGTCTCTCCAGTGGATAAATTATTGCATTTTGCATAAAGTTTGATTTTATAGACTCATTTGTCGTGACCGTGAGGCTCAAGAGAGCAGGTCCTTGTTTCCCAGGGAGCTTCAGGAATTCTACTCACACAGAGCAACTATTGCTATTATGACTATTCTTTTGAGTGTTTCCCTCCTTTTAGACATAGAGTATCTTCAAAGCTTGAAAGAAACCAACTAAGTAAATTAAAGCACCCGGAAGAAGAGAATTTATCTTCGACGGCATACACAATTAAAAGGTGTTTTAATTGTGGAGGCAGAGGACATTTGGCAAGATTCTGCAGAAAAGAAAAAAGCCAGAATGTAAAAAAGCCAAAGAAATCTTTTGAACTAGCCATGTTTAGCAACTGTGATGTGAAGAATGATTTATGGGTGGTGGACAGTGGTGCATCCCACTGCATCACGAGAGATAAGACAAAATTTATAAAAATGTCTACAAGCTCTCAACATATATCACTTGCTAATTTGATGGTCTTGGGTGTTTTTAAGGCTTTCTAGGGGTCCCCCATTTTTATTATATCCAGTTTAATGGGCTCCAAAGAAAACCCCATGATAATCCCTCCTGGCCTCTAAGCAACACCCCCACACACACACAAGTCCTCAAGGGCTAGTACTCGCTGTTTACTATAGCATTCTTTTCCAATTCTACTACAACTCCTGTTCTTCTATTGCTATTCTTTGTGCGCCCTACTTCTAGAAAACAGTAGCTCTTCTGCTCGCCTTAGGTTGTTTCCCAAACGAACACGGCCTACTTTCCCTCTCACTCCCACAACACCAACCCAACAACTCCTCCTGCTTTCCTGCTTTGGCTTTTATAGCCATACCTTGGTGGGCTGGCTAGGGAGGAGTCTTAAAAGGGCAGGGCCCCAGTCCAGGTGCTGGCCATTTTGCAGGCAGCTTATCCACTCACCGATGTCCTTCCTGGTAGCTCCTCCCAAGAATTCTTCCTTATTTCTAGAAATCAGGGTGTGAGTCACAAGGAAGGTGAGAAGTTTACCTTTTCAGTTGGTGGGTTTGCTACAAACCCCAGGCTTTAAGGAATTTGTGAAAAGAGGGCAAACCTTCCAAACTTTGCCTCCATCCTAATTTAGGTTGATGATCATTCTAGGTAGGGGATGGAACAGGGAATGCCCCCTGATATAAGTATGTACTCCAAAGGCAATCTAAAAAGGCTGGTTTTTTTTAAAAAAAAACGAATGCATTAGTTATGAACTCTCAAATTCTACTTCAAACCAGTAAAGCTACAGATCTCTTTTTTTTTAAGTGGATTTCTTGTTTCTTAATCCAATTTTTTTTTAATGAAACACACTTAAAATGAAAAACTTCTCAAATAATCTGATATTGCTTAGGAAACAGATAACTTGGTTTCCATTTAATACAATGATAGCCCTTTTCTCAAACTCTCAGACTTGGGTTAATGTTGGCCTATATTATCTCCCTGGCCTCTTGGCCTACCTATTAGGAAGAGAACTCAGCTTATACAAATTTCATTCTTTGCCTAAAAAACATTCCGTGTTCTGGAGAGTTCCTAGGCCATTCTATACAATGCCACCATTTCACACATGGCTGGTAACATATACATGAAACATTTCATACTTTGAGGTCCTATTTTTTTTTTGGCCTTCCTAGGTATTGTATAAAATGCCTAATTTCACACATGGATGGTAACATATAAGTTCAACTGAGTTCTGTGTGTTTGAATGAAAGAGTGGATAGATTGATAGATGATAGGTGAGGGGTAGATGATATATTAACAGAAGACGATAGATGATAGGTAGATTAATAAAAGATAGATGATAGATAATTGATAGGTTGGTACATAGGTAGGTAGATAGTGGGTAAGTAGATTTCTTTCTCAAACCCCAAAAACTTTAACTTTAGACTGTCTACTATTGACCTCACCCCTTTCCTAAGAGGTCTGTAGGGGGCGTGCATAAGCGCACCAACGTGCCTACCATCCCTGTCCTATTGTTTTTCATTTTTATTTTTTATTTTTCTTATATGTATCCATGTATTCATAACTACGTTTTTACTTATAACTATTATTTTGTAAGCAATTGACAAAAATAAATAATATATAAATCGATGATAGGTAGATAAGTAGATAGGTAGATAGTAGATAAGTAGATACATAAGTAAAAAGGTAGGTAGGTAGATGGTAGATAGATAATTTATCGATGATTTATTAGTGTACGGCTGATGATAGTTGATAGATGATAGTTATGTGGATGGTAGGTTGATGGTAGGTTGATGATAGATTGATGATAGATTGATGAGAGAGAGAGAGAAAAGACAGAAGACAGATAGATAGACATTTGATGCTTGTGGTGTTTTTTGTTGTAGCTGCCTCAGAGTTGGGTGGGCTGTAAATATCTAATCTAAAATTCAGTTGGATCTAATTGAATCCAATATCCCTACTGGGATAGGAACTTGAATTAGGGCTAACCTAAATGCTTTAAGATTTAGATGGAAACTAATCAAGGACAGAACCAACCTAGAACTAAGGAGGAAATGTCCTTATGGTGAGAACAATTTACCAACCAGAAGTTGTGAGTGCTCCATCACTGGAGGTTTTTAAGAAGGGAATGGCCAGCCACCTGCCTGCATTGGTATAGAGTCTCTTGCTTGGGCAGGGGGTTGGACTAGAAGATCTCCAAGGTCCCTTCCAACTCTGTTATTCTGTATTTAAAGCTACTTTAATAAGCACAGATGTTACAAGAAGCAGAGAAATGAAAACATGTATTTCTTTTTTTCAGTTTTAGGTCCTGGGTAAGGTTTTTGTTGTTGTTGGTTGCAACACCTGTACAAGTTTTTTTTTTTTAGTCCTTACTAGGATCTCTATAGCAATGGAGAAAATAGGTCCTTCCCCCACCCCATGTGTGTCTTCACAGATAAATTTGTAAGCCACCTCAGCCTAGGAAAGTATATTAAATACTAAGTACTAAGGAAGTATTTAAAAAGTGTACCCAATGCATTAATCATGTATACGAATGAGAAGGTATTTTAGTTATGTCTTATCTTGTGATGTAAATCTTGGTGGAGATTCTGATTCTCTCTGACCTTGGTTGCAGACATTTCAGTATCCAATTAGATAACGCCATCAGTGGGAGGGAGTGTGGGGTTTGCTCAAAGGCACTCCCTCACCCCATACTCCCCCAGTCCCACCCCATGTTAAATCCTACTGATGATGTTACCTAGTTGGGTAATGGAACACTTGCAACCAGCCCAGCTCAGAGAGCACCAGATATCCTCTTCTCTTGATTCTCCAAAAGAAGCCTTTCTTGTTGGCTTCTCCAAAAGAAGCCTTTGACTTCTTTTGGTGCTTTTTAAACCCATAATGTCTCAGCTTGGAAATAATAGAGCTTGTCTTTCTCTCAATCCTTCCTTTTTCAGGTTTGGTTTTAGAAAAGAAGAGCAAGAAAACCTAAACCATGGGGAAAGCGGTTGGCAGGAGGAGGCAACTGGCTGTCTTGGCAGGATCTCTTTGGGGTGACTCAATAAAACCAATCAAGAGGCATCCCCCTGCCAACAAAAGGCTATAGAATCAAAACTCTGGCTTTCCCAGTTGCCATGTATGGCTGAGAAAGTTGGCCCATAAGGAAGGCAGAGTGTCAAAGAATGGAGGCCTTTGAACTCTGGGGCTGGAGAAGACTCCCATGAGTTCCTTGGCCTGCAAGGCCATCCAACCAGTCATTCCTAGAGGAGATCAACCCTGACTGGTCTTTAGGAAGCCAGATCCTGAAGATGAAACCCAAGGACTTCAGGCCACCTCATGAGAAGGAAGGACACCGCCAAACATTTCCAACTCTGGGAAGGAACCCAAGAGAAGCAGATCCCTCCACACCACAAAACAGCCTCTGTGTTGGATCCAGTGTCCCAGTCCTGCAGAGCTCTTTGGACTAGCTTTTCCAGATCACCATCTGGATGGATCCTTGCCTTTCCCCCAACCAATCCAATGCCACCCAGAGAACCCCCTACCGATCCACTCCTATGACCCATATCGTCAACAGCAGATTTCTCCAAATCCACAGCCGCGGAATCATTTCTCTTCTACCCAGAACTTGCTTGTGTCCTGTTCCAGCTAAGAGGATCTCCGTAGAGAGACCATTGAACATTTGGTCCTGAGGCATCTAACAATGGATAAATATCCCAGGCTGGTTTGTATGGTAATATTCTGGTTTTCTATTCAGATCGTATAAATCTTCCACCTTTTACTAAAAGGGTTCCATAAAGAAAGAGAACATGGATGAGTTTTGTTCTAATGTTTTGAGGCCCCCATAATTCAATTTTTGGTGAGATCTGCACCCACCTTCTTGCTTTTCACTAAGATTTGGCTCTGCCAGATGGCCTGGGACCCCAAAGGGAGTGAATCACTGGGGGGGGGAGGGTGTTAAGGCCATTCCCCACCCCACTGTGCATCTTGCTCCCATTTCCCCCACCTTTTCATTGTAATGTTTTTTAAGGTCCCTTGCTCGGTCAGCTGGTTTTAAGACTGCATTTGGCAAGTTTTTTAAAAAAAATCCTAAAATAAATAAAACAAATGAAGATGGAAAGCTGGAGGTAGCTTTTCTGCAGGGATCAGTCTGTGAATGTCTCAATTTGGGACTTCGCTCTTTGTCTGAAGAGCAGGCAAAGCCTTTGAGGGGCCTTCAAGACAGGGATTCAGAAGGCTTTGGAAGAAGGTTGCAAGGAGACTACTGCCAGAGTAGTCTTAAAACTTTCTGCTCATGGATGAAAGCATTCTGCTCATCCAAGGGGCTGTAGACTTGTTGAGACAGAAAACTTTTTTTTACATATCCCTCAGGTATTCAAGAAGCATCCTTAACTATGGGACAGGCCCACCCCACCTGGGCCAGCAGAGGAGGCATGCTATGGATACCGTCAGTCAAGGAATTCCGGCTAGCCGAATCCAGGAGAAGACCCTTTTGTGCCATGGACCCAGCTCTTTGAAACATCTTACCTTCTGTGGTGAGATTGGCTCCCACCCTCTGGTCTTCCAAAAGGGCCTGAAAAACTGACTCTACCAGTTGGCCTTGGTGCCCCAATAGAGAAGCATCACGCTGGGAGTGGTTGATGGACTAATACTTAGCTCCCAGCCCTATACATTCCCCTCTCTTTCTCCTCATCTTTTAGCTATAATTTGTATTTTATTATGATTCGCTTGAGATTTGGCACATTTGCAAAGAGAGGGAGGGAGAGAACGAGAAAGAAAGAAAAAGAAAAAAAAGAAAGGAAGAAAGAAAGGAAGGAAGGTCTCGCAGTGAGGCTGGTGGCAGATTAATGTAAGAAATAAACAGCCTTAGCTAACCTGGCTCTAATCAGGCTTTTTGATGAGGAAAAATCTGGGTCTCAATGGACTATTTTGGGATCCTTTTCTCCTAGGAGAAAACTGGAGTTTCTCATTAAAAAATTTCTCTCAGCTACAGATTCATTAGCCACTTAAAATGTATTTTACACCTGTGAATTTTTTGGGTGCTAATTTCTTCATTCTGGGTTCTTTATGTCCTTAAGGGGGATATGGTTTTTAAAAGAACTCAATGGGTATTCTGAACTGCTTTTTTTTGGTAGGGGTGATTTTCAATAAACTTTGATCTTGAAATGGATTGCCTGGGCTCGGTTGTTCCTATTGTGTTCTGCTTAGGTTAGAGAGGATGTTTGGAGTGTCAATGTCTGAGTCATTCTGAGCCAAGTATATGTCAAAGAGATTTGTCATTTCCATCTCAAAAGATAAGCTGTCTTCATGGCTGGCGAGAATGCCCTTGAATTAAGGCCTAGGCTGTGTGCAAATAAAGACTAGCCCAGGCAACTCTTTCAAATGTACTACATACTCCATCCATCTCGAGAGCTCTTAATTTCACTTCTCATTCTCCTCAGGAACAATACCCCTGTATTTTAACATTTTAACTGACAGGGGTAAAAGGCCAAATTCAACACCTTTGCTAACCTCACGACTTTCCCTGATCTGGGCTACAGATAAATATATTTTTGTGGTACCATTCCTAGAAAAAAGAAATCTATGAAATGAAGAGGAAATGGAAGGGGAAGATGGGTCTCTTTGTAATATCTAGAACATTGTTCTAGGACTAGGTATTGGTGTTGAGCAGAGGAATGGGTTGGATCCTTTTCCAATATTCTGGATGATGGTCAAATTAACCCAAAAAGGGATTCTAGCAATTCCAAAATACATAAATGAAAAGAGATAGGCAGCTTTAGAAATTTAATAAATTTAACAAACATTGTCCTTTGGATCCCCAACAAACTACAATCACAGTATGTGCATGCCCACAGCGAAGATATATTCTTTTCAAGGATTTTTAAGCTAAACTTTTCCCATCTAATGCTGGATAGCGTGATCTCATCAGACATTGGAGTCTTCCAGCTACTGATGGTGAATTTGATATTGGCTAAATCAGGGGTCTTCAAACTTGACAGCTTTAAGAGTTGTGGACTTCAACTCCCAGAATTCCTCCTCCAGTCATGTTCGCTCAGGAATTCTGGGAGTTGAAGCCCACAAGTCTTAAAGCTGTCAAGTTGGAAGACCCTTGGGCTAAACGGTAAGAGGACTTGACTGGAAATTGATATTGGCTTGACTTCAAGTTGACCTCTTGATAGAGTTTCTCTTCAATCAGTTGTTTTTATAATGGCTCTTTTCAGGCAACTACAATGTTTTCTTGACATCCTGCTGGGTTTTTTTTTTTTAATCATGCGTCCATGGGAATGTTGCAATAGTTGTAACCATGAAAAATGGTTATAGGTCACATTTTTCAATGCCGGTGTAACTTTTGTAAGCCAACTGTAAGCCAATTGTTCTAAATCAAAGACTGCCTGTATTCTGTTTCTTTGGAATAAAATTCCTCTGTATGGCAGCTTATTTCTGAAAGTTTGCAAAGTTAACCCCCCCCACCAACTCCCTATTTGTAATGGAATCTAACTATCAGTATTAAAAACATTGTAAAATTAATCATTATTTTCAAATTTTGATTTTCAAAATTAGAATAATATAGTATATTCTTTCCACCAATTGGGTGGTGGGCGTGGCATGTGAAAATGTTTGGAAACCACTCTTGCCCATAGTAATAAACCAGGACCTATATAAATAGTCCTGGATTTACAGCAGTTTGCTTAGTCACCATTCAAAGTTACAACGGTGGCAAGGAAAAAATGACTTATGTCCATTTCTCACACTTATGACTGTTGTAGCACCCCCATGGTGACCAAAATTCAGATGCTTGGCAACCGACTCATATTTACAATGGTTGCAATGTCCTGGGGTCATGTGATGCCTCTTTTTGCGATCTACCGATGAGCAAAATCCAGGGGCGGAGAGCCAGATTCACTTAGTGACTGTATTACTAGCTTAAGAACTAGCATTGATTCCCTTAACAATGGCAGCCAAAAAGGTTGTAAAACGGGGTGGCACTCAACAGCCGTCTCGCTTAGCAACAGAAATTTGGGCTCAATTGTAGCCGTAAATCAAGGACTACCTGGAAACAGGGCAGTTCTCGTGCTAGGGAAGGCTGAACTGCCTTAGCCTTACAAAATCGTTACAAAGCAAACAGCCCTTTCCATATGCCAGATATAATTGTTTTTGGTGGCTCCTGTTATCCTCCTGCTGCATTTTTTTCCCCCTGTTTCTTATCTGCTGATAAAATGCATTTATTTTCTCCAAATTTGTATTGTTAATGAATTAACTGCCACTACTTCACTTATCTTCAGCTGGTTATCTGTCAGAAGTCGGTCTTTTTCTGAAGGATAATGGACAAAAAAACAAAAAAAAATGCTATCTGAAGAAATAAAAAGTGAGATCCTGCCAGGAATCCTTTGGAGTTGGAAGATTTCTATCTAGTTCATTGAAAATCCTAGATTTTTGAACCAGGCATTGCAAAACGATTGGGGATAAGACAAATAAAGCCAAAAGATCTTCAAAGAAACTGTAGAGCTTTCCCAGAGTGGATGAAGAGTCAGCGAAAGACTAAATATTTTAATGGCATTGTTCTGCGCAAAAACTGATTACAGATTAACAGAGTTGAAGGGACCTTGTAGGTCATCTAGTCCAACCCCTGCCTGCCCAAGCAGGAGACAGTCCAGAGGCAGGATTGAACCACAAGGGTATCTGAGATGCAAAATGTTCAGGGAAAGCGTGCACCCGGAAAGAAGAAGCCGCACATTGCTGTAGCAGAGAAGAGGGTTCTTTAAAGGGTCTGGAAGAGAAAGATGCAAGCCACAACGTTGTGCAAATGGACACGCCATGCAATCTGCATCTACTGTACGTGGATAAAACAGCCAGGTCGTGTTCCCTTCTTCAAAAAATTATAATCCAAGTCCATTCTGCAAAGACATGAGAAATCTGCATTTAACATAAAAGATGTTAAAATATCCTCTTCATCATCTATTTTAGAGCAAAGTGTTGTTACAAGGTTCAATTCAAATGTACATACACCCTGTATTATTTTCTCAGCCTAAATCTCCTCTGTGCATAGGCCGTTTTCTCTATGTGGCAGAACCTTTGAATCTGTCTGTCTTCTTCTTTTCCTTCTCCTTCCTCCTCCTCCTCCTCCATCCACTCCCCCTCCTCCAGAAATGCACTCATGGTTTTCACCCAGTTGAGTCCCATCATGAAAATGTCATAGATCCAAATATTGAGCGATTCAATTGTGTGTTATCAAAGACAGCGATGTAAAGGAATATGACCCTCTGCAAGAAAGGAATGGTTGCTAACAGAAACAAAACTAATAGTGTATAAAGAGTAAAACCAAACCCGGAAGTAAACTGGTAGCATCTTTTCCGACTAAAACACTTATCAAAAGGCCAACATGTTTGCAGCTCATGAAAGCTTATGCTTTTGCAGTAGTAGCATCGTAGTAGTGTAGGTTAATTGGAAAAAGGGCTACTAGGTGCCTTCCTATGCTTGGCTATCCTAAACCAAGATGCCTCTCTTCCTACAATGCATGCTAGGAGACTAATCTTCCGCCTAATTGGTATAAGGAAGTGAGAGGTCACACTTCAGGTCAAGCAGAAAGGCAAGTTGAAGACAGAATGGGGTACTTAAGTGGGTGGGAAAACTTGTGGGGAGAGGGGTCAGGAGTGAATGGGTACTCAGCAAATGTGGATTGAACAGAAAAGTGAATGGCCAGGAGAAATAAGTACATTAAGGTGGTTTGGTATATAGAGAGACCATTTGTAGCAACACTATTTCTCCTCCTCTTCCTCCTTCCCCCCATTTCTTATTCCTTTATGACAAGATTGCGTAACATTTCCTTCAGCAGAGAGAACACAGTCACCAGATGAATATATTCCCTGGATAAAAGGGTAAATAATTTCTGCATTGAACAAAGACACACTTTAAAATAAAAACAAGAAGAAAACTCTACCTTTTTAATCTCTCTTGTTTTACTGCGTGACTTTGAAAATAGAGCATGCGGTGTGTCTTACAGCAATCATTAGATAACCACGGTGGTTTCTTTTGTGTGTGTGCGTTTCAAAGTTCATTTCAAACTCAGCTCTAAATCAGGTGAATGGTTGAGTAATCCTACATCCTTTAAAAAAAAGTCATTGATGTTGTAAGATTAAGCATCCTTTCGCCAGCACAATTCAATATAGCAGAAATGCCTTCTAAAGAAACATGAACTGATGCAGACTGTAACACACAATGGCTCCTGATAAGCTATTGTTTCAACTCTGCCTCATTTTGCAAAATGGAGATAATAGAAGATTGCAGAAGAAGGCCGGGGACAAACTTTTTCATTGCTTTTAATCATTAGAGCATAAGCAAGGATTTGCAACAAAACGTTTCCATGTAAAATGCTTCACATTTCTTTCTTTATTTCCCAGTCCAGTTAGTGAAGCCCCAATTCAATCCCTGGTTTGTTTTTTTCTTGGCCCAGTCCCTGCTGTCTCTCAAGATTAAGAAACAAAGCAAATATACCTATAAACTATTTAATTTGTATATAACAATGTTTGTGTTTCTATCATATTTTATATCTTAAATTGTTGTATTTTATTTCATTTCATTTTAGACTGTATTTTATTCCAATTTCATTTTAGACTGTATTTTATTCCAATTTCATTTCAGACTATATTTTATTCCAATTTCATTTTAGACTATATTTTATTCCATTTCATTTTAGATGGTATTTTATTCCAATTTCATTTTAAATCATATTTTATTCCAATTTCATTTTAAATCATATTTTATCCAATTCCATTTTAAATCATATTTTATTCCAGTTTCATTTTAGAGTGTATTTTATTCCAATTCATTTTAGACTATATTTTATTCCATTTCATTTTAGACTATATTTTATTCCAATTTCATTTTAGATGGTATTGTATTCCAATTTCATTTTAGACTATTTTATTCCAGTTTCATTTTAGACTATATTTTATTCCATTTCATTTTAGACTGCATTTTATTCCAATTTCATTTTAAATCATATTTTATTCCAATTTCATTTTAGACTGTATTTTATTCCAATTTCATTTTAGACTGTATTTTATTCCAATTCATTTTAGACTATATTTTATTCCATTTCATTTTAGACTGCATTTTATTCCAATTTCATTTTAGACTGTATTGTATTCCAATTTCATTTTAGACTATTTTATTCCATTTCATTTCAGATGGTATTTTATTCCAATTTCATTTTAAATCATATTTTATTCCAATTTCATTTTAAATTGCTTTTATCAAATTTTAGTAATAATTTGTTTCTGGAACTCTACACTTTGATATGGCCCAAGGGCTAATCGATAAATAAAGATTGAGATTATTTCTCTCTCTGTGTGAAATGTTTCTGGTACGACTGCTATTGAGTTTCTCTTAGCAAATCCTTCTTCTCCCATAGGAATTTAAAAGTTGTAAATGAGATGTTAAATGCTCTTTCTCCAATATAGAATTAACATATTATGAAGAATGTTGCTTGATTAAATGTGGAACTTGAACCAAGAGAATGATTTTTTTTTTCCCCTTTATTCTTCTGATGCTGGGATGTGTATTTAATTTCTGAAATAGCTTTGATTCTGCAAACGAGAATATAAAAATGTTGAGGAACAGAAGAAAGTGAATAAGCCATTTCTGTATGTCTTTGATTTAATTAGGGATTTAAATCTTAATTACTTTTTAAAGGATATTAAGTTTATTTGATCTTTCTTATTTTTCTCCTTATTTTTTTCTTAATCATTGTAAAGTTTATAGGAGTATTTTTTAATTTACATTAAAGAGTTTTTTTCTCCTTCTGTGGAATGGAGATATCCTTTTTTGGTTACCGTAGTTGTCTTTCACTAAGATATATCTTTTAGAAAAGGAAGTATTTTTTCTTCCATTTATGTGCCACATTTTTTCCTACCCCAAACTAATAACAAACAGCAAATTAAAAGACAAATATCTTTTACTATTTTTATTGTAATTTTTCTGCCTTTTATGAGCTAACTTGAGTTGTTGGAATATGAGTGCTATACAAGATCAATAAATTATATATAATGGATATTTGCAGCTGCGTTTTATGCTTTTTCTAAAAGGCAGGATGAGTTGGGATCCAGGGAACAGTAAGGCAGGAGAAGCAAGTATTCCCATAGAAATGTAGTTTTTGGTTTATCAAAATATAAAATGCAAAACAATATATGAGAATAGGAAAGTAAGGGAGGAAAAAGAAAGGAACTATATTAATTTATTTATTTGATTTTATCAGATTTACTGTTTTAAATTGCGGATTTATATGTTGTAAGCTACCTTGAGTCACCATGGCAAAAAGGCGGCAATACAAATCTAATAAATAAAAGATATAAATGAAGAGTAAAAGGGAACAAAACATTGATTTGATTCTTTTTACTGTAGTACAGTAAGTTAATAATGTACATCCTCAACATTTTATATCTACATGATAATATATACTAGCTATTTCTATAACAACAAACCTATCTACAGTCTCATTAGGGACCCTTCCAAGTTACATCACTGAAAAAAGTGACTTTATGATCATTTCTCACACTTATGACCATCCCCTTTTGCAACCTTCTGACAAGCAAAGTCCATGGAGAAGCCAGATTCACTTAGCAAGCATGTTACCAAGTTAACAATGGCAGTGATTCATTTAGCAACGGTGGCCAGAAAGGTCATAAAATAGGGCAAAATTCATTTAACAGCTCTCTCGCTTAGCAACATAACTTTGGCCTCTCGTAAGTCAAGACTACCTGTAATCCTTTTTTTAAAAAAGTGGAACACAAACTAACAGGAGATATTTG
>NW_020769358.1:8546102-8581567 GCF_900518735.1 Pseudonaja textilis | reverse complement strand
GAGCCCTCTGCTCCTTCTCACCTCCCATCTCTCCTTTGGCCTGGTTGGTGGGACAATCGGTCCTCACGTGGATATGGGCCTCCAGGTTGCCGAGCCCTCATAGGCCCCCGAGCCAGGGGTAGGGGTGCATCTAGAAAACCTCAGGGAACCCGGCAACGTGCTCCTTTGTGTAAATCATCTACTTCTTCTTCTGCTCACCGTTCGCAACTCCGACTTCTGGCCATTTTCCTGAAGGGAGAGAAAAACAAAGTTTTAGATTGGGTAGATCGGTTCCCACAGAGATGCGAGACCAAAAGTCTTCATTCAGCTCTTTATTTGGTATATAGTCTAGTGCAGGACCTTGGAGCCATGGCTACCCATCATATAGGAATTGCTCGTGGTTCGGCGGCCAATGACAGTTCTTTGAATTTTCCGCGATCTGCTCGGCCAATGGCGGTTGATTTTTAGCACTCCAATCACGGCCGCTTAGTCGGCCAATCATGTTGCAGTCCGTGTGGACCAATCAGGATTCAGGTTTTGGAGTATGCTAATATAGAACAACCCTCTCCTCTTGGTTTCGTCCAACAGAGCGTGGTTACGTATTTGCGTAGGTAGGTGGGACTTCATACCTGTCTAGTTACTTGCGCAGTTCATTTTCTGTTTTTTCCTTGACTGGTTCTGAGAGACTCCTCGTTGCTCCTGTTCTCCCGATGGAACTGCCTGGAAGGGTGAGCCCGGCCTACTATGGTAGCTCCCTCCCAGTCTACCTGGGTTAGTTGAGCTGCTGATTTCGTTGTTCCCACCTGGTCTTTCCGGGCTGGTCAAACTGGCTTGGCTGCTCCTTCCAGGTGAAGCTCCCAATTGTTCGGGTTCGTTGTTTACCAGTGTGTAAGGCTGGTTTATTATGGTTTGGGGCTGGCTTATTCTGGTTGGGGAGTGTTCTGTTTGTGCTTTAGGATTTTCTTCTTCCCTTTGCTTATGGTTTAAGGTTTTCCCTCCGCCCTCTGGTTTCTTTATTAGTTGTCATTTGCGGTGTTTGTGTGCTGTCAGTGGCTATTCTTGACCTTAGCTGGTTGATATGCTGCTTCCAGCTTTGTCCATTGCTGGTCTGTAGCCGGTAAGACCCGAGGCCCGTTATCTGGCTTATTTGTGCCGGTACCAGAGTGGGTCCCCTGTAAAGTTCTTGGCGTAGACAGTATCTCCTACGTTGAATGTTGGGTGTTTGCTTGATGAGTCTGGGGGTTTCTTGGGGTTGTATGTGAGGTGTAATCTGTCTAATGGGGATCTTAGTTTTCTGCCCATGAGTAATTCTGCTAGGCTTTTGTTTGTGATTGTGTTGGGTGTAATGTGTTGTATTAAAAGCATTTTATTTATTTTCTCTTGTATGTCACCCGTTTCAATTTTCTGTATGGTATTTTTTGTGTAACGGACCATGACTTCCACCCGCCCGTTCGCCGCCGGATGAGCGGGCGCTGTTAACACATGCCATATGCCTCATTCTGCCAGAAATTTTTCAAAGGCTGGTGCAGTAAATTGTGGGCCGTTGTCTGACACTAGCACATCTGGCAGTCCATGTGTGGTGAAAAGTTTGTTTAGTTTTTTGATGATGGCCTCTGTAGTTGTGTTTTTCATGGGGCTTTCCTCCAGCCAGTTGGAGTAAGCAACAACGATAATCAGGAACGTGTGTCCCTTGGTAGACCTGGCGAAATCTATGTGGATTCTAGACCAGGGGCCCCTGGGACTTTCCCATTCCAGGATTGGGGCGGTGTGGGGGGGGTAGGTCTAGTTTCCTGGCACCTTTTGCATGCGGCTACCCAGGTCTCAATCCGTTTGTCCATCCCTGGCCACCAGGCGTAACTCCTGGCAGGGCTTTCATTTTGACAATGCCCGGGTGCCCCTGATGCAACATAGACAATACCCTTTTTTGCAAAGTATCTGGAATCACAATCCTGTCCCCCCAAAGTATGCAACCCTTCTGAGTAAAGAGTTCAGTTTGCCAGTTTCTGAAAGTTTTGAATTGTTCGTTGCTGTCGCTTTCCGGCCACCCTTTTCCCACCCAGCTCAAGACTCGCGCCAGCCATTTGTCTTTATTAGTCTCTCTGGCAATGTCTGATTCGGTCAGAGGTGGGTTGGGTAATGTCTCTATGTGCAGGGTTGTTGTTGTGGGTGCCAGGTCATCCTCCAGGTCTGGCAGGGGGGAGCAGCTCAACGCGTCTGCATGTGAGATGTTCTTGCCCGGCCGGTGTGTCAGCTGGTAACTGTAGGCGGCAAGGAACTCGGACCACCTTGTCATCCTAGGTGAGAGGATGTTCGGGGTGGCCTTGTTCCCTGCCAGTATCCCTACTAGCAGCTTGTGGTCGGTAATAATTGAAAAGGTCCTACCGTAGAGATACTCATGGAACCTTTTCATGCCGGAGATGACTGCTAGGGCCTCCTTGTCCAGCTGGATGTAGTTCCTTTCTGGTTTGGATAGTGTTCTTGAAAAGAAGGAGATGGGTGCTTCTTTTCCATCTGGAAACGTGTGGCTGAGGATCGCCCCGACGCCAAAAGGTGATGCATCGCACATCACACTCAGTGGCAGGGTCTCACTGTATTGGATAAGGACTGCGTCTGACATTAGTAGGTCTTTGGTTTGTTTGAACGCGTTTTCCTCCCACTTCCCCCAGGTCCAGATGGCTGTTTTGTCCAACAGCCTATGCAAGGGTTCTGCCGTGGTCACCTTTTGGGGTAGGAAAACATTATAAAAATTAATGAGTCCCAGAAACACCTGCAGTTCCATCTTATTCCTTGGTCTAGGGGCTTCTTTGATAGCTCTGAGCTTTTTTTCTGTGGGGTGGATTCCGTGCCTGTCTAGGAGGTACCCCAGGAATTCAACCCTCTCGGTGCACAGCTGACATTTTTCTTTTTTAACTTTAAGCCCAGAGTCTTTGAACTTTTGTAGTACCTCCCTTAGGCGGTTTTCTAATTGTGTTTTATTGGTAGCTGCCACCAGCACGTCATCAAAATAGGGCACCACCCCCTTGATTCCTTGGAGTAGTCTTTCCATTAGGCTCTGGAAGACCCCTGGTACCACGCTGACTCCGAATTGGAGTCTGTTACATCGGAATGCCCCTCGGTGGGTTACAATAGTTTGCGCCTCTGCGGTTTCAGCATCAACCGGCAGCTGCTGGTACGCTTGTGCCAGGTCAAGCTTGGCAAAGACCCAGCCTCCCCCCAGTGAGTGCAGGAGGTGCTGTACCACTGGGACGGGGTAGGCACTCTGCTGCAGTGTGTGGTTGAGGGTGGCCTTGTAGTCATCACAGATTCTTACAGACCCATCCGGTTTGCTCGGGGTGACTATGGGGGTCTCCCATCGGGTATCGTCAATCGGCTCTAAAAGCCCTTGTGCGATGAACTTGTCTAACTGCTCATCGATCTTGGGCTTGAGCGTGTATGGCACTTGCTGCGGTTTAAGGCGGATTGGGGCAACGTTTGGGTCTAGATTGAAAAAAACTGGGGACCCCTGGTACTTGCCTAGGGTGTCGTCGAAGACCTCTTGGAAGTCCCTCATGAGCGTTGCTTCCCAGTCCACCTCGTTGGTGTGGTGGATGCCCGTCACCTCGATTCCTAGTGGCGTGAACCACTGTAGTCCCAGCAGGCTTGGTTGGTCTCTGTCCATGATGGTGAGCAGCAGCACCTCGGTATGCCCCTTAAAGGTTATTTTGAAATGTCCAATTCTGACTACAGGGATACGGTTTCCCTGATAGTCCTTCAGGGTCAGCTTTTGATTATCCAGCTCACGGTGGCGGATGGAAGGCCCCAGGCATTTGATTGTGTGCCAGGAAACCATGAAGAGGTAGGATCCGGAATCCACCTCCATTTCGCATGGTTGGTCCTCGATGTCTACCTCCACGTGCACCTTCTGGGCATCGATGGTCGAGGAGTGGCTGATGACGACCATCTGATGGGTCTCCTCTCTCCGCCATGCTTCACTGAGCTGCTTGTTCCAGCCGTCTCGGCTCCATCGGCTCTCGGTGTGGCAGTCTCTGGTCCTGGGGGGAATGCCATCTCATCGCCGGGGGCTGCCATCTCATCGCCGGGGGCTGTAGTTCTGCTTGTTCTGGCATACCCTGGGGACGTGCCCCCACTTATCGCAATGCCGACAAATAGCATCGATGAAACAGCATTCTGAACGGGAGTGATCGCTTCCACAGCCGGCACAATGGAACCCCGACTTACATCCTCTCCGCTCCCACCGATCACGTTCCACCTGGAGTCGGTGGATTTCTTCCTCCTCATCTTCAGTGTCAGAGAGGGAGTCGATGTTGCCATGATGGGTAGTGGTGGTCGCCCTTTGGCTGGTCTCCGTGTGCTTCTCTGGTGCTGGGGGCATCTCGATGGCTGCTGGCCGGTCCGCTGCGTTCACCTGCCGCATCCACACTGCCAATTTTTTGATTGCCTCGGCTGCAGTTGCTTCGGCAATGGCTTCAGTGAGGGAGATGTCTGCCCTTGCCATCACTCTCCTCTGCAGAATGGAGGCCCTGAGCCTGAGGACGATGCGGTCTCACAGGGCCTCGTCCATGTCAGTGAAACCGCACATGCCTCCAAGGTCCATCAGCTCAGCCATGAAGTCACTGATGCTCTCACCCTCTTTCTGGTCCCACCGGTAAAACTCATGCCTTCTGATGAGGGTGGGCACGGGGGTGGGGGGGTGGGGGGCATAATGGTTCCATAGCAATGGTTCAAAGTCGGCCCAGTCCATCGCCTTCATGTCGTCGGGTTTGGCTAGGGCCTTAGCCATCTTGAACACTGCGGGCCCGCAGTGTGTCAGGAACATGGCCCTTTTTTTCTGTCCGTTGGCATCTTTTAGGTTGCTGCTTTCCAGGAACATTAGGAATCAGTCAATGTAGGATTCCCAATCCTCGGCAGCCTGGTTGAAGGGTGCGGGTGGCGAGGTGCTGTTGGCCATCTTGTCGGTCATTTCGCGCCGCTTGCCACATGTTTGGTTGGTCTCTTGTCTCATGATCCCACCTTCATCGCCAGTGTTAGATCGGGTAGAACGGTTCCCACAGAGACGCGAGACCAAAAGTGTTCATTCAGCTCTTTATTTGGTATAGTCTAGTGCAGGACCTTGGAGCCGCGGCAACCCTTCATATAGGAATTGCTCGCGGCTCGGCGGCCAATGACAGTGCTTTGAATCTCCCGCGATCGGCTCGGCTAATCGCAGTTGATTCTTAGCGCGCCAATCACAGCCGCTTAGTTGGCCAATCAGGTTGCGGACCGTGTGGACCAATCAGGATTCAGGGTTTGGAGTATGCTAATATAGAACACAAAGAGCTCAGTGGGAAACACAATTTGGACAGGATGCCCGCATCAAGACCACGTTCACACGACCTTTCCTCGGTTTTGCAATCCGCTTGAACCCTGGAAGGGTGGAATTCTTTTAATCTGAAGGGGGAAAAAGACCCCAGCACCAACCAAACCAGCTTCCCAATCCATGCCGGTGGGAGGTTTTTTCACCAAGCTGTTTTAGCCAAGTTGTCTTAACATTCCCCCTAACAAATTAGCCTTGGATTAAGCCTAGGATGCCATACCAGGGCAGAACCTACCACCAAGCTAGTTAGCCGGGTTGCATTAACTTAATGGCAGGGCCAAGCAAGGTCTGACCGAGCTTTGCATGAATAAGCCTGGATTGGCCCTGGTGAAGGGAGTTGCCCCAAACCCAGAGAAATCCCCTTCCTTGCATTGTCTACCCACTAAAACTGGGTTTATAACAAACTGGATGCTTTGCTCCATCGGCCAGAGCCTGGCTCTCTCCAAAAGCGGCTCAATTCACAGCCTCAAGCAGGCTAGAAAACGTTTTTAGGCTCGGCTAGCCGACACCCTCCATCTGCTTTGCCCCGTAAAGGGCAAGAAAGGGGCACCCAGAGGAGGTGAAATGGAGCGCTCCAAAGGTGATTTCTTAGCTGAGTGGCTGAGGTTCCTTTTGGATGGTTCTCTTTGCAGGAGAAAATGGCCTGTATTGGATCTCCAAGAGGTCGGGGGAGGCTGCAGATACTTTGGGGATGGGTTTTTTTTTATACCCTTCAGCCCTGGGCTCAATCTTTGACCCTCCCCACTGCTGGCCTTCTTTATTGCCCAATGATGGGGGGGAGTGGGAGGAAACCTTTGCTTTTGCTTCTTATTTACACAATGGAAAAGGAGGAAAAGGAAGAAGAAAGAAGAGCAAGGAAACAGGATTGGAGCATTTGGCATCTTTGGCTGATCTGTCTTTCTCCAAGTTCTTTCTGCCTTAAGCCTGATCTTATGACACCCCTGCAAAACAAGTCACTTGGTTTTCTGACTCTGGTTGGTGATGTTGGCTCAGGTCTCTCTCTTTCTCTCTCCACCCCCCCCCCCCTTGCAGAAAGGAAAGGAAAATGGATGCCTGGCAGTTTTCACCCATATTCTAGATAAGTGTTCCTTTCCACCTTGGCTGCTCTGGCTTGGAAGGAGGTAAAGTCTGCAAACACAGGACAATCTCCCCTCTAACTGAATCCAAAATACAAGGCATTTGTTTGTGAGTAAACTTACTTAACACCCCATAATCCACTCCCAACAAGTACCTTTTTTTAAAAAAAGAAATGAAATCATTTTTCTACTTGGCAACATTCTAGGAATAAGAAAACAGGGACAATCTGAGTTGGAGAACAAAGTTTATTGCAAATCATCCCTCCCTGAGAAGCATTTTCAGACACACATTTTTTTAATTTTTTTTTTAGATATGCATGGTCCCCACTTAAAACGAAGTGCTCCAATGAATAAATAAACGGCGACTTTGATGGGCGTAAAAAGTGCAAGCTCAGAAATCCAGACTGATCTTTCACAGACCAGTTAACTCCAGTCCTCCCAGCTCACCACTTGGTTCCCATAAAAACCAGGCTGGGGCACCTCTCCCTCGGCCGCTGAGCCCTGGGTCAAGCCCAAAGGTCGTTCCAGCTCCCTGGAGACTCCCTGGAGACTCAAGGCTGGATTAGGAAAGGAGCAGTCCTGGGTGGAATAGTAAGGCTGCCCCAGCTGCGGAGTCTGCTGCTGCGGATGGTAGGGGGGGTAGGAGTAGGTCTCTGCGGGAGGTTGCAGGAGTTGGTGCTGTGGGGGAGGTTGGGAAACAGGGGGCACCAGTCCAGATCCAGAAGGACCACTGAGGTCCCACGAGTTGTGCAGGACTGGGGGAGCAGACTCCACAGGCGCTACTGGGACTTGAAATGTGGAAGGAGCTGCCAAGACCTGGCTCCCTCCTCCCAGCCTTTGAAACGTTTGTGCCGGTCCTGGGGAGGCCCAATTACTGCCCTGGGGCCTGGAGTCATCCCAGACAGGTCCAGCAGCCAGGGATGAATAGTCCAGACTGCCAGATGTTAACCTCGACTCTGGCGTGTCCTCCTGCCTGCTGCTTTCTCCGCTTTTCAGGGAGTTCGAAAGCTTTGGTTGCCTGGCTCTTCTATTCTGGAACCAGACCTGGGGGAAAAAACAAGCAAGCAGAGAGAGAGAGACTTTTTATTCCTTCAAAGGGGAGAGATCACATCCAGGCTCCATCGAGGTCCCTTCCAAGCCGGAGACCAAGTTCCTTTCCTTCCCACCCGCTGCCCCTTTGCCCCGGGTCGGGTGTTGTGTGTGTGTAGTGCAGGGAGAGGCCCATATCCATCCCTTCTTACATGGATTCGCGCCTCCGGGATGCCGAGCTGGTGCGCCAAGCGCTCGCGGGCCTCGTAGCCGGGATACGGGTGCGCCTCGAAGGCCTCGGTCAGGCGGGCCACTTGCTCTTTCGTGTATACGGTCCGCTTTCGTCTCTCGCCTCTGGAAGCTCCAAGTTTAGACCATTTTGCTGAAGGGAAGAGGGGAAAAAAGAAAAAAAAACACAAGAGCGCAATGTGAAGCGCAATTTGGAGAGGATCCTCGCCTCCAGACCGCGTCCCCCACCTCTTCCCCCGACCTAGATGGGGCTTATGTCTGAACCCGGTGGAGGAAAATCGGCCCCGTTTTCCCGAAGCTCCGTGGCCCTCACTTCTCAGAACCTGCCCAAAAAGAGAGAGAGAGAAAAGAAAGGGGGAAAAAAACCCATCGACCAACACGCTTCCCGATCCAACACCGAAAGTTGGAAGGGACCTTAGAGGCCTTCTAGTCCAACCCCCTGCTCAAGCAGGAGACCCTATTAAAAGACCAGTTGGAGGGTTATTTTAAACCGAGCTGGTCAGACGCCTTGAATTAACTTATTGGTTTGGGGCAAGCAGGCGTGAGCTCCCGTTCCCACGGCGCCGCTTTTCCAGTTTCCAGGGCGCACGAATGCCTCTACAAATGACCCAGGATGAAGCCTAGCATACCGCGCAATTCGCCCGACTCGTTGGAATCGGCGAGCGCGGATCGCAGCCCACCCCCCGCCGTGGCCCGGGAGAAGGGAGTCGCCCCAAACCCAGAGAAATCCCCCTCCTCGCGTTTCTCCCGCCCTCCGTGGGCTTCACTTCTCAGAACCTGCCCAAAAAAGAGAGGAAAATAAAAGTAAAACCCATCGGCTAACACGCTTCCCGATCCAGACGAGTTGGAGGTTGTTGTGGTTTTAACCGAGCTAGTTAGCCGGCTTGTATTACCTTATTGGTCGGGGCAACCGGGCTTGAGTTCCCGCTCACCCGACGCCGCTTTTCCAGTTTCCAGGACGCACGAATTAGCCTGGATTAAGCCGAGGATAGCGCGCAATTCGCCCGACTCGGAGGCCGCGTCGGAATTGCCGAGCAACCCTTCCCGTCGCCCCAAACCCAGACAAAGCCCCCTCCTCGCCTTTTCTCCCCCATAAAACCGGGCTAGGAACGAATTCGATGCTTTGCTCCACCGGCCCGAGTCTGCCTCTCTCCAAAAGCCGCCCAATTCGCGGCCCCAATCGGGCTAGATAAACGATTTTTGTCCCGACTAGCCAACCCCCTCCATTGTTTTGTCCCGTAAAGGGAGAAAGAGAGAGCAAAGGAGAAACCGAGGAGGAGAAATGGAGCGCCCCAAAGGTGATTTCTTACCTGAGTTGCTAGGGTTCATTTTGGATGGCGAAGTAAAATTCCTTTGCAGGAGAAAACGGTCCGGATAGGATCTCCAAGAAGTCGGATGAGGCTTCCGATAGTTTGGGAGGGGGCTTTTATACTCTTCGGCCCTGAGCTCAATCTTTGACCCTCCCCACCGCTGGGCTTTATTGCCCAATCGGGGGAGTAGGGGGAGGTCGGGATCTTTGCCTTTTTAAATCACCCCCTTCTTATTTACACAATGGAAAAAGAGGAAGAAGAAAGAAGACCAAGGAAACAGGATTGGGCCTTCAGAACCTCCTTCGGTGGTCTCTGCTCTTAGTTTGGTTGGAAAAATCCACTTTATCTGGTCTCAGGTGGGTGGAAGAAGTGGGGTCCTGAAGGTTCTTGGGAGATTCTAAATGCATCGATTTTAAGAAGCCAAAGTCTCCCCATTTGGGCTTCTGGATTAGGAGTCTCTCTTCATGGGATGAGGTAGCTTGCAAAACCAAGTCTCTTTTAACCATGGTTCTTACTGCCCAAGTTTTAGCAGAATGGTTGAAACAAATCAGGGAATCCTAAGCCTCTATTAAGCCCAATTCAGGAGGCCTCCAGTCATGAAACCAGAACACAAGGAACCCCATTAGGACAATGAAATAAGGCACAAAAATATCCCACTCCCCCTACCCCATAGCCTACCTCCCCTTAGCAACGCCCAAGTCTTGAAACTTTTCCTGAAGACAAAGATCAGGGTTAGTCAAATATCTAACTCAACCTGTAGAGATTCAAGTTAGGAATAAGATGAAACCACCCAAGGGGACAGTTTGACTTCAGAAGTTGTGGGTGCTTCATCATTGGAGGCTCTCAAGAAGAGGCTTGATGGACATCTGTCAGGAATAGTAAAAGGCCCCGTGCTTGAGCAGGGGTGTTGGACTGGATGACTTACAAGGTCCCTTCCAACTCTGTTTTTCTAAGTCTCTTCGCACTTAAAGAGAAATGTTTTTTTAAAGTTTCTTGAAGGCCCAATGCTGGGGAAAAAATAGCTAAGTGGTGGATAAGAAATTTCAAGTTTTGGACAACACCTTTCTATTTCAGGAGCAGTGCCTGTTGATCTAGGTTCGTGGTTCCTAAATGGGTTGAGCCTGGCTTGCCTTCAGAGGTTGTGGATGATCCATCACTGGATGTTTTCAAGAGGAGCCACTTGTCTGAAATGCTATGGAATCTCCTGCTTGGACTAGAAGACCCCTAAGGACCCTTCCAACTCTGTTATTTGGTTATCTCAGCAAGTGGGCATTCCCCCTTTGGCCCAGCTCTGACCCCCATTTCTCTCTGCCTTAAGCCTGATTTTTATGACAACCCCTTCAAAAGAAAAAGAAAAAAAAAAACACTTCGTTTTTTGAATTTACTCAGCATTCCTGGTTCAGAATATTCATTTATTTTTGCTCTGCACTAGAAGGACTACTAGCTTGATAGATATCCATAAACAAAATGGATTTATTTTCTATAGCTACTCGTATTATGGCTTGGATGCTGCAGCCGTGGAATTGGCAAACTCTTTTAAGTAGCCAGATCGTCTGGGATTGCAATCAACCTGCAATAAGTGGCATTTGTTTGTGAGTAAACATGACTAATGCCCCCTAACCCCTCTTCCTGGCAACTCTTTTTTTTTCCAAAGTGAAACCACACTTTATCTAAGCATAGACTTGTCATGTGGGGGAAGAAGCTTCACTTGCTCAAACTTGGCTTTTGCAAATAAATGGGAAAAAGGGCAGTTGAAACCTTTAATTGGGTACTCTGTATCCACCAAAGCTTCCCCGTTGATTGTGCTTTCCTAATGGGATGCAAAGCTTGGGTTTAACAGGCTTGTTAAAGGTTTGGCACAAACCAACACAACGGTAGGCAGATTAACAATATGCATATTATGGATAACATAGATTAACCAGGTGCCCACAGTTTAACCTGTGGACTTCGCTGTCATATTTTCCAAGGAGGCTTTATTTCAGGGCTTAAAGGCTGATACTTGATACAGATACAGATTAACAGTTGGAAGGGACCTTGTAAGTCATCTAGTCCAACCTCTTGCCCAAGCTGGAAATGCTACAGAGTGTCTGACAGATGTCCAGTCTCTTCTTGAAAGCCTCCAGTGATGAAGCTCCCACAACTTCTGAGGGCAACTTCTGTTTCACTCGTTGATTGTTCTCACTGTCAGAAAGTTCCTCCTTATTTCCAGGTTGAATTTCTCCCGGATCGGTTTCCATCCATTATTCCTTGTCTGGCCTTCAGGTGCCTTGGAGAATAGCTTGACCCCTTCCTCCTCTCTGGGGCCTCCCCTCAAATATTGGAATACTGCTCCCCTGTCTGTTGCAAAATGTTTGGAAAATAAAAAGGTAAAAGAATCCCTTCCACATTCTGCACGGATTCTCTATTTAAGCTCAGGAGATAGGAAGAAGTCCCAGCTCTCATTCTGTACAGGAGGCCACAATCATCTGCTGAAAATGTGTAAATTGTTATATGCACACACACCCATATGAAAGAGGTTACAAAGCTCTTTGGATGGGCCAGAGCCATTCTAGGTGGGGATACAGGTAGTCCTTGATTTACGACAGTCCCTTAAAGACCCTTCTAAGTTACAACATCATTGAAAAAAGTGAGTTTATAGACATTTCTCACACTTACGACCATCCCCTTTTGCGACCTTCTGACAAGCAAAGTCCATGGAGAAGCCAGATTCACTTAACAAGCATGTTACCAAGTTAACAACGGCAGTGATTCACTTAGCAACTGTGGCCAGAAAGGTCATAAAATAGGGCAAAATTCATTTAACAGCTCTCGCTTACCAACATAACTTTGGCCTCTCGTAAGTCAAGACTACCTGTAATCTTTTTTTAAAAAAAGTGGAACGCAAACTAACAGAAGATATTTGGGGCATTCGGAAGGGGTGAAATACGGAATCCTCCTCCCACCTCCTCTTCTATGGAGCTGGGTAAACACAAGAGTCACCAATCTCTCCCTTCCATGCTCTCTGTCGCCTGTCTCCTGCCTCACGCCCAACTATCTCATATCCTAAGAATAAGCTGACCTCACAGCTGCCATATTTGCTTCTTTTAAAAAAAATTTTTTATTGGTTTTTAAAAACAAACAAACAAACAAAACATAAAAACATCAAACTGTCTTCCATAGGTGTACATCGGTTGGTTTACAAATTGTTTTGTGCTTCCATTTTGTAGTCTTCAATTACAATTACATTACATATAATGTCAAATGATTGATGAATAATGATACTAAGGTATTTAGTTTTTGATTGGTGCCATATTTGCTTCTTGATCAGATCCATTTCCTGGAGAAACATGAAGGTAAAACCGATTCAAATTCTCAAGCCAGGAAGGTTCAAACTCCTTCAAATTCTGGAGCCCTGAGCAACCTTCTTCCTCAGCTGATGCCTGGAAAAAAGATTTCTGAATCCCTCAGAATATTGCCCTCATAATTACAAGAATTTATTTTATTTGCTGTTCCATTCCCTGGAGTGGCTGCTTTTTCATCTCAGCAACACAATCTGGTGTCCTGGTGCATGAAGAAAAAAATCCCATAACAGAATAATAAGTCTTGCCTTGCCATCACCCCGACTTTTCAGCTGAGGTTCTAGTCTCTCTGGAAGCATGTGAAGTATTGGTACCACTTTGTAAATCCTTAGTAAGGCCACCCCTGGGATCCTGCATCCAGTTTTGGTCACCACATTATTAAAAAAAAAAAGGTTGACACTTTGGAAAAAGTGCAGAGAAGGACAACTAAAGGCCTGGAGACTAAAACATATGAAGAACAGTTTGCAGGATTTGGGTTTGGCCAGTCTAGAGACAAGAAGGAGTAGGGGAGACATGAGAGCAGTCTTCCAGCATTTGAGGGGCTGCCCCAAAGAGGAGGGGGTCAACCTCTTCTCCAAAGCCCCTGAAGGCAGGACAAGAAACAATGGATGGAAATGAATCCAGGAGATGAGCAACCTGGAAATACGGAGGAATTTCCTGGCGGTGAGAACTTGCCTTCAGAAGTTCTGAATGCTCCATGACTGGAGTCTTTTAAAAAGAGACTGGACAGCCACTTGTCTGGAATGGTAGAGGGTCTCCTGCTTGAGCAGGGGGTTGGACTAGAAGACCTCTGAGGTCTCTTCTAGCCCTATTCTGTATCAAATGCTGTTGGGCAAATTTTGAGAGTCTCCACTCAGTCAAATCAGGTGACATCAACTCTGGCCTTCTCAGGCTCCTGATTCTCTATCCAGCTGCTATGCACGACATAAAATCTTTGAAGAAGATTCTGTTTGCTGGGTAAGAATCCTACCTACACCAATGGGTGAACAAGATGGCTGGCTTCTTATTGCTGGATTCTCTCTGGAATGAAAAGATGGTCAACATATGCAGTGAAGCTCCCAAAAGTTATGAGATAGGAAAAAAAGGCGAACCAGGATTCCAAGATCTTCTCCCAACTCCAGGGAGAAAGGTTGTTATTAAAGTAATACATTATCACCTGGCCATTGTTAACCTTTCCAGGTTATCATATCGCATCTGGCCGATACGATTTTGAATGGATGCTTAACTCCCATAGTATCCTAATTCTGCATCAATTTCCGGCAGGTTAGCTACAAACACGCCATTTTGAGATACGAAAGGCAGCAATTTGGGGAAAATTTTCCTTGGGGGTTGAAAAGATGACTCCAATTCTCTTCTTTTTGATGCTTTTTCCCTTCCCTACCTGAAAATATCAATCAATCAGAGGTATTTGCAGTCTACTTATCTGCAAGGAACATGGCCAAATCAGCAGAGGCAATGGCAAACCACTTCTGAAAAATCTTGCCAATAAAACTGCAGGGATTTATCTTGCAGTCACCATAAATCAGAACAATGGACCACAATAATATCTACCTTCCCTATCTAACCACCAAAGTACATGGCCAAACCAGCAGCGTGGAAGATCAGAAGCTGTCTCCTTAACTCTTAAGGCTGTTGGGTTGCCAATATGGGCTTTGCAAGGAAGGAAGGGAGTAATCCTGTCTTTTCTCCCAACTCTGCAACTTAAATGCATAGCTAGCCATTTGAAACCCTCAACCGAGGGATCCTGCAATTTAGAGCATGTCCTTCAATTTTTAGATGCGGCTGGACTTTTTGTCAAACTTACCTGGAAGTCCCTCTCAGCTACTTCTTAACCAACGATGGCAATAAAATCTGTGCTTGAAAAATAGGAAGTGCTGAGAAAACAGGTTTTGTGCATGTTTGAAGCACAGAGAAAGAGAGAGAGAAAAAATCAATTCCTTAGTTTTCAAGAAATCCAGAGGAAGAGATCCTGCTTGAATTGGAAAGACTTTCTTGGGGAAATAACATTTAGCTCTTGAATTGAAACAAAAGCTAGAAGGGATCACAGCAGAAATTCATTAGAAAGTAATTGGAATTATTGCTGCTTTGCCGAGTAACAAAAAATAGGAAGTTTGTTGAACATTTGAAATTTATTTATTTGACCAATGACTAGCAACACAAAGTCAATAAAGAAAAAAGAAATACAACCAAAATCAGCAAGAAGTGGAAGCAGTTATATATTGGCAACTCTAATATGACATACTCTAAATGCCTTATTATAATACCACATTTATCTATCTAACATTAATAAAACTAATATACTAAAACTATGAATTAAAATGCATGCCCTCTAAAATTTATTAGAGAACAACTAAGCAAAATAGTGATAAAATAAGGATCTTTAGTTCTTTAATTGGTTTTTCCTGATTATTATTGCTGCAAAATAACAGCAATGAAATACAGTATATTGCTTTGGCTTCAATTCTGCTTGAATCCTGTCCTAAAAAAATAGGTCATAATGAAACATATTTTATGCTTAGTGATAATTACTCCACAAATTCATCTCAGCATGTAGAAACAACTTCAAATATGGGCTCACGGATGATTCAAGTTAACTTCTAAATTACTGAATTCAAACTGCAATCTACCTGAATTCCTAATTAAAGCAGAAGTGTGTTCTCTAGAAACAGAGAGGCGTATAAAATCAAAGAGCAAGGACTTTTAAAAAAATCATGCTTTTTTCCAAATGTTCCATGTGTAGAAATAGGAATTATGTGCCTTGTAGCATGCATCAGAATTCCAGAAATGCCAAAATATTCAAAACAGTTGGTGGCTAGGTGTTGTTTGCTTGCTCTTCTCTTTTTGTAATGATAATTTCCATTTAATGGGAGTGCTTTGCATATATAATTGAGCAATCCTTCCGTCCCTTAATTTGCAAGGAAGGGAGGCATTGGCAAGAAAAGATAAGGGGCTTAGTGCATATTCCTCACTTCCCTATGCAGAGGAGAGAACTATGTCTTAATACATCAGGGTGAGCCCCAAAGGGGCCTTTTCCAAAAGGCTGTTGGACTTTCTTGCTGGCTTTCCTTGAAAGCATTTTGCTTCTCATCTAAGAAGCGTCTTCAGTTTTGATGGTGGGGAAAAAAATCAACAATCAAGAAAATCCAGTTGCCTTTTGGAAAAGTACTTTTGGGACAACCATGACCTGGGTGATGGAGAATCTCCATAGACACTCTTTCTTGCTTTCTTGCTTTCTTGCTTTCTTTCTTCTCTTTCTTGCTTTTCTTCCTTCCTTCCTCCTTACTTTCCTTCCTTCCTTTCTTACCTTTGTTGCTCTTCTCTGCACATGAATTCATGCAACCAGGTGGCCATAAAGGCTTTATGCCTGTGGATTTTCTAAATTTGGATTCCATGGTTTTCTGAATGAATGAATGAATGTAGTAATTTAAGCAAAATAGGGATTACTTCCATAAGGTCCCTTGTTGGTTCCCAGTTTGAGAAAGTGTAGACTTTAAAAGTAACTACAAGAAATATCCCATGAATTATGGCTGGGACCATTGAATATTGCTTGGCTGATAGGTAAAGTGAATTATCTGGATGCTGAAAAAAGGATTCTGTATTTCTGAGGAAAACAGAGTAGAATAGATAATAGAATGTAGAGTAGAGTAACAGTGGGAAGGGACTTCGGAGGTCTTCTAGTCCAACCCCTTGCTCAGGCAGGGCAACCCCTTGCTCTTTCAGACATATGTCGGGAAATACATGCCGTGGAATTTAATGGATTTATTCTGTGTCTACAGTTGCTGATTTATCATAGTGCTTAAGGCCTCAGGGGAGAAACCAGGTGACTGAGTTCTAGTCCCATCTTTCACTCTTTCCCGGCCTTAGGAAGGAGGCAAAGGCAAACCACTTCTGAAAAACCTTGCCAATAAAACTGCAGGGATTTCTCACCATAAATCAGAACTGACAACGGACCACAATAATACCTACATTTCCTAACTAACCATCTGTGTAGAGAACTAACCTATGATAGTCTCTAATTATTCGTGTTTGCCAAGGCAAAGCAGCAAAGGAGAAGTGCAATTTTTATGAGAAAGGAAAAAAAACAAGACTCTTATATTCGAAGACTGGTGCCTTTAAAAATAAAAACCAACATTTAAAACTTCTATCAGAGTTGGTCATACGTGGCCCCAGCTGGCCACATTTTCACTGTTTGGGAAATATTGATCTGTTAGGATTTCAATGTTTTAAGGCTGTAAGCCACCCAGAATCCTTTCCATACGAAATGGGTGGCAAATACACTTAATGATTGATTCCAAATCTCAAGCAAAGTTATTTCAGGAAAAAAACATTGCATTAACATCCTTACTTCTTCCATGGGTTTGGTATTAAGTTAACCTTTCTTAACCTGGCGAGGGAAAGAACCCTGATTTTAAATAATAGTATCCTGTTGGCAACTGGCATAATAGTGAGTTACTGAAGAGAAAAAGTTTCAAAATGGTTGGCTTTAGAGAACTAAATAGCAGCAACTGAAAGAATCTTTTTATCTTTTCAAAACAACTTAAGGGCACTTTAGGCTTTCATTGAAGGTCATTTGGTTGCAAAATACTTTGGGGATCTTGTTATTTTAAGGTTAGAAGGAAGAAACTTGAAGAGACTTCCAAGGTCAACTTTCAAGTCTTGGGGTTTCTAAATAAAAGGAACATTTTTTTAAAGCTGTTATATATCTGCATTTCCAGTATGAGAAATATTTTATAGGTCCTGGTAAATAGTTAACAATTTATGAATTTACAAGTAGGACTGGCAGAAAATAAAACAGAGGATCTCTGGCACCTTTGACAACAATGGGCAAGTATTTCTAATTTTTTTACATTTAGCCCAGAATTCCTCCTGTCTTCATTTCATATTGTTTTCAGTGTAAACAGTATTGAATTAATCTTATTTGCTTTCAGACAAGACAGCTGGTATCAAAAATTTAAAAAGGAAGAAGTGATAAAAATCGCCATAATGATAACATTCACCCTTGTTTGTAGATGAGAGGATCTAATATTCTTTTTATTTTATGGAGATACGACAAATCTCTAAAAATAATTGGCATGCTACTCCACTGTATCCATATGTTTGAAGATGTTCAGAGAAATTGCTCCTATGTATAGTGCACATGTTTTTAGACACTTTTTAATTTAGTTTATTTTTTATTGAATATATCAAACTTCTTAGTCACCCATTGTCCTCTCACAGATGTAAAGGTTTTTAGGTGTAGTTCAGTCTTTTGCAAGCTGGCGCCTTCCAGATAAATAGCTGCAAGAAGAAAAAGGAATTCTTTTTTTTAACCCTGAAATACAAAATTTTGATGTGCTCCACAGATACATAAATTAAAGGCTGAATGAAAGGTTTTCTATCATCAATATCCTGTATTTTTTGAAATCTCTTTAAAAGTCTGGAAGTTATTTTGTTGCTGATTCTACCTGGATTTTCTTTTAAAGAGCCCCATAGCCTGATTAACAGATGTTATTTAAAGTCTTCATTTTTTGGTTAAGCGGGAGGTAAAAAAGAATTGAAGTTGTCTAGTCTAATTTAATATGTCAGGGGGGAAAATGCTACCAAACTCTTGATTTTTTTATCCCCATATAGATGAACACGATTCTGCCCCAAGATTTTCTCTCAGTGATGGTGATGATTAATTTATTATTTATTTATTATTATTATTAAACAAATTTATACAGCCGCCCAACCCACACAGAGGCGGCTTAAAAATGACGGTGAATCTATTTACATGGTATTCCAGCGCCCTTTTGACCTATTGGCCCCCACTGTTCAGGACAAGTAGTGGTGGATGGTGAAGAAATGTTCCTTTAAATAAACTGAGCACCTTTGTGGAAGGATGTCTCAGCTGCTTTCAAAAGAGTTCTTAGTCTCCTTGTATCATTCCTGGAAAAGAATGATATCAGTAGCTTCCAGAAGGCCCAGCTCCTGGGGAGGTGGGGGGAATCTCATCATCTCTCAATGCTGAATTTCTCAAGGCCACTGAGCAAGCTGACCTGCCTTCTTGACTATTGCTTGAGGTTAACAGATTAACAGAGTTGGAAGGGACCTTGTAGGTCATTTAGTCCAACTCCCCCCCCCCCCCCCCAAGCAGGAGACCCCCCCCCCCTTCTGATGGATGGCAGTCCAGTCTCTTCTTGGAAGCTTCCAGTGATGAAGCTCCCACAACTTCTGAAGGCAACTTCTGTTCCACTAGTTGATTGTTCTCACTGTCAGAAAGTTTCTCCTTGTTTCTGTGTTGAATCTCTCCTTGTTCAGCTCTCATCCATATTCCTTGTCTGGCCTTCGGGTGCTTTAGAAAATAGCTTGACCCCTCCCTCCCTGTGGCAGCCCCTCAAGTATTGGAAGACTGCTATCCTGTCTCCCCTGGTTCTTCTCTTCCCTAGACTAGCCAGGCCCAATTCCTGCAACTGTTCATTATATGTTTTAGCCTCCAGTCCCTCAATCCTCCTGGTTGCTCTTCTCTCCATTCTTTCTATGGCAGGGGTCTTCAAACTTGACAGGTTTAAGACTTGTGAACTTCAACTCCCAGAATTCTTCTTCCAGTTATATTAGCTCAGGAATTCTGGGAGTTGAAGTCCACAAATCTTAAACTTACCAAGTTTGAAGACCCTTGATCTGGAGTATCAACATCTTTTTTTATGTGTGGTGACTAAAACTGGATGCAGTATTGTGCATGTGGTCTTACCCAGGTTTTATAGATTTCTTGGGTTTTTTTTCCCCTTGAAAATATTTCACTTCTCATCCCAGAAGCTTCTTCAGCTTATTTATAATGTACCTGTCTGTGGAGATTCTCAGTCATCCAGCTTATAGTTGTCTCAAAGGTGTTCTTTTTTCCCCCTCAAAAGGCAGCTGGACTGTTTTTCCTTGAGGAGAAGGAGGACTGTGGGCTCCTTGGTGCTCTTTAAGCTTGGTGGTTTTCTTGCAGACATTTCATGACCCAACTAGGTAACATCATCAGTGCTAGAAGGGAGAAGGATTTGCAGAGAGGAGGAGGAGGAGGAGGAGGAGGGGGGGGGAGGAATAGTAGTAGTAGTACTAGTAGTTTCATCTGTTGTGACTGGATGGTGGGGGGAATGGAAGGTAAGTCAGACTAGATCTTAATCATTCCAAGGTCCTAGATTAGGATCTGAATTATAAGTTTCCACCAGCTTTACACACACACAGGAGCATGCAAAGGCAGTCAGATATATAAACACACAACCTGGCCAGATTAACAACCACAGATTATTTAGCCTCACCGATAGGGGTTTATACAAGGGATCAACTGAGACAATAGTTATTCCATTTCTTTCTACCCCCCACAAACTGAAGTGGCTCTTAAGGATGAAGGAATGGTTTTCACACCTTTTAATTTGATTGTTCTGTTCGTCTGCCAGACCTCAGCAATCAGCTGCCTTGTTATCAGCTTTTTACAAAGAGCCTCTCTGAGCAATTTTAAAGGGGTGGGCTGGGGTGGCGGGGAACACAGGTTCCTTGGAAAGATCACATTTATTTTCCTTTGGTTTAGCTGGGAAGCATTTTCCAACACTTTTAAGAACAGGAATGGTTGTTGTGGTTAGTAGTAAAATAGTGTCTGACCCATCGTGGTCCCATGGACAATGTTCCTTCCTATCCTCTACCATCCTCCAGAGTCCATTCACGCAGCATTTGGCTCTTCTCCAGTGAGACCTTCCTTCTCACTCGGTGGGCAAAGTATTTTGAGTTTCATCTTCAGGATCTGGCCTTCTAAAGAGCAGCCAAGGTTGATCTCCTCTAGGACTGACTGGTTGGATGGCCTTGCAATCCAAGGGCCTAGCAGGAGTCTCCTCCAGCACCTGAGTTCAAAGGCCTCCATTCTTTGGCACTCAGCCTTTCTTATGGTCCAACTTTTACAGCCATACATTGCAATTGGGAAAACCATAGCCTTGAGTCTATGCCCTTTTGTTGGCAGGGTGATGTGTCTGCTTTTTAGTGTGCTGTCTAGGTTTGCCATAGCTTTCCTCCCCAGGAGCAAGCGTCTTTTAATTTCTTGGCTGAAGGATCTCCAATTCCAACCAGTTCTTCCCACGCATCTTGGTTAAAAGCTTTTCAATGAAAAAATAAACAAAAACAAAACCCCTTTTCCTTTAAAAATGCATGCCCCTTCTAAAGGTCATCCTCAACATATAACCAGAATGGAGCCCAACATTTTTTTCCTCAAAAGTTTTTTTTTTCTCAATCTACATATACGCAACAATACAATAACAGTGTGGCATCAATATACCACACATTTTAGTGTAGACAAATTTAATAATACCAATCATATCTCTTAATACACATATTCACTTTAAATCAAAATCTTTCATTGCTTATTTTCAATACTCTCTCCTAGTGCCAACCACCATATCAGTTAAACACAGCTAGTAATTTCATTATTCAATTTCCTCCTCAATTTTTTTTAAAATAAAAAATTCTCATTTGGCAAGCAGTGTGGTTCCCGGTTTCACATCTCAATACAAACATGACCATAGTTACCTATTCATTATATTTGTTTAGTTTCATACCACATTAACCTTATTAGTATTAAATATTAAACTTATCCAATTCCAATTCATATTATAACTTCATTTCATTTTTCTTAGGATATTCTCATATCTTATTTTACAATATTATTTAAAATTCTCATCTCATTTCTATTATCTTTTTCTGCCATATTTGCAATTTTATCGATCCTATTTTAATTCAAAATTGTCCCCTCTGGTTAATAATTTGAGCCAGACACCTTCAATCTACCCTAATACCATCTCCCTATTTATACACAACACAAATATACACTGCTCAAAAATATAAAGGGAACACAAAAATAAGACATCCTAGAGCTGAATGAATGAAATATTCTTATCAAATACTTTATTCATTACATAGTCGAATGTGCTGACAACAAAATCACACAAAAATTATCAATGGAAATCAAATTTAGCAACCCATGGAGGTCTGGATTTGGAGTTACACTCAAAATTAAAGTGGAAAAAAACACTATAGGCTGATCCAACTTTGATGTAAGGTCCTTAAAACAAGTCAAAATGAGGCTCAGTAGTGTGTGTGGCCTCCACATGCCTGTTTGACCTCCCTACAACACCTGGGCATGCTCCTGATGAGGTGGTGGATGGTCTCCTGGGGGATTTCCTCCCACACCTGGACTAAAGCATCCCCCAACTCCTGGACAGTCTGTGGTACAACGTGGCATTGGTGGATGGAGCGAGACATGATGTCCCAGATGTGCTCAATTGGATTCAGGTCTGGGGAACAGGTGGGCCAGTCCATAGCATCAATGCCTTCGTCTTGCAGGAACTGCTGACACACTCCAGCCACATGGCACACTCCAGCCACTGCTGACACACTCCAGCCAATGCATTGTCTTGCATTAGTAGGAACCCAGGGCCAATTGCATCAGCATATGGTCAACAAGGGGTCTGAGGATCTCATCTCGGTACCTAATGGCAGTCAGGCTACCTCTGGTGAGCACATGGAGGGCTGTGCGGCCCCCTAAAGAGATGCCACCCCACACCATTACTGACCCACTGCCAAACCGGTCACGCTGGAGGATGTTGCAGGCAGCAGAACGTTCTCCATGGCGTCTCCAGATCCTGTCAGGTCTGTCACATGTGCTCAGTGTAAACCTGCTTTCATCTGTGGAGAGCACAGGGCGCCAGTGGCAAATTTGCCAATCTTGGTGTTCTCTGGCAAATGCCAAATGTCCTGCACGGTGTTGGGCTGTAAGCTCAACCCCCACCTGTGGACGTCGGGCCCTCATACCACCCTCATGGAGTCTGTTTCTGACCATTAGAGCAGCCACATGCACATTTGTGGCCTGCTGGAGGTCATTTTGCAGGGCTCTGGCAGTGCTCCTCCTGTCCCTCCTTGCACAACGGCGGAGGTAGCGGTCCTGATGCTGGGTTGTTGCCCTCCTACGGCCTCTTCCAGTCTCCTGATGTACTGGCCTGTCTCCTGGTAGCACCTCCATGCTCTGGACACTACCCTGACAGACACAGCAAACCTTCTTGCCACAGCTCGCATTGATGTGCCATCCTGGATGAGCTGCACTACCTGAGCCACTTGTGTGGGTTGTAGACTCTGTCTCATGCTACCACTAGAGTGAAAGCACCGCCAGCATTCAAAAGTGACCGAACCATCAGCCAGAAAGCATCGGAACTGAGATGTGGTCTGTGGTCACCACCTGCAGAACCACTCCTTTATTGGGGATGTCTTGCCAACTGCCTCTGCTTTCCACCTGTTGTCTATTCCATTTGCACAACAGCATGTGAAATTGATTGTCAGTGTTGCTACCTAAGTGGACAGTTTGATTTCACAGAAGTGGGATTGACTTGGAGTTACATTGTGTTGTTTAAGTGTTCCCTTTATTTTTTTGAGCAGTCTATATATATATGTTTTTGTCAGATTCCGCATTACATTTTCTGTTACTAAGTGAAACGGAAGTGAAGTGAGTTTTTACCCTGATCTTATGATCTTTCTCGCCATGGTTATTAAGTGAATCAACTGCCATTGGTTAAGCTAGTCACACGGTCATTAAGTGAATTCATCTTCCCCCCCGTTGACTTTGCATCATGGGAAGGTTACAAAAAGGGACACTGACCCCCCCCCCGGGGACACTGCAACGGTCATAAATATGGGTCAGTGGCCAAGGGATCATGAATGTGGATCACCTGAGCATGGGGATGCTGCAATGGTCTTAAGTGGAAAATGGTCATAAGTCCCGTTTTTTAACTGCCGTCGTAACTTTGAATGGCCACTAAATGGACAGTTGTAAGTCAAGAACTACCTGTATTATATTTTCCACAAGAAGGGAACCCAACAATGAATTAAAAACAGTCAGAAAGCACTGGTAGAAATGATCCTTTTGAGGGTGGAAATCAAGAGAACCTAGGATAGGAATGGAATGGAATGGAATGGAATGGAATAGAATAGAATAGAATAGAATAGAATAGAATAGAATAGAATAGAATAGATATTGGAATGAAGAATGGAACGGTACGGAACAGAACAGAATTCTTAATTGGTCAAGTGTGGTTAGACAGATAAGGAATTTGTCTTTGGTGCAGAAGCTCTCAGTGTACGTAAAAGCTACAAGGGATAAATCATGATCATATTGTGCTTAAAATTTTGCAGATTGTTAAGTTCCTATCATCAGCATTTCTTGGCTTTATTCTTTTTTAAACAAAGGACTTTAAAACAGTGTTCGGATCACATTATTACTGCTCCCTATTATTCTGTAAATTAGAATTGTGTGGTCACAATTCAGTAATTTTAAAGAATGCAATTTTAGAGTACACAATTGCCTCTTATAAACTTCACAGGAAGGAAGGAACAGAGGGAAGGAGCGAGGGAGGGATGGAGGGAGGGAGGAAGGAAGGAAGGAACAAAGAGAGGGAGGAAGGGAGGGAGGGACAGAGGGAGGGGGAGGAAGGGAGGGATGAAAAGGAGGGAGGGAGGAACAGAAAGAGGGAGGAAGGAAGAGGCAGAGGGAGGGGGAGAGAGGGAAGGAGGGAGGAAAAGGAGGGGAGGAAGGGAGGGAGGAAGGGAGGACAGGGAGGGGGGAGGGAGGGAGAAACAAAGTAGGGGGAAGGAAGGGAGGGAGGGAGAGGGGGAGGGTGGATGGATGGATTTGACCACAAAGCCACATCCAAAGTGGAAATATGCCACGCAGGGTCTTTCCTTATGCAGAGTTCAAGTAGTTTCTTTCCTAAATGCTATTCTCTGCAGTTTGCCCTTCCAAAATTCCAGCTTTCTTTATCCCTAGAGATAGGACCAAAGGAAGAAGGAATTCCTCTGGGAGTATCTGTGGAGATTCTCAATCCTCCAGGTCCTGGTTGTCCGAAAGGTGCTTTTTTCAGGAGGCAACTGGACTTCCTTGTTTTTCTTTGAGGACATTTAGCTTCTCATCCAAGAAGCTTCTTCAGCTCCGACTAGATGGTGGGGAATGGAAGGATTTACGCTCCTTGCAGACAGCTGGTCATTTGCATCCTTTTAGAGGGTCATTGAGGCCACTTGGAGGTTGATCTGTGTCCTCAGGGTCACCAGAGTAGTGCAAATGGTTCCTGTAGTCTGCAATTTTTCCCTCTGGAAAACCATTCCTATTCTCATACCTTTCCAAGGGCGCCCATCCCAAATTGTATAAATCTTTCCATTCCCCACTGTCCTGTCAGAACTGAAAAAGCTTCTTGGATGAGAAGTAAAACGTCTTCAGAAGAAAAAGAAAAAAACAAGAAAGTCCAATTGCCTCTTGAAAAAGCAGCTTTAGGACAACCTTGACCTGGATAGGTACAGTCACAGATATATGAAGGAAAAGGGAAATCTCCCTTGGCTGTATAATATTCTATGTTTTATAACAATGTCTATTTTAAAGAGCTGGTCAAAATAATTTTCCTGCTATCACCAGTGGAGTGGTTTTACTTTTAAAATAAATTTCCCCTAGACCTTTAGGTGTATTGCTTTTCCAAACAAATAAACACACACACTAATAAATTAGTCCTACTAAAGGGGCCAAGTTCCCATTGTGATTATAGTAAAAAAATTACTGTCTATATTTTGCTAATGTTCGTTTAGTAGAATTCTTCAACCCAACATTAGGGAATCAAGAGTTCAAATCCATTACAGATTTCTCTATATAAATTAGGAGTCCCGCAGCTCCCTAAAGCAGAGGTCGCCAACCTTTTGGACCTCAGGGACCACCAAACTCATCATTTTAAATCCTGCAGACCAGAGACCCTGGGAAAATCCCCCCAAAAGTCTGCAGGAAAATTCCCCACCCCGTTTTCCTACTGATCCATTGTTCTTTATTTGGGTTCGCAGGATACCATCTCCAGCTCTGTTCTCGGGGGAGGGGGAGAGAGAGAGAGAGAGAGAGAGAGAGAGAGAGAGACTGACTGACTGACTTCTGGCTCACTACCTTGTGTTGTTTGCAATGCAAGAGATGCAAGCCTTGTGTTCCTGCGCAGCCTGGATTAATTGCTTTGGGGGTGATGTTTCTCTGGGGACCACCAACATTTTCGTATGGACCGCCAGTAGTCCCCAGCCCACTGGTTGGTGACCACTGCCCTAAAAGCTAACAAATATATTGTAATGTAAGATTTCATCATGTAGCGCCTTTCATAACTGGTTTGTAATCCATGAAATCTTACACAATCATGGATTTTGTAGTTTAGAATGAGTCAGGATCCCTTGCTCTTTGATGTTGCTTGAAAAACAAATCCCAGTGGGAAAAAAATCAACCCAGTAGTATAAATGTGGCCCTTTACGTGTTTGTAATGTCAGCCTTAATGGACATGTTTTATCTGCAGTACAAGGACTGATATTGGTTGAAAATAAATTTCCAAGGCTTAAGGAGTTTGCCTATCAGTTATTCGGTGAATAGCCCTTAGAGCTGTCAAATACATACATTCTTTGAGAAAAGGTTGGGGATGTTATCTACATCTTTATTTTTTTTAAAAAAAGATCTGAGTTCATTTCCAAGCCATGCAATATACAGGCCAACGTATAAAGCACATCCAGCGCTGTATTTTTAATTCTGGCAGACCATTGTTACCTGCATCGTTACCATTTTCCATCCAGCAGTTATGAAATCACGTTAGTAAAAAAACAATCTGATGTCACCAAAGTGGGAAGCTGGGAAGATTGTTTGGCAGAATTGAGGGATTGGGTCTCCCCAACCATTTTTGCAATTTTAATCTGTTTTCATATTTATACATGCTTGGAGATTTGTATAGTTTCTCTTATTTTCTATTGGTCTAGACTGGTGTAGGATTTCCTGTTTGAGCAGGGGGTTGGACTAGAAGACCTCCAAGGCCCCTTACAACTCTGTTATTCTCTGTTCTAAGCCACGCAGTGTTCCCTTGATTGTGAGATAGGGGGAAAATAAATTTCATAATAATAATAATAATGATATTAGACTTTGCAAAAACCAAACACCCACATTACTCAGAACTGCCTATAAGCTCAGATGTTATCTTAACAGCTCTTTTAAGTCCTTGGTTTGAACAGCTTGAACTATTACATTTTTACCAATCCTAGATTGAACTGAAGATTAAATCATCATCAACAATAATAATAGACAATTCACCATCAGTTAATTGCAAAACGTGGCTTTACTTGGAACAGCTTCTATCCTGTGATGATATCTTTAAATCCATCAACCATTCCCAGGTCCTTAGGGAGGACTTGATAGGTAGATAAAAAAAAATCCAGTCTGAACATGTGACGGACCATAATAATAACTGGAAACATTTTATGGATTTTTTGCTAAAGGAAGAAAAAAGTGAAATGACGATTTATGGATTTCAGATAAGAATTAAGGCTCTTGGAAAAGCTAAGAGGATGAGGAGAAAATAGGCTTATTAATATCAAAGAGAGAGTTGGAAGTCGTATTTTGTAAGTTTACTTTATGCTTTTTTCCCCTTCTCCTGCACTTCTTTCTTTTTTCTTCTTCTTTCCTTCCTTTCTTTGCATTTTTCTTTATGCCAAATCCTTAAGAAATATAAATTACCTGTCCCTGCCTAACATCCCTGGATTGTTCTAATCCGAGATAGATTCTTAATGCCTTTTTAAAAAATTGATTGCAAAAGACAGAAAATTGGATTATCTGTGTCAGTCAAAGGAGGTTTTCTTTGAAAATTAAATGACCCTGGAATACTGTGAGAGATAAGCATGGGAACCTTGAAAGAGAAAGAAACGATTTCTTTCTAAATAGTTTCAAGATTATTAGTTCTTTTTCGGAATATGGAACTCTGAACTATTTATCATCTAATGCAGCCAAAGAGGTTTACACTTCCAACTAGATAGATAGATAGATAGATAGATATAGATATAGATATAGATATAGATATAGATATAGATATAGATATAGATATAGATATGTATGTATTTATTTGTAATTCCAGAATTTGTATTTCTGGTTTGTTTGGAGTGCTTGGAAAGGAAAGTTGAAACATCAGAAAACATAGGTAAAGGTAAAGGTTCACCTTGCACATCCGTGCTAGTTGTTTAGGGCTCTAGGGGGTGCTGCTCATCTCTGTTACAAAGCCGAAGAGCCAGGGCTGTCTGAAGACGTCTCCGTGGTCATGTGGCCGGCGGGACTAAATGCTGAAGGAGCACAGAACGCTGTTACCTTCTTCCCACCAAAGTGGTCCCTATTTTCCTACTTGAATTTTTTACATGCTTTCGAACTGCTAGGTTGGCAGAAGTTGTGACAAGTAACGGGAGTTCACTCTGTAACGCAAGTGCTAGGGATTCGAACTACTGAACTGCCGACCTTTTCTGATCAACAAGCTCAGTGTCTTAGCCACAGAGCCACGTGTAGACCTTCAAAAGGTCCTTCATGGCTTTAGGAGATCTGAAAAGGCTGGACTGTTTTAACAAGTCTCAGGAGCCAGAAGCCTCTGGATTTCATTTGATCTTTTTACAGCTCATTTAAAAACATTGCTCATGAATGGTTCAATCTGTTTATGAGTGGGGAATCATACACCATTCAGAGTTGGAAAGGGGAATTATAAATCTAGGAAAAATAAATAAATGTATAAGTGGGATTTCTCTCCCAGCTTCACCCCAGTTCCACAAACCTCACCTTCACTAAAAAGAGTGAAAGTCAACAATGATGAAAACCATCTTCAACTATACTATTATCTACTGCTACCGTACAACTTGCATAAGGACCATTCAACCACGTAGAGGGGCTCTGCATTTTGGTGCTTTCGAACTGGGGTGTAGGAGAAGATTCCTGAGAGTCCCTTGGACGGTGAGGGGATCCAGTCAATCCATCCTAAAGGAAACGAACCCTTCTTTGGAAGGAGAAGATCCTGAAGCTGAAACTCAAATACTTTGGCCACCGAATGAGAAGAAGAGGACTCCTTGGAGAAGAGACCCCGATGTTGGGAGAGATGGAAGGCGAAAGGAGAAGGCGACAGCAGAGGATGAGATGGCTCGATGGTGTCATTGACACAATGAGCACAAGTTCAGGCAAACTCCTGGAGATAGTGGAGAATGGGGGCCTGGTGTGCTATGGTCCATGAGGTCATGAAGAGTTGGACACAACTGTGACTGAACCAACAACAACTGCTCCTCAGAGACCAGGGAGGGGGCCTTAACCACAGCTTGTCACAATGGGGATCCTTTATGGATAAGAAGGGTGAAAGGTTAGCTTTGCACATGACTTCTCAGGTCAAACAACAAAGGAAGGGAGATAAAACAAGAGAAATATAGAAAGACCAGCCAGGAGTGATAGGTGTGGGATACTGACACGAGGAGGTGGCAATCATTTGACCTTCTGGATAAGTGTAAACACACACATACACACCTTTACGGCAGTGTGAGAAGTAGAAGTTCAACAGGCAACCTCCATCTAGCCATAACTTCACTAGGATAGTGCTCAGTCCTACACCTAGGAATTCAAAAACCTTCCAGCTCTATTCTGATTGATTGAATTCCCAGCTCAAGGAAAGATGTGGAGTACTGTAAGAATAATATTAAATTAGAATACTTTTTTGGCCAAATGGGGTTGGACACAGAAGTGCTCAATGTACTTGCAAAAGCAAGAGAAATAATAATAACGATAATGATAATAACAATAATAATCTATTTTATTCATTAAACATGAAACTCAGTCAAAATGATATTTTTGATACACTTTTAAATCTTCACTTGACTGAGTTTCATGTTTAATGCATAAAAGCAATAATAATAGTAATAAAAAATAAATAAATAATACTGAAAGCATCCAACCAGTAGAATGGAGAAATACAGGTACTTCTCCACTTACAACACTTCATTTAGTGACCATTTGAAGTTATGACACTGAGAAAAGTGACTTACGCCCGTTTTCCACACTTAACCATTGTGGCATTCCCAGGATCCCATAACCCAAAGCTGAGATATGCTTGGCAGCTGACTCACAATTGTGACAGTTGTGTAGAGTCCCAGGATCACACAATTCCCCTTTTGCAACAGATCCGCTTACCAACCGGGCCACTATCTGAACCACTGCAGCAATGTACTTTAACAAGAAAGGTCATAACCAACGTCTCGTCTCGCTTAGCAGCCTAAATGTGCGGCCCAGTTGTGGTCTGTAAAGTTGAGGACTCCTCTGTTTTACACGTTGTGGGAATGACACTGCAGGGTAGCAGAGCCGCTTAGGTATCCAGGAAGGAAATGGCGTCAGGACATTTCATTTATTTGCCTTTGTGTGTGTTGGTTTCACATCAGGTGACTGGAGGAGTCACGAAGGAGACAGTCTCAAGGTTTATATTTAATTATTTCCTGCTTCAAAGGGGAGGGACCTGGCAGCTTGTCTCTCTGATCCCAGGCGCTATTATTGTCATCTATCAACTGATTATCTTCTGTTTGCTGAATTATTCCTGCTTAGCACATCGCCTGGGGCCTAAAATAAAATATTAAACCCCGCTTTCAACCCCATTGTCTTTCAGGCAAATTAAACATTGGTCTGGCTTCTGATGGAGCAATTGATTGCCTGCAAACTGTTGGGGTTTGTTGGCTAAAGAGGTGGCTCTTTTGATTTAGGAAGAAATGTCAATCTTTAAGAAGGAGCCGGGTGTGTCTGGCCTAGGGAAGAGAAGGGTGAGCAGTCTATGATATGATAGCAGTCTTCCAATACATGAGGGGTGTCACAATTGTGAGTCAGCTGCCAAGCATATCTCAGCTTTGGGTTATGGGATCCTGGGAATGCCACAATGGTTAAGTGTGGAAAACGGGCGTAAGTCACTTTTCTCAGTGTCAAACTTCAAATGGTCACTAAATACTTGAGGGGTTCAGTGAAGAAGATGGGGGTCAGTCTATTCTCCAAAGCCCCTGAGGGCAGGACAAGAAGCAACGGGTGGAAACCAGTCAACGAGAAGCGTTGCTGCAATGTCTACAAGAAAGAAAAAATGGTTACAGAATTATAGCTGTGAATTTGTACCAATTTTTAGAGATAGAACAATCTTTGGAAAATGATATTTACACACATACTTATTGGCTGTCCACTCATATAAACCAGGGAGTGGCACTAGCTGTTTGAGAGCATGTATGTTTTTATCCACTATTAATGTATTATAATGTTTTTATCCACTATTAATGTACGGGATGTTTTTATCCACTATTGATGCATTATAATGTGTCAGTATTATTTTTTAATGTATTGTAAATAGTGATGTCTGTTGCTAGTCTAAGACTGTAATAAAGTTATATTCTTCTTTTTCAATCAAGGAGAGAAGCAACCTGGAATTAAGGATGTCCCAAAAGTGCTTTTTCAAGAGGCAACTGGACTTTCTGGGTTGGTTTGTTTTTTTGAAGACATTTCATTTCTCACCCAAGAAGCTTTTTCAGCTCTCAGATTCAGAGCTGAAGAAGCTTCTTGGATGAGAAGCGAAACGTCTTCAAGGAAAAACCAGAAAGTCCAGTTGCCTCTTGAAAAAAAAAAAAAAAAACCATCTTTGGAGCAACCTGGAGATTCTCCAGAGAAAACTAGAACTTAAGGAATTTTTTTTCCTGAGAGCGAGAACAATTAATGAGTGGAAAGGCTTTCCTCCAGAAGTTGTAAATGCTCGAACACTGGAAGTTTTTAAGAAGAGATTGGGTAAGCATTTGTCTGAAATGGTAGAGGGTTTCCTGCCTGAGCAGGGGGTCGGACTAGATGACCTCAAAGGCCCCCTTTCAATTCTATTGTGATGCATAATTGGGGCTCCCCTCCTCCAGTTTGTGTGTATGAACATGCACACGTATCTTTGAGCCAGTTTTTGATTTCTGGCGGTTGTCTGGGCAAGTCCCTGCTGTTTTCTTGACCAGATTTCTGGGTGTGATTTGTCATTTCTTTTTGCCAGGACTGAAAAAGAATATAATAACTCATCCAAGGACACACAGTTTTATTACAAAAGCCGGGATTAAAATTCATAATCTTCCAGCGCTTTAGTCAACTACACTGATTTGATTTTAGTGATAATGTACACTTCTTAATGCAAATGATCCTGAGGTGGAATTCAGGGGGTGAATGACAAAACCAGGGAGGGGAAAAAGAATAGACACAAACAGTGTTAGGAAAGAGAGCTAAAGTTATTTATTCTGAGTCTTAGGCTCTCCAATGTCTTTTAGAGTCATTTCTCAATGCATTTGTGTGCGTTCTGAGATTGTGAGTCAGTAGGGTGCACTTCGGGGACACAATACAAGGCCTCCAATTTAAAACTCAGTTATCGGTGGCTTTATAATAAGTGATGGTTTAATTTTAGACCCTCAGGATTCTCGTTCATTTCTGGCCATCCCTCTCAGTGATAGCTCCATAAAGAGCTACTCTGCGTATTTTTTTTTGTTGTTGTTTTCTGACCAAGATTATGGAAAGTTTTCACTTGGAGTTCAGCTTAAACCTGGAGAAGAACAGCTGCCTAATTTGCAAAGGCAATTCTCTCTCCAAGAGCACCATCTTGAGACTTGAAGCTGTTCTACAAAAGATTCTCCAATAGTCACATGATGGAAATCATGACTCACCTTGTTGAACTGATAGGGATCTATTCATGGTACACCCAAACTGAAAATGCAGACAGGCAGGAATTTAGTCAATCTTCCAAAGAATCAGAGTCAAGCTGGGAGGGACCTTCTAATCTTCAACCTCAATGACCCCTACTACATATCCCCTTTTAGCCCGATGGACCAAGAACTGACAAATTGGTTCCCCCTTCGTGAACTGTTGAGGTTTACCTGTATAAAATGTGGCCAAAATACTGCAGTGTGAAGCAATAGAAAAAGAATGGAATAGAATAACAGAGTTGGAAGAGACCTTGGAGGTCTTCTAGTCCAACCCCCTGCTTAGGCAGGAAACCCTATACCATTTCAGACAAATAATTGCCCAATCTCTTCTTAAAAACTTCCAGTGTTTTTGAGTGCATTTACAACTTCTGGAGGCAAGTTGTTCCACTGATAATTGTTCTAGCATTAACACTTCACAGGATCTGGATGCTATCACTCTGTTGATGCAGCTCAGGATTGCATTGGCCTTTTTGGTGTCTGCAGCACATTTCTGGCTCATATTTAAGTGATTGTCCACTAGGACTCCAAGACCCATCTCACGGTTGCTACTGTTGAGCCAGGTACCTGTAGATTTGGGGTGTTTTCCCCGCTAAATGGAGGACATTTACTTTTCTCACCACTTGTCCTACCGACCACAAGCCAGGTGCTCCACCTCAAAACTGATAGATACCTTTTCTTTTAAGAAACCAAGAATGGCATGTTTTTAGGACATCATCCCAAAGTGTATTGATGGGGAGGACAAATTTATATCCTGACCTGCATGAATAATATACTCTGTTGAGGGTTATAATAAAATAAAAGATGTGAATGTGATGTTACATCATTCAGACAGAGGGAAGGGGAGGAGGAGTGTTGAAATCTGGGCTTTTATCTCCCAACAAGGAGAGGCAATGTGGCCTAGTGGTTGAGGCTGGAAATCAAGAGACTCTGAATTTAAGTCTCACCTTAGGTTTGAATGTCAGCTGGGTAACTTTGGGCCAGTCACTCTCTCTCTCTCTCTCTCTCTCAACCCAACTCACTTTGCAAAGTTGTTGTTATTATGAGGAAAATAGGAGGAAGAAGACATATTAGATATGTTCACCACTTTGTTGTTTATAAAAATAATACGGGTGGGATATAAATAGAGAAGTTTAATCAAAATTGTTGAGAATCCCTGTATCTTGTCCTTTTCACCGTTGAATACCCTACTTCCATATTTTTCTTTCAATTTTTAATACATTTCATCTTTCCAAGGTTAAAAATGAAACACAATGGGGGGGAAAAACACTTTTTTTTTTTTGGTTCCTATAGAACAAAGCTATTCATGTTTGCACTTTTAAAAAAATCTGTCCCAACGCAAAATGTTTTTTATGGAAATGCTCCCCCAGGTGTTCCTTTCTGGAATCCCCCCCTCAACTTGCTGCTTTCAATCAGGAGAAATTGAAAATGTTCTGAAATTGCAACTTTAAAGCAATACACACATCTCAGGGCCAAGGACATTTTTTTCAGCTCCAAATTTGCAAAACTGCAACCTCCAAAATGAGAAGTGAATATGTGCCAAGATTAATTCTCCAGAGCAACAAATAAAAATTAATGATTTTATTGGAACAGGAAGTAAACAGACAGACAGAAAATAAATATAGTATATGGTAACAGGTAAAGGTGATTATATTATTAGTAGAAGAGGACTTTGTTTTTTTTAAAAAAACCATAAAGGTGGCATAATTAAAAACTAAAAAAAGTCACTTTGATTCCTCACCCCAGAACAAAAAGTATGTTTATTAAGCCATGTTTGGTCCAGTGGTTAAGGAGGCCCTGAGTTCAAATCCCAGCTTCATCATGAAAGCCAACTGGGGGTGGATTTGAACCAGTCACTTGCTCTCTCTCTTTCTCTCTCTCTGCCCAACCCCCCTCATAGGATTGGGGTCCCCCCTTTTCCCCCCCCTCAAATATTTTTATTTTTATTTTTCAATATGAACATTCATATTTTGTGGGCATTGCATTGACAGGGTCAAATCCTTTTTAAGCAACAGTAACATGAATAATACAAATAAGTATATGTAATTCTAATCTTCCAACTTCCACAACTTCAACAAAGCTAATGTCTTTCCATAATCCATTTCTCCTTTTCCCATTAGTTCATTTAAGCATAAATAACATTTCTTTGCGCCTTGTATTTATAATCCCTAAACACTATTATTTAATATTTTTAAGAATTATTCATGTTTCCACCATAATGTCAATATTCCAATTGCCTAGGGTTAATAATAACGCTAAATATTACCAGAGAAAAAGCTACGTAGGATTAGGTTAACAACTTTTAGTGCCTTTTTGGCTATGTAGTTACAGTGGGCTCTAGCACTTAGGTCATTAGAGATGAGTACTCCAAGATCCTTGGCAGGGTTTGGATCATCAACAAAGTCTTGACTATTCAGCCTGTATTTTATTTTCTAATATTTTTTTTGCCAATATGTAAGACAGAGCATTTGTTTGTTGAGATTTGAAGTTGCCATTTGATTGACCATTCTGATACACAGTCGAGGTCCTTGGGAAGTTGGTTGCCTCGCCAGGGAGCCTTAAGCACCCGAGTGGTTTTGTATGTATGTATGTATGTATGTATGTATGTATGTATGTATTTATTTATTTATTTGATTTGATTTGTCAATTGTTTACAAGATAATAAGTATAAGTGTATACATAGTTATGAATACATGAAATGGGTACATATAAGATAAATAAAAGAAACTTCTCCCATTTCATAGAAAAATAAAAAGAGGGACGCTTCCTCCCCCCCAAAGCCCTCTCCGGAGAGAAAAGGCGCAGCAACCCGCGCCGCGCTCAGCATCCTCCGGACTGCCGCCAAAGAAGCCGCAATCGCCCCCCGCAGAACCAGCCCGCCGGCGCGCCCGCCACCCGTCCTCGCCCGACCCGGCTCTGCCATTCCGCGGAGGCCAAGGCGGAGCTCGGAGCGGCTCCTCCTCGGGGCCGGCCTGGCAAAGGCTCTTCTTCTTCCGTGACTCGGGCAGCCGTGAGCAGAGCCAACCCGGAGGAGAATGGCATCCCGCTCGGCGTCCGCCGCTCGGTCTCAAAACCCGGCCACCTACTTCCGAAGGAGCCGGCCGTTTTTCGTGGCGGTGATCGCGGGCGCGATGCTCTACTACGGGGTAAGGAGGGGAAACAGAGAGAGAGAGAGGGAGAGGGAGAAAAGAGAGAGACAGAAAGAGAGAAAAGAGAGACACAGAGAGGGAGAAAAGAGAGACACAGAGAGGGAGAGAGAGAAAGAGAAAAGAGAGAAGAACAAAGAGAGAGAGAGAGACAGAAAGAGAAGGGGGGAGGGAGAGAGGGAGAGAGAGAAAAAGAAGGAAGAGAGAGGCAGACAGAGACAGAAAGCGAAAAGAGAGAAGACAAAAGAGTCAGAGAGAGAGGGAGAGATAGAAAGAGAAAAGAGAGAAGAGCAAAAAGAGAGAGAGACAGAAAGAGAAGGGGGAGGGAGAGAGGGAGAAAAAGGAAAAAAGAAAGAAAGAGACAGACAGAGACAGAAAGAGAAAAGAGAGAAGACAGAAAAGAGACCGAGAGAGAGGGGGAGAGA
>NW_020769358.1:8524914-8546092 GCF_900518735.1 Pseudonaja textilis | reverse complement strand
GAGAAAAGAGAGAAGACAGAAAAGAGACCGAGAGAGAGGGGGAGAGACAGAAAGAGAAAAGAGAGAAGAGCAAAAAGAGAGAGAGAGAATGAGAAGGGGGAGGGAGAGAGAGAGAAAAAAGAGGAAAAGAGAAAGAAGAGAGAGAGAGAGAGACAGAAAGAGACAGAAAGAGAAGGGGGGAAGAAGAGAGAGAGGGGAGTGAGGGAGGGAGAGGGAGATAGAAGCCAGGGTGGAAGCCAGGGAGACAGGTGAGCCAGGTGCAACATCCTTTGAGAAGGGTGCCCCAAACCCTTTGCCCTCCTGTCCCCACCTGCTACTTCTGGGTGGGGGCGGGGAGACAGGGATTTCCTCCCCCAAACAACAAAACCCCAAGCTAAAAATACATTCACCATAAAACATCAGCTACAACATTTAGTGATAGTTATAGGCTACCAAATAAGCAATTACATAAATCATACTAGGTTACGAAGTAAACCATTTAAATCGTGAAGATACAAGCGACAAGTGTGCACATTTTACAGGTGCACATTTTATAACCCATGTCTTCCCCCCCCCCACCCATTTTTGGGGGTTGGTTTATGTTACAGGTTACGGAAAAACATAATAACAGCAGAACCTCATTGTCTTAGCACTCTGTAAAATTTGGTTGTGAAGGTGAGAAGGGGATTGAAAAGGCAACCGGTGTGAAAGTTGGAACGCTTCGTTGAGAAGCTTGAGTGATGCTTATAAAATGGGCCTTCTTCTTTTCCCTTTTCAGTGTGCTGTCTTGGCACCTTTAATAATCCCCTATGACAGTCTTGGTCCATTAGGAAGATTCACAAGATATCTGCAGGAGAACCACAGAACTGTTTTCCGTGGAGGGTAAGTTGACTTCAACACTTGGGGACCCACTTCCCTTGCAGGGGCTATTTAGCTCTTAGCAACAGCAATAGCCCTTAGACTTATATACCGCTTCACAAGTGCTTTCCAGCCCTCTCTAAGCGGTTTTGAGAGACAGCCTCTTGCCTGCGACAATCTGGGTCCTCATCTTACCCACCTCAGAAGGATGGAAGGCTGAGTCAACCTTTAAGAGGAAGGAAGGAAGGAAGGAAGGAAGGAAGGAAGGAAAGAAGGAAGATAGCAATAGCCCTTAGACTTATATACCACTTTATAGTGCTTTCCAGCCCTCTCTAAGCGGTTTTACAGAATCAGCCTCTTGCTCCCAACAATCTGGGTCCTCATTTTACCCACCTTGGAAGGATGGAAGGCTGAGTCAATAACAATAACGATAGCCCTTAGACTTATATCCTGCTTCATAGTGTATTACAGCCCTCTCTAAGCGGTTTACAAAAATAATAATTTTCCCAACAATCTGGGTTCTTATTTTACTGACCGCAGAAGGATGGAAGGCTGATTCAATAGCCATATAGCCCTTAGACTTATATACTGCTTCACAGTGCCTAACAGTCCTCTCTAAGCAGTTTGCCAACCTCAGAAGGATGGAAGCCTGAGTCAACCTCAAGTCAGTCAGGATCGAACTTCAGGCTGTGGGCAGAGTTTGCCTGCAATACTGCATTTTAGCCACTGCACCACCATGGCTCATAACCAAGCCAGATGTTTATGTGGACATGTGGGAAAGTTGGTTTCCAGATGGTTGGGAAACGGACAGACATTACAAAAGTAATATGCATCTTCAGACAGCTTCTCTTGCTGCGGAAAACAATGTTTTTAGGAGGATGGTATAGGACAGACAGAGCCCGAAGGCAGAGTCAAGAGAGTTATCAGCCTGGAATCATTACATTTCCACAAATAATGATCTGTGTCCAGTCCTCTTGAATTCTGTTCAGTCTTATCGAATACCAATTTAACACTGATCTTAGTTGACCAGATTCTTGTCTATAGATATGAGCAAGAGATCAACTTAACTGGAATTTAACACATGCTTGACAGGCAGCAATGCAATGAAATGGGAAAACCGGTTACCTTTGCCAAGAGAAGGCTGGGCTCTGATCCATTTGAGGTGGTGTTTCCCAACTTCCAGAGGTGTTTGTTGCAACTCTCAGAATTCTTAGCAGTGCCTTGACTTCTGGGTTTTGAAACCTAGTTTTGTAAAGTCTAGGATTATGGGGAATGATGGAAATCCAAGATTTTTCCCCACCAGAATGACGTTTCGAGGTCAAGCCATCCCAACACAGGACATAGAAATATATTTCTATGACCAAACATCCTGTTTTGGAAGTCATGAGAAACAAAACTCAGAATGGTTTTCTGAGTTCCATCAAATGTGGACAGATCCCAGAGAGGTTTTACAGGACAACCTGGGACACATATTTCTCCTTCTCTTCCTTTTTCCATCTACTCCCCTTCAGGCCTTCTTTCTTCTCAGCCCTTTCCTTCCTTTCCTTAACTGATGCCCCCGGTTGGCTACACTTTTTCAATGACCTGAGGCCAAATAACAAGGCAAATTCCAAAGTCAAATGAGATCAGAAGACAAAAGAAATCTAGAACCTGGGCAAATGCAGACTCATTCAACCTCCCAGAGAAGCAAGACCAGTTTCTGGTCATCGTAGGAGTTAGAGACATTCAAAGTTGAGGAATCAAACTTAGAAAAGCTTCCATCTTAAGAATGCTTCTGTGGAAGACTTCTGGGGAAGATGGGGGAAAAATATACTTGCCAAGTGAGTGTAGATTTAGAATCTGGGGTAACCCATCACCCAACAGTGGTTGACTCCATCAAAGGGGTTATTCTATGTGGTGGAGAATGCAATGAAAAGATAACCTAGGGTAGAACTCAACTCCCAGTATGTTTTGGCTTTAAGAATTGGTTTTAAAAAAACAAATATTGCTTCCAGAGCAGCTGGGAACTTCTCACAGACATATTTCACTACACAACTATAACAACTAGCAGGGCAATAATTTGAATTTGGAGGAGAAAGATTAAGAGGGATGAACACGCATACACTTTTCATACTGTCTTAAAACGAGACTATCCGTCCCTGATGCTGGACAAATCCAGGAAAAGTTGTTTTTCAAAGTGTTGTTGGAAAACCCTCTGGTACCCTTTTTTTAAAAAAAATAAAAATTACTGTATAACCCTATGGGTGATTGAGACACAATGGAGAGTTTCACCTTTTTCCTTTTCTGAACTGACAACTAATTTATTCTTGGCAACCCTGATGCTGTTTTTCTTAATTACAGATATGCGGTGGCTTGGTTAATTCATGTCGGAGAAGCGTGTTTAAGTATCTGGTTATGCAAGTAAGTTCTTCTAACTTCTTCAGGAGTTGAAGGCGACACACTTTGAGTTGGGTTGGTACGGTAGTTTTCTACTTCTAGAAATACTCTTTGTGAACAGAATAGAATATAAAACAGAACAGAATAGGATGCAGAATAGAGAATAGAGTCGAGCCAAGTCGAATAAAATGGAAATAGAATAGAAATAATGGAATGGAATATGGAATAAGAATAGAATAGAATATGGAATAAGGATAGAATTGAATTGAATTGAATTGAATAGAATGCAAAATGGAATGGAATGGAATGGAATGGAATGGAATGGAATAGAATAGAATAGAATAGAATAGAATAGAATAGAATAGAATATTCTTTATTGATCAGGCGTGATTGGACGCATAAGGAATTTGTCTCCAGTACAGAAGTTCTCAGTGTAGGAAGGAAGAAGTGATAAATCATGATCATAATCATAAAATTCAGTCATAAATCTATAAGACATAATGCTCAGTGGTAATCATAGAATACTAAATAAACATAAATCATGAGATAACAAACAACAAAGTTGTCATAAGAAGCTAAGGAATTAGACAAGAGGAAAGATGAAAAGATAAGAAGGATAATGGCTAATACAGCCTTACTAGGTGGTTTGACGTCCCAGGGTGTAAGACCGTGTTGTAGGAATTCATTGTTTAGCAAGGGGGGAAAAAACTGTCCTTGTGTCTAGTTGTTCTGGTGTGCAGGGCTCTATAATGTCGTTTTGAGGGAAGGAATTGAAATAGTTTATGTCTGGGATGTGAGGGGTCTGTAGATATTTTCACAGCCCTCTTTTTGACTCGTGCAGGATGCAGGTCCTCAATGGAAGGCAGGCTGGCTGCAGTTGTGTTTTGTGCAGTCCTAACTATCCGTTGGAGTCTGGGTCTGTCCAGTTTGGTGTCTAAGATAGGGACAACTGCCTCCCACATCTAAAAGGTTGCAGGAAGGACTCCCACATTAATTGTGGAATAGACGTGTGGGAAATATTCAGAAATAATACGATTTTCCACTCCAGTACACATCAGTCCTCGACTTACGACCCCAATTGAGTCCAAAATTTCTGTGGCTAAGCGAGACCGTTGTTAAGTGAGGCTTGTCCCCTTTCCACAAACTTTATGCCGTGGTTGCTGAGGGAATCACTGCGGTGGCTCAGTTAGTAACACCGTTGTTAAGTGAATCTGGCTTCCCCTTTGGCTTGGCTTGGCAGACAGAAGGGCAAAAGGCGACCACGTGACCCTGGGACACTGCAACCATCATAAATGTGAGTCAGCGGCCTGGGATATGAGTTTTAATCAGGTGGTGCAACAGTTTTCGTAAACGTAAAGAATGGCCCCAGGTCAGTGCTGTTGAAACTGCTGTAAGTGGACAACGACTTGTACTTTCATTGCAAGCTTGGATCTGTAAACAAAATATGGTTACTTAAAGACTTAAATTGCTCAGTGTTACATGGAGATTGTGTGGAGATGAAACCACAGGTAGCTGATCTCAGTTGACCTGCCTAACAAGTTCCCTTGGAGGAGACCTCTTACTCAATAGAAGGTGGAGTGTGCCAAATACGGCAGATACCTTTGTGGGATTTCACAACCCTCTTTTGGCACGTTATATTCATCTTGCACTTCATTTCTTTCCCATCCTTTATCTGAGCCCGCAGAAGCAATTACTGGCCCAACTCAGGATGTTCTCGTTGCACAAAAACACATTCATATCTCAGTTGATTTTTCTGCAGGTTGCATGCTTACCAATAATTAATGCAAAGGAATTTAATCTGAAAACATAAGCAGGGTAAGAAGTTGGGTTATACAAGAAGGAGCAGAAGAAGCCGATGACTGTTGGGGGTCCTTGGTGATTTTCTTGCAGACGTTTCATTAACCAAACCTAGGTAACATCATCAGGTCCTTAGTTCTGAGTTTGGTGGTTTTCTTGCAGACGTTCCATCACCAGACTAGGTAACACCATCCGTGCAATTTTCAGTGCAGAATAAGAAGAATAAGGAAAAGAACTGAAGGTCCTCCAGATTTATATGCAGATCCAAAAGAGGTTTTTGTAACTGGGAATTAGGTCCCACGCTGTGAAGAATCAGGAAGGAGGTTAGCGTAGCTTGTTTTTCTGATCGCGGAAATACGTGCCCAAGATCACACGTCTTTATTTAAGCTTGAGCTATTTTCCCAACTCAATAACTACCACTGTCATGCGCCTCTCTTTTTTTTTTCCTCACAGTAAGAAAGGCATCACGGACAGCAAGACGCAGCTTTTGTGGTTCATTCAAACGCTGCTCTTTGGCTTCGCTTCGCTTTATTTCTTGGTAGTTTACAAGCCACCCAAGAAAACCCAGTGAAGAATTGGAAGCGGAAAAGGAAACCGAAATGGGGTGATATATTGCCCTAAACACCGAAGGATCTCTCGGTATTTTGGCATTTCACCGAAAACACCTTTCAACTGTTGCCTGGAAAGACAAAATAAATAAATAAACTTTGGTTTGGGGGCACCCTGGTGATAAACAGACTAGCTGCTAAAGGGGAAATCACATTTTAAATGGGGAATCAAAAGTCCTCACCTTCTTACAGAAGACCTGCTGTTGAAAGGTGGAAGTATCCTGCCTTTTCTATTCTTGTCTTTAATAATAAAAAGAGACCTCGGTATTAGGGTGAGAGCTGTTACACTGTTAATTTGGGGAAATAAAATCCTGTTTTCAATACAGGTAGTTCTTGGCTTACAACAGTTTGCTTAGTGACAGTTTGACGCTAGAACGGCACAGAAAAAAGTGACTTATGACCAGTGGTGGGATTCATTTTTTTTTTTACTACTGGTTCTGTGGGCGTGGTTTGGTGGTGTGGCTTGGTGGGCGTGGCAGGGGAAGGATACTGCAAAATCTACATTTCCTCCCCACCCCACTGCCTGCTTTCCAGCTCTGTTCTCCTGTGCAGGGCAACCAAAGGAGACCCAGCGGATCAGCTAGGACTCGATGGGAGGCAGAGAAGAGATGGGGTTGGCGGGGCCAGTCAGAGGTGGGATTGGACGGCTCTCCGAACTACTCAAAATTTCCACTACCGGTTCTCCAGAATTGCTGAATCCCACCTCTGCTTACGACCATTTTTCACACTTAATGACCATTGCAGGATCTCCATGGTCAGGGGATTTACATTCAGATGCCTGACAACAGACTCATATTTACGACGGATACAGTGTCCCTACCTTTTTTTGTGACCTTCCAACAAGTGACATCAATGGGGGGAAACCAGATTCGTGTTAATGACTGTGTTTATTTAATTTAATTACTAATTTAACGAGGACCCAAATTGTTTGGGGGCCAGAGGCTGACTCTGTCAAACTGCTTAGAGAGGGCTGTGAAGCACTATAAAGCGGTATATAAGTCTCAAGCAGGAAGCATCCTCACTCCCCTTCGGAATGGCAGCATTCCGAATAGTTCATCGGAATGCTGGATATGTAAACCGACTCAAGGAACATACTATCATACGTGGTGGACATGCCCAGTAGCAAAAAAAAAATGTTGGATAAGGATAAGAAGGTGGATAGAGGAAATGATCAAACAACAAAGAGTGAAAACCAGAGATATTCTTACTAAGCATACCGTGTTTCTCCAAGAATACGGCCTCCACCAATAGGAAGGCCCAGCATGTTTTATTGGCATAAAATCAAATTAAGCCCCTCCCCCCCAAATCAAGACCTATATTAAACATGCAAAATGGGGTGGGGGGCTTGCCGTTAGGAAGTACTTTTGTTGCATACCTGGATATGGTGCTGCCTGCATTGGTGGGGCACTTCGTATCGGGAGACCTTCCGCCACCATTGTTTTCCCTTCTCCCTTGCTGCCACTACAACAAAGCCTCCCCTGCCCGAGAGGGCAGCCCAACCCCACGTGGGGAGGCGAATCTCCCGGGGCCGCAGCGCAGGATCGGCCCACCTTGGGAGAAGCACCCAGCCACCATCCCTGCCTGGCGCCATGCAGAGCGCGAAGAGCTTCTCCTGGGGCACCCAGCACAGCTGACAGGCGGGCCCTCCTTCCCGGCAGCTTAGCTCTCGCCAACGCAGTGAGTGCCTCCCTGCTGGGCCCTTCGCTCATCCCACCAGGACTGTACCAGAGCCATGCGGGCTGGGCAGAGCTGGGAAAGCGAGCCATGGGTGCGTGCCCACTGCCAAGTGAAAGAGCTGGGCCGACCCAAGCTTGGCTTACTTCCCAAGTCCCTCCAGCCCAAACCCGAAGGGGCCACCAGGAGAGGCTGCCCGAGGCAGTGATAGCACCCACCCATCCGTGGACAGGGAGGCAAGGAGACTGCCTGCGCCGCGTTCTCCGAGCTGAGCCCTGCCGAGTCAGCACCTCTGCCTGATGCCCGTTCCATTGCAGCGTTTGGAGCTGCGGGGGCATTTGGAGATGCGTGGGGACGGGGACGGGCTGGGCAAGGGGTGGAAAGGACGAGGGGCTTCGGGCTCTCTCCGATGGCCAGGGAAGCAGCGCTGCCATCACCTTGTCTCCCTGTCCGCAGATGGGTGGGCGCTATCACTGCCTCGGGCAGCCTCTCCCGGTGGCACCTTCGGGTTCACGCTGGAGGGACTTGGGAAGGAAGCCAAGCTCAGGTCTGCCCGGCTCTTTTGCTTGGCAGGCGGGCGCACACCCATGGCTCACTTTCCTGGCTCTGCCCAGCCCGCATGGCTCTGGCGCAACCTTGGTGGGATGAGCAGAGGGCCTGGCGGGGAGGCGCTCTCTGCCTTGGTGAAAGCTCTGCTGCCGGGAAGGAGGGCCCGCCTGTCAGCTGCACTGGGCGCCCCAGGAGAAGCTCTTCACACTCTGCCCGGCGCCAGGCAGAGATGGTGGCTGGGCACTTCTCCTGAGCTGGGCTGATCCTGCGCTGCAGCCCCGGGAGATTCGCCTCCCCATGTGGGGTTGGACTGCCCTCTTGGGCAGGGGAGGCTTTGTTGTAGTAGGGCGTCGTTTTTAAAATAATTGGCTTTACCTTCGAAGGCAAAGGGAAGGCGGCGACAGGAGCACCTGAAGCCAAGTGTCTCCGCCGGGCACCGGTTGCAGGGAGGAGCCCTGGCTGGCCGCACGTGGCTGTGCCAAACACCGTGGCATTGCTCTAAATGCCACGGCAGCAAGGGAGAAGGGAAAGCAACGGTGACGGAAAGTGTCCCAATACAAAGTGCCCACCAACGGTGAGGTCAACATCCAAGCTGTTGCCGTCTGCCCACCCAAGGATGCAAGGGGCGGGGAATTAAGTCACCCCCGAAAAGACGGCCTAGCCGTTTTTTCAGGGGTCAAAAAAAAAAAAGGCCCAGCCTTATTTTGTGAGAAACACAGTATTATTACATTGCTCATTTTATAAAAATGCACGAGGTTTCATATTCCATTTTTTAAAAACTAAATTTCAGATCTATCAAGCTTATTTTACATACAGAGGTTGCTAGTCAACGAGTATATTTAGTTTCTTTGAAGGTAGCCAAGTCTTGTTTCATTGGTTGTAAAACCTGTCATAACCAATCATTTCTTAAATTATCATTTTCAAATTTTGTTGATGCAAGCTAGGCGGAGTCATTCTTGCAGCCAAGCAGCCTCTAAATCTCATCAAGAAATAAAAAGTAGCAATAGCTAAACAATCGAGATTTATTTTATTTTATTTGGTCGAATGTTTAATTTCTATCTTCTTTAAGTGGAATTGGGGTCATTGGCCCGAATAAACGGACTAACCAGAGCTGTCTAAACTACAGTGCATTGGACGGAGAGCTGTCTCACAGAATTACTGCTGTCAAGAAAAATTGGAAGAGCTATGCTTCCTTGCAACCCTATACAAAAGGCAGAATATGAATCTAACAAGCACATTATAGTTCCTGTTCAGCTCCAAAGTATCCTTTTTACAGGTCTTTTAAGAAACCCAAAACATTTTCAACAGACAGAGAACATTTTCAACAGACAGAGTTTGCATCTTCTTAGGATCCCCAAACGCAGTAGCCAAACATAATTTAGGTAGAGAATGATTTTTAGTGGGGGGCGGGGAAGAAATTCTTCAGGTCATGCAAATAAGTGGGATCTTTAGACAGTTCAAGAGAGTAGGGAAGTTTGCTAAATTGCCTCAGGCAAGACTCAATTTTTCAGCCTCAGAAATTGGAAATGGTGACAAGTTCAACAATTTACCGTAGATGAGGAAAGAACAAGCGATCAACTTACAACTCAGAAAGAGGTGACTTTGTGCAATTAATTTTGTGACTTTGTAATTAGCATACACACACATACACACACACATATTCATACATACGTACATACATTAATTACAAAGTCAGTTTTAATTTATATATAAATATCAAGAGCAATGGACTCAGCTGTGTTGGCAATATCAATAGTTTGCTACCATCGACTAAGTAGTAGCAAACGGTTGATGTTGCCAACACAGCTGAGTAAGTACTAAGTAACAAAAGTGGCGGCAGCCTCAACTCAGATATCTGCAGATTTTGGAAATTGCACCCAATTGTGGCTTTCTGTGTTGAGAAACAAAATGTGAGTTGATTACAAGCGACTGAACTTTCTGCCAAGAGTACATAAATGTGGAAATCCTCATGTGGTCACCACCTTAATGGGTTTACTTATTAATTTTCCTTCTTGAATGTTCTCTCTTCCAATCAGGCTGAAACACAAGGCAATATCTGCATGATTTGACTCCTTAGGAATAAACTTGCTTTGAAGTCTGAATGTATTTTACCTTAAAAACAAACAAACAAACCGAGAGCAGACTCCTAAGGAAACCTCTAACCCAAAATGTAGCCCAGTGTTTTCTTTAAAAACCTAACATTTTAAATTGAGCTGTGGCAAGGTTGGGCCCTAATACAAAATACTTGCCAGGTCCAAAATGGTGAAGAAAAGATTAAAACAATTCAGACTTGGGAAAAAGTATTTAAGAGATCAACTCTTCTAAAAGATGAAGAAGACAGATCGTTTTCTTCCAGACTGGTTGCCAGAAATAACTAATAATAAATGTTCAGATTAGTAAACATTTAACTTGTAATTTTTAGGGACTACTGAAATAGCAATATTGGACTGACCCAGAAATTAGGAAGATAGAATGATGAACTGGAGTTTAATGTACGCCATTTATAGATCTGTGCGAAAACTCTCTTGAATGAAATAAATAAAACTACTCTGTACTGATAGTTCTTTCAGACTGCAATCTGTTGTGGAGATGTACGTCAACTCTGTCACTGATGGCTCACCAAGTATTAAGATGTTCTAGGAAGAAATGCTACTTGCAATATATTTAGCTTTCCATGTATTTCTTTTTTTTAAAGTGGAGCTTCTCATCAGCTGTCATCATCTTCACCGTTCCACCCATGTTATCATCGGGTAACGATCTGTGAGGATCTTTCTTAATTGAGTAGTATGGCTTCTGTCTCTGGTTTCTACCACACAGGACACCTGGGAAGGAAAAGTGCATTACATTTCAGTAAACTAAATCAGGGCTATTGAGAACTTTCTTTTTTCTTTTAAAGACTCTGTAATCCCTCGCATCAAGGCAAAGTGAATGGAGCTGAGCGTTTGCTTAAAGCTAGTCAAAACCAAATGGATGGTTTCAGGATTAACTGACTAAAAAAGGATTATTTATGGGAAAAAGGAGACCAAGATATGTACTTTGGGAGGATGAAGATAATGGCACTTATTTCCTTTGTTAACTGCTGCAAAAAACATTAGAGATTGTCCTGGATATTTCCCCCTTTCTTTCTGTTTTTCCTTGACTTCGACTGTCTCGCTTTTCTTTCTGTTTTTCTTCCTCATCTTTGACGTGTCCATAGTTTTAATCTGACGTAAAACTTTCTCAGCCAAAAAAAATTACATATTAAAAAGGCGGCTCCAATCAATTTGCAAGCCAAATACTATCACTGGTTGTGGATGGAGCCTGTAATTTAAGAAGACTTCATGCAGCTTTCAGCTTTCTCATCTTGAATGCAAAGCTGTTTAACTGGATTGCTAGAAACCTGACTCTCTAGCCAGCTCAGAAGCATTACGTGAAGAACTTGGTATAGCTCAAGTTAAAATGGAATTTAGCCGACTTTCTCATCTCTTGCTTACCTCACTGGTGAACAAATCAGTTCTCATGTATGGCTGCTCCTGTTTCATGGTCAAGATTCTGGAACAAAGAGATGTTTTTATGTAAGGTTGTAGCTAGTTCAGTCTCACAAGCATGAGGCAATAATGGAGTTTTTGGCAGAATTTCGGCAAACCACCTCAAGGCCAGTTTGAATAAAGAATAATGGAAATTTAAGACTTTAAGACTTTAAAGAAAGTCTACGCCAGACCTTTCTGTGGCACTGTTTCCATTGCTTAGACAGTAAGATTATTTTGTCAAAGCATTTCTTGGTTTCTGTGTATTTGTGTTAAATGCAGATTTTTTTTAAAAAAAGAAAAATATGAAGTTTCTACGTGGAATGGACACCTTCAATTTTCTAGACCAGCGGCCTTCAAACTTGACAGCTTTAAGACTTGTGGACTTCAGCCCCCAGAATTCCTCCTCCAGTCATGTTCGCTCAGGAATTCTGTGAGTTGAAGTCCACAAGACTTAAATGTGCCAAGTTTAGAGACCCTTGAACTGGGAACTAGGGCAAATAAACTTAGTGACATTTTCATCTCCAGATGCAAAATGTCCTTTCTGATGTCCTACTTGTGCTGGCAGAGAGGGCCTACTTTGGATCCATTGGTCAAAGAGGTCTAACTTCTGTGGTCCAGAAGAAGAGTCTCTGCTGTAGCTCTTGTCCTGTGGAAACATCTTAAGCAAGATCCACTTCCACCCATCTATCTTTTCACAAGAACCTGAAGTTGGTCTTGGGTTCAAATGGGGCCGTTCCACACTGGAGGTGTCTGCTGGATTGATGGCAGATCCCACCTCCTTCCTTCCCCTCTGCTCTCCACCCATCCATTGGTTATCATACTGGTGTATTCTTATGGTCTACTTTTGTCAATTGTTTGTTTTATTGTTCTATTGTTTTACTTCTGTTTATATGCCTTTCCTTTTCCTTCCTTTTTTTATTGTTGTAAGCCGATAATAGAGTAGCCCCCATGACAAGATAGGAGGCAAATAAATCTAACAAATAATTAAATGTTCTATGCATACATGTATTCTAGACATGGAGGATTTTCATGGGCAAAACTTGACTTCCTCCACTAAAGATGACAAGATACCAAGCCAACTTCGGGTCCAGGTTGGGAGATTATGGTTTCCATCAAAATGAAACCACGTTTAGATTACCTTGCCTCCTCACGAGCTAAGGTCTCCAGTAGCTTTGAAATCTCTCCTGGACAATCAGTGACCGTGACCCTGAATTTGCACACTCTGTTATCAAGAGTAAGGGCCTGATCGATGCACTGCTTCATCAGAGAGAGCTCGATGTTTCCACTGCTCACAGCCACAGCCACTCTGAAACAAGGGGAGAAAATGAAATAGACCACTTTTCCCTTTAGGCAAACACATTTCATAGCTTGTTTGATAGACCTTGTTTGATAGTTTGACAGCTATTTTCTAAAGCGCCTGTAGGCCAGACAGGGAATAATGGATGGAAACTGAACAAGGAGAGATTTAACCTGGAAATAAGGAGAAACTTTCTGACAGTGAAAACAGTCAACCAATGGAACAGAAGTTGCGGGAGCGCCATCACTTGAGACTTTCAAGAAGAGATTGGACTGCCATTTGTCAGAAATGGTGTAGGGTCTCCTGCTTAGGTGGGGTGGGGTTGGACTAGATGGCCTACAAGGTCCCTTCCAACTCTGTTATCTGACTTAATAGGATCAAGGATTAAAATACGCCGTATGGTTTCCTTTTGGCCATCTCTAACGATAGTCTTCTACTAGATAAGTGTGCATAAGCGCACAATCATGCCTTACCAACCCTATTGTCCCCTATTATTAGTTCTTCTTTCTTATATTTAAACTTATGTTTATTCTTATTTCTATTATATTGTAAGCATTTGACAAAATAAATAAATAAATAGGTGCCTGTTTTATAACCCTTCTAGATTTGTAGACCTTTTTTCTCCATATCTGCCCAGCTTCTTCTACATTCTACATATGTAATGATCCATTTATTTGGATTTCAATTTCCATCATTCTGTTCATGTGGGCTCAACTACCAGAAGAATACAAGGCTGGGGAAAAACTGGTCTCCCAGTAAAAATTAGTTCCTGATTTTCATTCCTTTGAATAAATCCTGGACAACCAGAAGCCAACAAAGCAGGAGATTTTGGAGAACAACGTTATCCAGAGTGGAACGGATTAAAATCTCTCTTCCTCTTGTCTCATTCTAAGTCAGAGTCCTTCACCCATTTTTTTAAAAGAGGAAAACGTATAAAGAAAAGCAACACAGGTTTTGTTCCATCTTATTATTATTTTTTTACACCACCTGGGAGAGTAAAGATGTCAACCTAGCAAAGAGATGAGGGACATCATTGAGTCCAAGTCAACTCTCTTGGGATGGTTTTGCCATTCTGCAGTCTAGGGTACAACCTTGACATTCTTCCTTGGGTAGTCTTTCCAGTCCAACAAACATACAAAACCAAGCTTTCGGGTAGATTGTATACCTTTTGCCCTTTAATTCTGGCAGTTTCCCAGACACGAGAGCAGCCAGCGCAAGGGCTCCTTCGGCGTCAACAGCCACGTGTTCGTATTCCAGCAACCTCAGCATAGAAATCAAGACGTCTTCTTCCCTGAGGATGGGGGAGAACAGCTGGGTCAAACAGAGGGGCTTCTGCCCCCCCCCTTTCTCCCCCATGAAAATACGACCACTTGAATGAGTCAAAACTATTGCACGGAGCACAGCAAGCGAATCGGAATGGTTCGTTTTTGTAATGAACCCAAGTTTGGGTGACCATCTAGCCAAGATTCTGTGCAGTTCGGTGCACCCGTAAATCCCACCCCTGGCTGACTCCGCTTCCCCTCCTTGGAGTCCCCACATGGCCCATTTTGGATGCCAGGTAAGTCCCGTGTGGAGGCGCAGGGAGGGTGAAAAACAGGCCTCCCAGAAGGCCGGAAACAGGCCTGTTTCTGGCCTCCAGAGAGCCTCTGGAGCCCAGGGGAGGCTGTTTTTGCCCTCCCAGAGGCTCAAGGAAAGCCTTCGGAGCCCAGGGAGAGCGAAAACAGCCCTTCTGGTGTGGTGCAAGAAGCCGACTAGACCACACCCACCATGGCCACAGCCACTCATCAACCAGGCAGAGAACCGATTGCTGAAATTTTTGAAGCTCACCCCTGGTCATGCCCAATGCGGGCAGTCCTCAACCACAAGGGAGCCCAACTTTTCTGTGGCTAAGCGAGACTCTTGTTCAGTGAATGTTGCTCCATTTTACGACCTTCCTTGGCAAGGTTGCTAAGTGAATCCCTGCAGCTGGTAAGTTAATAACCCAGTGGTTAGGCAGATCTGGCTTTTCCATTGACTCGTCAGAAGGTCGCCAAAGGGATCATGTGACCCCAGGGCACTGCAACCATCATAACTATAAGTCAGTTGCTAAGTGTCTGAATTTTGATCACATGACCATGGGGATGCTTCAACGGCCATAAGTGTCGAAAAAATGGTCGTAAATCACTTTTTCAGCGACATCATAACAGTTACTAACTGACCTGTTTGTAAGTCTTGTCTCTTTTCTGTAATCAATGTGCTGCTAAAACTCTCATTCCTCTAACCTTTAAACTGGGCAAAATAGCTCTTCCTATGGCAACAATTTTTGAACCAGCGTACACCAAATGGGTGGGACGTGGTGGCTCGGTGGCCAAGACACTGAGCTTGTCAATCAGAAAGGTTGGCAGTTCAGCGGTTCGAATCCCCAGCGCCACGTAACGGAGTGAGCTCCCGTTCCTTGTCCCAGCTACTGCCAACCTAGCAATTTGAAAGCCGGTAAAAAATGCAAGTAGAAAAATAGGGGCCCTTTTGGTGGGAAGGTAACAGTGTTCCGTGCACCTTCGGGCATTTAGTCATGTCGGCCACATGACCACGGAGACGTTTTCGGATAGCGCTGGCTCTTCAGCTTTGTAACGGAGATGAGCACTGCCCTAAGAGCCAGAAATGACTAGCAAGGATGTGCGAGGGGAACCTTTACCTTTACAGCAAATGGATTAATTTACAGAAGGTGTCCAAAATCTGGGACTTACTATTGAACATGAAAAAGCAAAGTCCCATTTTCAAATTCAGAGCAAGTGGGGGAAGGCAGGGGGACGACTAAACCTTGGACGGTGAAGAGCCTCAAAAGAGACAAGCTTAAGATGAGCATTTTTTAAAAAGGTTCTTTTAAATTCCATGTTTTAAATTGCCCCCCCAGACACTAAACAATTGATCTACTCATCTAAAGACTGCCAGGGGAGGGGAAAATGTCCTTTTAAATCTGTTTATCTAGATGGCATATGCAGAAAGGAAAAGCCACTGGTGTTATACGAAAAGATTTTTCAAGAGTTTGAGTAAACTAATAAAAATAGTTTTAAAAGCCTTACAAAAGACTTGGACAAACATATCTCTCTCTATGCTACCATGTGGCCATCAGACTTGACAAAAATCACACTGTTTATCTTGCATTGTTCGCTAATCCAATCTTCGTTACGTTGCAAGGTAAGGTGTACCCCAGTGGCCTTTACTGGTGTTTGCTTACAAAACGGTTGGGGATGGGGGATTCCTTTGTGAGTGCCTCCCCCCCCCCCAACCAGGTACTTTCCCTACACTGTGTAAAGTCTTCTCCTGAGTAAATTCTTTTTTCCTGTTCTGCTGGGCGGGGTGAGGAATTGAGTTCATTTTCCAATAGTCTTTTTGGCAGGATATATACGTTTTTCACAACTACAACTACACTTGGTTTAAGGCCTGGTGGCTGGCTGGCTTCCTAAAAATGTTTTTTTTTTTTTTTCAAATTGGGGGGTGATGCCCTTCAGGACATTGGCTCTCAAGATCAATGGCCTCTAAGTTTTACTCTGAGGGGTAGAGCTTACAGACTAGTAACACTGCAAATACCATGCCTTCCTGCAATGCTGCACCTTAGTCACCCCAAAATATAAAATCCCGATCAATATTTTAGACTGCCCAAATCCTTGGAGCAGATATGAGAAATACCAGTTAGAGGATCCAAAATGGGAGGCTTCTTGACCTCAGATCTTGTAGCTGCAGTGGATTTTAATTCTAGTTTTTTTAAAAAAAAAAAACTTAAGTGATTTGAATCACTTCATTTCCTTCTTCTTAAAGCTCTGTGGTCTGGACTTAAAGAGATGATGTTCATGTACTGCATAGCTTGCAATTACAAAGGAATTGCACTCACATCTGTGAAAGCAGTTCGGAACTGGAACTCAGATGTGGGATATTCAAGTTTAAAGAGGAAGTGACATAAAGAGGGTGCAACTAACCATAAATGGTACGCCCATCCTTAAAATACAAGGTTTTCCTGCATAACTAGGGGCAGAAAAAGAGCAGGAACCCTGTGTTTAGTAGGGACACAGTGCACCTCCTGGAGGCCCAGGGAAAAGTGCCAATGTTCTGTTGCTTCTTCTCACTCCAGTACTTCTGGATATGAATCTAGCTTAGATTCTAAGGTGAGATATGGCAGGTTTCGTGCAGTTGCATCGAAAGAAAGATTGTGGGTTTGTGGAGTACCAACCATTGGAGAACACTGGACACATTCATTTTGACTGCAAACTGTACTCTACAGAAAGGGCTGCTTACTTAGATTATTTCAGAAATAAATAATACTTGGGGCACCTGGGGAAAACTTTTTAAAAAAACTTTTGGCAGGGAACAAGCCTGCATATCACGAAGGATAGATTCCTAGGGCTGGAAGGGACCTGGAAGGCCTTCTAGTCCAACCCACTGCCCAAGGCAGGAGTCCTTATAGCATTTCTGGATAAATGGTTGTCCAATCTTTTCTTGAAAACTTCCAGCGATGGAGCACCAGACGGCATTGGTATTCCATTGATGGTTCTATCAAGGAAATTCCTCTCTAGTTCCAAGCTGAATCTCTCTCTGAGCAACTTCGATCTGTTGCTTCTTGTCCTTAGATGCTACGGAGAATAAATCGATCTCTTCTTCTCCGAGATAGCCCTTCAAGTATTGGAAGATGACTACCAAGTCAAAGGCCATTTCAAAGAGGGTGCAATATTTAGATCAGATTGGGGTTACCTTGCAGGGATAATGACTTGTTGTGAACATGTCCTATTTTCTGTGGATTTTTATTAGCTGTATCTTTGTGTATTTGTATTAGTTTTATATTTTAAATGACTACATCAATGAAACTTCTTTTCTATGCTCTACTGGATGTCAATCAATCATCTTGCAATTTCCCTGCTGCCAATTTCCTCCATTAAATTCAGATCTATTTTGTACCCAAGTCAGAAAACCCAACTTATGTGGATTGGGTTTTAAGGTCACCTGGAAATGTCCAAGAAAATAACCACACCCCAATGCTAATTTTTAATCAGAAAAAGCATTGCCTTTACATACCTCACAGTTACAACTTTATCAACCCAGTTCCCTGTCAGTTGAAAAGAGTTGGTGCCAAAACCACTCAATTCTGAAAAATGAAGCGACAAAAAAAAAAAAAAAAAAAACAAGGAATGTGTGAATGGTTTTACTCACTGGTTATAAATAAACGCTAAATCAGTGTACAAGGTTTGACCATTTTGTAGTCTAATTCAGGCAAAGCTTCTTCGAATGTCAAGAAAAATTATCAGCAGTTATTCTGAGACTGAGGAGAAGGATCAGTCAAAAGAGGAACACAAAATAGGACATAGGAGGGACCATCAAGGCAGAAAGACACCAGAGGTGTAAAAAGATGGAGAGAAATTGGGAATGGGAAAGAAACGAATACAGCCATCTAGATTTAACAGTGACAATTGCATTTCGAAGCAGCCATCGAAAGCACTGTTCTTAAGTCCATGGCATCAGTATTAATGAAAAATATTTTGGCTATGTTTCTCAGAGTAATCCTTTTGCAATAGAATATAGTGTTTTATAAACTTATTTGCTTTTTAGCCACATGCACAGAGGGAGATGAGGAGGGAAAAAAAAACACTTGAGAGAACATACTAAGCCAAACAATAGACTGAAGGGAAAAAAAGCAAGATTTTTTTTCTGCAGTGGCCCTTGCTTTGTGGAACATCCTCCCTTCAGAAACCAAAATGGCCCCAACACTGTTAGTCTTTCATAAGGTCCTAAAAACTTGGTTATTTTCCCCAAGTCTGGGACACTGAATGTGCCAAAGGACTAGTTTCCTGGCTATATTTGCTAACAAGCCCAATATCTTGCTCTCGTATATCTTGAATTGGCTGTTTCTAATGTTTTTACTCTTTTTGTTTTAAATAGAGCAAAATAGAATAATAGAGTTGGAAGGGACCTTGGAGGTCTTCTAGTCCAACCCCCTGCCTAGGCAGGAAGCCCTACACCACTACAGACAAACGGTTATCCAACATCTTTTTCAAAAAAACAACAACAACCTTCCAGGTTTAGAGCATTCACAACTTCTGGAGGCAAGTTGTTCCAACAATTAATTGCTCTAACTGTCAGGAAATTTCTCCTTGGTTCTAAGTTGCTTCTCTCCTTGATTAGTTTCCACCCATTGCTTCTTGTCTTGCCTTCTGGTACTTTGGAGAATAGCTTGACTCCCCCTTCTTTGTGGTAGCTCCTCAAATATTGGAAGACCGCTATCATGTCTCCTCTAATCCTTCTTTTCATTAAGTTAGATAGCAACCATTCTTCATATGTTTTAGTCTCCAGTCCCCTCATCACCTTCGTTGCTCTTCTCTGCTCTCTTTCTAGAGTCTCAACATCTTTTTTACATCGTGGCGACCAAAACTGAGTGCAGTATTCCAAGTGTGGCCTTACCAAAAATGCTTTTGTTTTTTTTTTTCATTTTTAATCATAATATATTTTCTGAATTACAAGATGTCCAGAATCATTGACTGAGATGAGTGGCCATAGAAAAGGAACAAACAAATCCTTGTTTGGAGAATGAACTAATCAAAGATTTAAAAGATTGCTATCTTTTTTGATAGCAATCACTTGAATCTTATATATAAACCATCACTGGTGGTTTTAATTATAGCTCTGGAGTTTAAGATGTGGGAAAGTAGATTTCAATGGAAAACTGGGTGGAAAACTTCCTAACAGGGTGACCAATTGTTCACAGAATAACTGTTGCTGGAAAGCTATCAATACTATCTATTAACTTAGTAAGTGAGGAGTGTAATATTATGCAATTCATTTTGTTAGTTGTTAGTATATTATTGTATTTATTTGGTTCACTGTTTTTGTTCTTTTTCATTTTGCTGGATATTAACTGAATAAATATTACTGACTGAGCATCATTTGAGATTAGAGTTTAATTAGATTCCTGCCCAGAGCAGAGGTAGAATCCCATGAGATTAAACAGCCTTTCATTGTTGTAATTGCATCATTGTTGTAATTGCATTTTTAGCAACTGAAGAATTGCAGTTGCTAAAAATGCTACTACATCATAATGTTTAGAACTTCAATTGCCTGCTGTGCAGAATTCAATTTTCTCATTTTTTCATCTTTGGCATGTTTCCCTGTTTAAAAGCTGTCTCAAACAGGTAACCTGAAATAGGGTGAAAAAGGGACAGACTGCTTCTATTTTCCCCTCTAGTTTTTACTCACAGTAGAGTGAGACAGAAACCACAGTTCAGGGGCTCTAACCAAGAATTACCCGTTTTAAATAGTGCTATAAAAATAAAACACTGCATATAATATTGTAGCACAAAATGTTATTTTTGCCGTTTTGTTGCAACAAAGTAAATAGGTATTGAATCACTGAAAGTCCTTTAGCTATTCACTGAATTAGCCACAAGTGGTGCTTAAATTCAAATTAAACCAGAGATTTCTATAGGATATGAGCAGTTTCTGCAAGCTAAACTAGCTGAATGAAAGAAATCCATCCCTGCGACTGTTTCTGGTAGGAAAATTAAACATCTAAAACCGGAGGCGTTTCTGCTTTTCAAAGAAGAATTTGCAATAGGAAATCTCCACCTTCTTACAACTCAGCCTAAAATCTGCTACAGACTCTCACCAAACTTTCTAACGTTAAACTTGGTTTCTGCAGCTCAAACAAGTGGTTTTAGTTGGGGGTGGGGAACCCACCCATTCCCCACCCATCTGGCCACTTTAAGCAAAACTTCACGGTTTCTGTAATTTAAGGAAGCAGTTGTGTCTGAAAATCCCAGCTTTCTGCTCCCCCCACCTCCAAAAAACCCCCAGCATTTTAAGTACACAGGACCAGTTTTTCCAATCTACAAGCAACACCCTGGAATGCTCAAAATTTATAGCTGACTGAGAACACCTCACATCTGTACGTACCAACCAGGGGAGAGCTGGTCCGTCCTAAGAATTTAGAGCTGTAGAGAATTGATCTTTCCCTCTTAGAGGCCGAGTTCCTTGTGCTCTTTAAGCTGATTTGTTTGGAAGGCTGAGTAAAGGGAGAGTATATTTGGAGTAAGCTACTTTCTCCTTTTGGGGAGCAAAGGACTGGAAGATGGAATCGTGAAGCCCCTCCTCTCTGTAATTTTTTCTCTCTCTCCCATCAGGGTAAATGCCCCCAAATTGCATTTTTTTAAAAAATTTACAAAACTTCCCGAAACTTGGCTGTGGGTGATTTTTCTAGTTGCTGCAGAAAATTAGGACTGGCTGTTAAAAATCCTTCTATCTCCAGAAGACTAATTTGAAAGTTATACTCTGTTTGTGCTATGATACTTATTTATACATCTTTCTGTTAGTTATCTTAAAATATATTTTTCAAATGCTGGCAAACAAGCAGTTTGTTTTCAGGCAGACTACTGCCTGGCCTTCTTATTGAAAAACATCGTGCAACTTTTTAAAAAACCCAGTTTTTCTTTAATTGCTATGAGAAAGAAAGAAAGAAGAAAAGAGGTAGAGAACAAGAAAGGAGATAGAGAAAAAGGAAAGGAGATGGAAGG
>NW_020769358.1:8499026-8524904 GCF_900518735.1 Pseudonaja textilis | reverse complement strand
AAGAGAAAGAAAGAAAGAAAGAAAGAAAGAAAGAAAGAAAGAAAGAAGAAAAGAAGTAGAGAACAAGAAAGGAGCTAGAGAAGAAAGAAGTAAGAAAGGAAGGAGAAAGAAAGATAAAGAAGAAAGGAGATAGAGAACAAGAAAGGAGACAGAGAAAAAAAGAAAGGAGATGAAGGAAGAAAGGAAGGAGAAAGAAAGGAAGCAGAAAGAGGAAAGAAAAAGAACAAAAGAGAAAGAAAGAAAGAAAAGAAAAGAAAAGAAAAGAAAGAAAGAAAGAAAGAAAGAAAGAAAGAAAGAAAGAAAGAAAGAAAGAAAGAAAGAAAGAAGACTTTCTCTCTAAATGGTGGGGTTGTAATCCTGGAAGACCAATTACCTAATAACTATAAATATAAAGTTATGGTCTAATGTCAATTGTTTTGTATGTCTAGAGATGCCGTCAAAGGCATCTTTTAAAGAAAGAAAAACTGTAGCTCAACTTAGCAGTAGCTGGTCCTGCTAACTAAATCTGTTGTCAGATTTCAATTCTAGGAAAATAAAGTCAGAATTACTCCAAATATTAGTTACACCTAGAACTCTTAGCCCTGTTCTGTTTACAACATGGGGTGAGCAGAAGAATGGGCAGTGGCAAGTTGCAACAAGGCAACTCGGATTAATTGCCTTGCCTTCCATCTTATCATGAAATGGCCCCTTCTTTTATGATTTAGAATTACATTATGAAAGTTAAGCTGTCTTTAGGTTTTTCTCAGTGGCTGAATGTTCTTCACTTATCTGTCCTTCAGTTGGCAGAAATTCCTCAGTGTCAAATTCCTCACTTCCCAATCACTCCAGTCTCCTGATTTTCCTCTGAAGTCATAAGGGATGAAAACTCAACAACATTTATAGGCCTTCAGGATGTCCTTAGAGAGGGCTGGAAGAATAGGGAAATATCTTCAGAGATGCTGCTGAGCCTCATGGGCTAGGGAGTTAGGAGGAAGACAACGTTGTATGGGCACAAAAGAAGTCCTCGGGAATATTTGCACAACTGCTACAGTCAAGAGAGCAAAGGTCCAACTCTCTTACCTCTGTAAAATTGAGGATGGCTGTAGGTGTGATCTTCAACAGGTTGTCCCATCTTTAACGACTGCTGATCTACAGGGATGTTCTCCAATTCTACACCCTGAGAAAGAGGAAACAAATAAGAATGATGCTCCAGTTGAGCTCATGTGTATCGCACCCTCAAATGTCAGTGTCTTCTACATTTCCACAGATTTCCAAATATTTTACATTAAGAATACTCTTTCACGAATGAAGGTGAATACATGTCCCAGGATAATAGCATTCTAGTATCTTTCCATTCTTTGGAAGTTGTGGGTGCTCCAACTCTGGAGTTTTTAAAGAAGAGACCGGACTTGTCTGGAATGGTCTAGGGCAGGGGTCGTCAAACTTGACAGCGTTAAGACTTGTGGACTTCAACTCCCAGAATTCCTCCTCTAGCCATGTTCGTTCAGGAATTCTGGGAGTTGAAGTCCACAAGTCTTAAACTTGCCGAATTTGAAGACGCTTGGTGTAGGGCCTCCTACTTGGGTGGGGGGGTTGGACTACATGACCTACAAGGTCCTTTCCAACTTGATTATTCTGACCCATATATCTAACCCAATCTGGTTTGACCCAAGATTAAAAGCTGAAGTATAGCCTTCAAAATGCACACACACGCACACACACGCACACACACACACACACACACACACACAAACACATTAAAGCTGTACGGGTACCTACCACCACAAAGACTTGCTGGTTGAGATGTTTCAAAATAGCAGAGTTGCTGGCCAGCAATCCACTGGGAATCCCTGCTGGCAATATCACCGCGTCCAGTTTAGATACCTGTTCGTAGATCTCCAAACCCATGGTCCCCAGCCCTGATTGATAGATAGCACTATCATCTCTGCAGGCACAAGCAGAAAAACAAAGAGCAAATACCATAAAATTTACCTTCCCAATGTTACACACCTGTTTCCTTAACCTACCTCCTTCTGCCTTTCTTCTTCGGTTGGCGTTCTCTGGACAGGTGAGGGCACTGATATGGTACGTCTCAAACCAAAACTTGCTGGGCCAAGGTACAGAGGGTTCTCCCATTAGAAAGGCGAATATAAAACAAGGGCAAACCCTACTCCCTCCTGATGATATTACCTATTTTGGTCATGAAACGTCTGCGAGGAAGAGAACGTCAAGGACCACATATTCAACCCACAAAGCTACAAATATTCTTTCCTATCAGAAAGGCTATTGACTGTGAACTCCCCCCAACTCCCTATATGTTGAAACAGTCTGGCTGGTTTTTTGATGTGGATCAGGACACAACACAGCTTTTAAAGATTTTACTCTTGTGACTCCTCCAAGCTCCACACTCTGAAGAACTGTTCCATTTGATTTGTTGTTGCTGTTTTGACTCTTCAGTTGGGTCCTACTCTTGGCAACGTCATAGGCCAGTGCTCTCCGTGCTCTCCCTGTCAAACACAGCTTCTTTCAGTTGTTGGATGTTCACCTTTGCATCAATTTGATGTTATCAAGCCAGCGTACTCTATCCTTGCCCCTTCTTGTTCCACTAACCATTCCTAGCCTTCTCCAATGAATTTGCACCCATGTCATGGCCAAAGTAAATAAGACCTTGTCTGTGTTTTTTGGTTTCTAATAATGTGTCTGGTTTTAACACTTTAATACCATTTTTGTCAGTTTTTCTGGCTGTCCATGGTATATTCCATGATTTACGCCAGCCCCACAGTTCAAAGGTGTCAATTCTTCTTCGATCAGCCCTTCTTAGTGTGCAACTCTCGCACCCATACATCGTTATAAGGAAGGCCATTGCTCTAACCTGCCTGCTTTATTTTTTGTATTTATATCAATATCTCTGCTTTTCCAGATCTCATTCATGCTTTGCAGTGCGGCCTAAGGTTATCCTGCATTTGATTTCAGGAGTAGAACTGCCACGGTGAGCAAATTTGGATCCAATTGTTCCATTTGATTAGGCTAAGGCAATTCTGCATGAGAGGTTCACAAGTTACCCAGTTCAGGAGCATCACAGAAAAACTTAGTGACTATTAAGCAAGGTTGCAAGTTTTGTACAGATGCATGCAAAGTTTAACATTTTTCCCTCTTGCAAAAGAGTTTGTTTGTTTTTATAATTTTGGCCAATTGCTTCTATGGGCATAAGCCCAATACAAACTTTAAGCATGGTATTGGCATGGCATCTCTCTCTCTCTCTCTCTCTCTCTCTTTTTTTTTTTTCTTTCTCTCTTTCTCCCTGCTATCCAAATAGCAAGCAAGAGAAAACTCAGCTATTTTTTTTTTAACACTTTCCGTCATTCCAGGAAGAGAGTTAAAAACAGCTTGGCATAAAAGGTGGCCAGGAATTCAAAAGAAACACGTTTAGTCCATTTTGCACGTCAAGCTCAGCTATGTAATGCTTTCCACTCTGCAGAGCCAAAATCTGAAGCTTTAACCTCCATCTCTGAAGACTTTGATCTTAAACTGGTCTTTTTTTTAAAAAAAATGGTTCTACTGAAGAAATTATGAATAAATACTAGGAAGAAAGTTTAAAAGTCAGGATAAGGGGGGGGATCAGAGCTGGAACATGTAACAGACTATTTCCAAAACATAATATCTCCTGTTTTAGTGTATTGACCTGGAGCAAGGTGGGAAACCTTCGAAGGCCCCTTTATGACTTGTGGACTTCAAGTCCCAGAATTCCCGAGCCCAAAGTCACCTAGATGCTACAATCTGCAGGTAAGAATGAAAACTGCTACTCAGGCTCTTCTGCTGTGCTCATTTCAAGGATGGGTTTTGTGAACACCATCTATAACTGAGTTCTCCAAACAGAAGTGGCTATTCAGCAGGTTCGGACCAGTTCTCGAGAACCGGTAGCGGAAATTTTGAGTAGTTTGGAGAACTGGCAAATGCCACCTCTGACTGGCCCCGCCAACCCCATCTATTCTCTGCCTCCCTTTGAGTCCCAGCTAATCGGCTGGGTCTTCTTTGGTTGCCCTGCACATAAGAATGGAGCTGGAAAGCAGGTTAGTGGGGTGGGGAGGGAATGGAGATTTTTGCAGTATCCTTCCCCTGCCACACCCACCAAGCCATGCCTACCAAGTCACGTCACCAAGTCATGCCACAACCACCAAGCCATGCCCACAGAACCATTAGTAAAAATTCTTGAATCCCAACACTGTCTCCAAACTTGGGCAATTTTAAGATTTGTGGACTTCAACTCCCAGAATTCTCCAGCCAGCTATTGCGAGTTGAAGTCCACAAGTCTTAAAGTTGCCAGGTTTGGGGATCCCTGATTTACAAGATAGCAACTTACTCTTCAAGGTAGAAGTAGTTGTTTTCTTGAGCCAGTCTCTTGGCATGCAGCTGTGAGTCTCTGACAGTAGAACCATAGGAAATGACCATGGCACCGTACTCACGACACGTCTTCACTCTGGTCGGCGGAGTGCAAGTGGACATGATGACAAAGACAGGAATGTGCAGCTCTGAAGCATGATAGGCAACAGCCATAGAGAAGTTGCAGTCTGAGGCCACAATCACGCCATTTCTTTGCTGGTCCTGGAAAACACTTAGGACGTTAGTTAGGAGCAGGATACAAGCTCCCCCAATCTAACGTGTTAAAACAATTTTTGGGGGGAATCAGCAAAATAAGACTGCCAACAAACATGGTTTTAGAGCCATGGTGGCACAGTGGTTAGAATGCAGAACTGCAGGCTGACTCTGCCCACTGCCAGGAGTTCAATACTGACCAGCTCAAGGTTAATTCAGCCTTCTGTCAGGGTTCCAGCGATTGCCCTAATTGGACAATCGCCCAAGGATGGACACCTTCCATCCTTCCAAGGTCGGTAAAATGAGGACCCAGATTGTTGGGAGAAGAGGACGGAAGCTGACTCCGTAAACCGCTTAGAGAGGACTGTAAAGCACTGTGAATTGGGATATAAGCCTTAAGGGCTATTTACATACAAATGTTCCTCAATCACCCAGTTTTGGTGGCCGCAATATAAAAAAGATGTTAAGACTCTAGAAAGAGTCCAGAGAAGAGCAACCAAGATGATTAGGGGGCTGGAAACTAAAATATATAAAAAAACGGTTGCTGGAATTGGGTCTGTCTAGTTCAATGAAAGGAAGGACTAGGGGAGACATGATAACAGTCTTCCAATATTTGAGGGTCTGCCACAAGGAAGAGGGAGTCAAGCTATTCTCCAAAGCACCAGAAGGCAGGACGAGAAACAACAGATGGAAACTAATCAAGGAGAAAACCAACTTAGAACTATGGAGAAATTTCCTAACGGTGACAACAATTAACCAGTGGAACAGCTTGACTCCAGAAATTGTGAATGCTCCATCACTGGACATTTTTAAGAAGAGATTGGACAGCCATTTGTCTGAAATGGTGTAGGGTTTCCTGTTTGAGCAAAGGGTTGGACTAGAAGGCCTCCAAGGCCCCTTCTCATTCTGCTATTCTGTTTTTTGAGTTCAGCAATAATATATAAAATATATATATAAAACTTTTCTTTAATATACTGTACTCCTTAGAGTTATCAGTAGTCTGTTCCCTAATTTTCCCTGCTTCATCATTTATATTACTTTCTGGGTTTCGGGTCTTCCAAGGGGAATGGTGGCTTGACAGCTTTGAAGCTCCCCCTCATAGGAACCACTGGGATTTTATTCCATATAACCAGGTAAATGAATAGAACACAAATTAATATTTCACTCAATGCAAAGGCTTTAGAGAAGGAGCAAGGTGAAAAAAGCATGAGACAGTGACTAATTGTCTATTGATTTATGGAAATCCAGCTTTGTATTCCAATTCAACCGCAACACTTATAACGGCAATTTTTCTGGCAGGAAAAATTACCTCCTTGGAAAATGTTGTGAAAAGATAATTAGGGAAGTTGGAAGCCTATTATCTTTCAGACAAGTTTAGCTCACTTCTCACCGCTCTTTCAAACGTTAGCAGGTCATTCCTTCACTCTGGTGCCTGTCTTTCACTTTTCTGATTTTCCTACCTCTCTTAGAGACATCAGAAGATAAAGGACGCCTCGCTCCTTCGCAGTTCCTGTATACTGAAGAAGTTCTTTCTTTAGATATATGTCCGTTCCATATTGCTTCGAAAGCCTAGAATACTGAAAACAATGGGACATTGTTGAATAACTTCATTTACTCTTGCAAACACATACAGAGAGTTCTCAGCTTACAATCATTCATTTAGTGACGGTTCAAAGTTACAACGGCACCGAGAAAGGTGACTGATGACCATTTTTCACACTTATAACCATTGCAGCGTCCTCGTGGTCATGTGTGATGACCCAAAGGGGCGTGGCACAAAAGCAGCAAAGTCACAAAAGTAGGTAAAGTCCCTTGAATTCCTCCAACTTGGTCCCCCAATGTCCAGTTATCATCGGCTGGAGACAAAACTCTCCCAAGAACAGTTTTTGAAGGGAAGAAATTCAGTCCGACCCCAAAGTACATATAGATTATAAATAAAAACCAACACAAACCATGCTGCAGCAATTAATGAGACCTTGGAGGTCTTCTAGTCCAACCCTCTGCTCAAGCAGGGAAGATACCATCTCAGGTAGCTGGTTATCCAGTCTCTCCTTAAAAACTTCCAGTGAGGGAGCATCACAACTTCCGAAGACAAGTCCTTCCACTGGTTAATTGTTCTCACTGTTAGGAAGTTCCTCCTTATTTCCAGTTTGAATCTCTCCTTGATCAGTTTCCATCCATGATTCCTTGTCTGGCCTACAGGGTCTTTAGAAAATAGCTTGACCCCTTCCTTTTCTCTGTGGCAGCCCCTCAAATATTGGAAGGCTGCTATCATGTCTCCCCTGGTCCTTCTCTTCCCTAGACTGGCCATGCCCAGTTCCTGCAACCGTTCTTCATATCTTTCATCCTCCAGTCCCCTCATCATCCTGGCTGCTCTTCTTTGCGCTCTTTCTAGAGCCTCAACATCTTGTTTTACATTGTGGAGACCAAAATCTCTTTCAACGTCTCTTTCAAAGGACTTTATCTGTTGGCATCCGCCAGATGGAAAAGGTATCACACGCACCATGATGGCATTCCCTAAGAGCTGGGAATAACTGTGTTGCTCACAGCTGACTACTCAGGAGCAAATCCAATCCATGGGGTGTACAACAGATTTTGCAATCCCATCCACGGCTTGCAAATTGTGGGTGCTCCATCACTGGAGGCTTTTAAGAAGACACCGGACAGCCATTTGTCTGGAAAAGCCTAGTGTTTCCTACTTGAGCAGGGGGTTGGACTAGAAGACCTCCAAGGTCCCTTCCTTTATCCAGTAATCCCGATTTTTAAAATGGTTCAAAACCTCACTTTGCATTGAAAAACAACCAAGAACTATACCGTGCAAGGGGTCTTCAGGACTCCATACTGGATCTTGACTGCTGCAGCGCTAATATCTTGAATTTTTTTGCAGGTCATGTAAACCGGTTTGCTAATGGCCACCTCTGGGCAGGTGGCCGAATCATTCAGTTTTCCTTCCTCTTGGCTAATTATCTTCATTTCCCATGTCTTCACTCCCCCGTTTAATTCCTCTTCCTCCCCAAAACCTTTCAGCCTCTCTGGGTGGATGGACGATCGCCTCTGGTCAGCCCGGCTGCTCCTTCTTTGCCGATCCTTATGCAAATATAAGTCAGAGCTGGTAGAGGCCGCTAGCTTTGGGGGTTTACTTTCACCGCTCCTAAGGAAAGAGGGAATGAAATGGGTTATGAACTGTTAAGTATGGATGGTGGGTCCCATTGAGACACGAGGCTTGAGTAGTGAACAACAGCTCTTTGTTAAGGAGGCAGATTCTGAAACTGACAAGCCTAGCCGTGGCAGCCCTTTTTATATAGAGCTGGCCGCGGCCAGGCAGCCTATGACAGTCTTTCAAGCTTGCCGCGCTTGGTTTCACCCAATCGCGACAAACCCCATACGAACCAATCAGGAATGCTTATATCGTCCAATCACGGCCCGGCTATTCCGGACCAATAGGAATGCAGGTCTACGAGCCTGCTTAGTATGGAACATGAACGATTCACCGAGTTGAAAACCCAACCACGGGAGATAGGAGAACGTTATCTACTCAGGGATCTAGATTCTCACTCGCGTCCTTCATCCGTTCATTCATCCTGATGCACACGTATATACGTGCTGGAAGTGAACTGGTTAGTTAGTCGGAAGTTGTGAGTAGTCCATGAGAAAATTATGAAAAAATCAGGTGCCACAGCTGTCAGTTAAATGGATGCATTACATGCAGGAAGGTAAAAATGTTTGATGAGACCTCCACCATGGAGGTCATTTTAGATTAACAGGTTTAACAGATCAAATTTAGCAGTGATGCAATGATTCAACAATGACCTTGTGGAACTTCATTCTTGGTGACTACATGGCCATAGAAGGTTTCTACGCAAGAATACCGAAAGCATCAGAGATGGCATTCAGCAGGTTCTGACCAGTTCTGAAGAACCGGTCGTGGAAATTTTGAGTAGTTCGGAGAACCGGCCAATCCCACCTCTGACTGGAGATTTTATTTATCCTTTCCTTGCCATGCCCACCAAGTCACGCCCATAGAACCAGTCGTAAAAATATTTGAATCCCAACGCAGGGGTTCAGGAGAGCCCCTGGCTAAGATTCTGCGCAGTTCAGAGAACCCCCCAAATCCCACCCCTGGCTGGCCCTGCCCCGCCCACCCCACCCTGCCCCTCCCCTCCCAGGAGTCTCCACACAGCCTTTTTTGGATGCAGGTAAGTGCAGGGTGGCGCATGGAGGCTTGGGGAGGGCGAAAATCGGGCCTCCCGGAAGTTTGGAAAGGCCAGAAATGGGCCAGTTTCTGGGTTCCAGAGAGCCTCCGGAGTCCAAGGAGGCCATTTTTGCCCTTCCGGAGGATCGAGGAAAGCCTCCGGAGCCCAGGAAGCACAAAAATGCCCCCACCACGGTGGTGCAGGAGGCCGACTAGGCCACGCCCACCGAGCACCCGGGGAAGAGAACCCATTGTTGAAATTTTTGAAGCTCAGCCTTGATGGAAAGGTCTGACCCCTTCCTGGCCTCTTATTCAAGTAGAAACCAAGTTCAGCCAGGTAGGTTGTACAGATTGCACTATACACTGCCCATATTTGTGTATTTATTGCTTCCCTTCCACTGCACTGAATTAATATTTAATATAGGATCAGAATCCTGTATTCTTCACCAAAGGCTAAGAGTGGGGTCCTGTGCCTTTATGAAAACATGCTCAAGAGACTCCATTTGCAAGCAATTGCAAAAATCACAATTCTGCTTATTTTCTACATGCATCGGTTTTAAATGTTATATGGAACATTTTTAATTTTTTAAAAAAATTGTTAAGGTTTTACAAACACATACACACACGTACACAAATACACATCGATGCGTGTTTGTGTTCTAATTTTAGTGGGTTTCATAAGACAAGCGATGGGATTTTAAAACCTACTTTTTTGCAAATAACATCTTTCCAGAGCTGGGGACAAAAACGGAGAAAAGCCATCATATAAAAAGTTTTATGTAAAATAATAACAACAGCAAAAGAATAATAAAACAGAACAGAGGAAACCAAACCTTTTCATTCCACAAAACTGAATTAGCAGCTATTCATCATCTCCTGGTATAAACTGAACAAAATCTAAAGATGTTTTCACATGAGAGCATTTTCAACGTACAGCCACAACGAGGCCAACATTTCTGTGGTTAAAGGGAGACCTTTGTTAAGTGAATTATGTCCCATTTTACAACTCTCCTTGCCTCAGTTCTTGAGTGAATCATTGCAGCTGATGTTAGTAATCTGGTTGTTAGGGGAATCTGGCTTCCCTGCTGACTTTGCTTGTCAGAAGGGTGCAAAAGGGGATCAGGTGACCTTGGGATACTGCAACCATCATAAGTACATGCCAGTTGCCAAGCCTCTGAATTTTGATCACGTGACCACGGGGATGCTGGAAAGGTCGCAACTGTGAAAAACAGTCCTAAGTCATTTTTTTTCCAGGGTTGTTGTAACTAACTAAACGGTCACTAAACCAATTATTGTCAGTCAGGGACAACCTGTGTTTATTTATTCCTTACTAGCTCAATACCTGTGCTTCGCTATGTGGTCGGGCTTAGTTTTTTGGGAGGAAAATAAGGGGGGAAAATAGTGTCTCTGCTACCAGCATCCATCAGTATTCATCTGGCTAGCGTCCTGTCAGTGTGTGAGAGAGTTGAGGGCTGTTTGGAAACTGAAACAGTATTTACTTTGTGAGCAAGAAGGAGACAGCAAGGAGCCTGGGCGTGGCTTAGCTCAACTGTTCTGTACTAAAGGTGCTTGGTGCTGTGAAACTGAAACTGAAACTCCTCTGCTTGTGTTTTGCATTTGGAAGAGATTTATTTTCAGCCTGGGGAGGGGGAGTAGAACTCCTTAGCATCAGAGCATGTTAATAATAATAATATATAAATACTAACGCTTTGATGGACATTTCAAAAAATCCTCTCTTAGCGAGCACCTAGAAGCCAAGAGGAACCTACGCGCCAAATTTCAAGTCTGTAAGCTTTATGGTTCTAGAGATTTTTGTGATGATGTGTGAGGGGTATTTCTCTTTTGTCTATATAGGTAAAAAACAGGAAATGTTTTTAAAAAGCCAGGTCCAGTCCCTACGCAGTGTTTAATATTAAATGTTTAAATAAAGCAGCAATTCCTCGGAAGATTTTCATATCCGATTTCTCCCCAAATCCTGATGATTTTTCAGGATTGGACAGCAGCTCCTCTTTGCACCAGGAACTTGGACACTGTTGTGTGTTGCTGAATGGGATTCGGCAGTTCTACACATAATCAAATTGTACCTTTTCTCATGCACAAATTATGTGCCCGTACTATAAACATACGCCATTTAGACAATATGTAATTGGACAGGCAATGTTGTATCTGTCATTATAATGGATGGATGAATGATTAATTGCCTTTGAGAAAAAAATAATGTCATTATCTACCTTTCCTTTCTATAATCAAATAATGGTAATAGCTATTTTTTAAAAAAGTAAATAATTGGATAGTGAAGAATTCCTAGGGCAGTTAATACATTATTCTTTTATGTTATTTTACTAATTTTGCTAATGCTTTCCAGAGCTTCTCTGGCTTTAAGCAAAATGTACTTCTCGGCTGGCTCAGCTCATTTTATTGCTTTCAGTCTTGATATTTTAAAAATATTTCTACATGAAATTAGGTCGTAATTATTCTTGTTTTGTATGAGCTGTGATGAGATGTAATGTTTGCTGCTATTTAAAAATTGTTTTCTTAATTACTGATTCTGATTGTAGTCACTTTTTAAGAACAGTGTTGTTTTATAATGTTATCAGAACTGTAGCATTGCTAGATGCTAAAAGTAGAGAAGGTATAAATGCACTTTATAATGTGAGAAAGGATTAGAATTAGTCAGTCTGTAAGTCGCCAGCAAGCTCCCCTTGCTGAGTATAACTTGTTTATGATTTCTCTTCTAGAAACATAAACACTAAACCACAACTTTGGTGCTATCATACAATTAGCTTTGAAATCAGTCCAGAATCAGCTGTCCAAATAAAAGATATGGTATGACGTTCATACAGAACATGAAGGAATTCAGATAAACACATAGAGGCCATAAAATGGCTTCTTGATTTCATTTTGTTTTTTGCAGCAAGAAGTTAGAAGATAAAAATCCTAGAAGCTAAGAGGAAAATGACAAAAAAAGGGAAAAATCTACAGCATTAAATGTACAACAAATCTATCCACTAATCCCTGGGAAACTGCCATATAACTATTAATATATTTGGAAAGAGAGAAGGAGGGAGGGAGGGAGAGAGAGACAGGAGAAAGAAAGAGGAGAAAAAGAAAGAAAAGGGATAGAGTGAAAGGAAGAAAGAGAGAGAGAAAGGAAGGAAGGAAGCAGAGAAAAAGTAAGTAAGAAAAGTGATAGAGAAAAAGGAAGAAAAGGGAAAGAAAGAGAAAGGAAGGAAGCAGAGAAAAAGAAAGTAAGAAAAGTGAAAGAAAAAGGAAAGGAGATAGAGAAAAAAGGAAGAAAAGGGAAAGAAAGAAAGAGAGAGAGAGAGAAAGGAAGAAAGAAAGAAACAAAGAAAGAAGAGATAGATGGTAGGAAGGAATTAAGGAATTAAGGAAGGGAGGAGATGTTATCCATTATTTGCAATATTCATGCTATCTACAGTTTCGCAGAAATGAGAGGGAAAAGAGAAAGAGAGAGAGAGAGAGAGAGAGACCATCAGATTGTCATGATTACCTATAAAGCACAGCAACGAAATAAACGAAGAAGCGAACTAGCACTCCAACTATGGCACTATAAGAGGGCAGGTGGGTTCCACGGGAGGTAAGAGCCCCTGATTTGGCCGCAGGTACAAAGGTGGGACCGTCCATAATTTTTAAAGGAGAAAAGGCAACACTCTAAGTTCTACATCACAGGGGCAACGTAGTCCAACCTTTGCCAGAATGGGTCGTATTCTTTTTCTTCTTCACTGTCTTCCCGGGATAATCCATTTTTTAAACCTGTGGAGTAGAAGAGTTGCGCGGCAAAATTCATAGCCACCTCTCGGTTTTATCTCCAAAACGACAGGATTCCCCCAGGGAAGGATTAAAAAACAACCACAACAACCGCAACTCCCCTGGTCTTCAGATGGGCTCCGAAGGTCCTCAGGTTGTCTGGTTTAAAAGTCCGTCTGTCCTCGGATTTGACAGGGTGGGACAAAGAAACGACTTTGAAGCAAGGTTGACGGCTGCTATATAAAGAGATTATTTCCACCTGTCCCTGTCAATTTCAATCAGGGCCTCAGAGGTGCTTAGTTCAGGCCGGACTGACGGTTTGCAGCTTTAGATATTCTCAGCTTCTCTGTTGGGGGTAAAGTGACTCTGAAACCATCCAACTCGTTGTCCAAGTAGGGCACCCTACACAGGGGGTGTCAAACTCAAGGCCCAGGAGCCAGATCCAGCCTTAGATCCAGCCCGCAGAACCACCCTGGAAGCAATGAAGGAACGACTCGTGGCGCAGTGCATCTGCCAGAGAAAATGGAGCTCGCAAGGTCCGCGTGCTGAAAACGGAGCTCGGGAGCCTGTTTTCACTGGCAGAGCATTTAACTCACCACAGGTGCTTCCCGACATGAGTGACATCATGCTGGTGATCCCCCCCCCCCCGCCCTAGAGGTCAAACACAACCCTCAATGAAATTGAGTTTGACAGTGATGGCTAACCTTTTTGGTTTCCTGTGCCAAAAATTGTGTGCACGCTGGCACTCACGCGCTCACGTGCCAGCACCCAGAAGGCAATGCATGCTCCACCCACATCCCCTGCACCTGTGTGTGCAATCTTGTCTCTGGGAGGCTGAAAAAGGCCTCAAACCAGGCCTCGCAGCTGATTTTTGGCTGGTTTGAGGCCTTTTTTGGCCTCCCAGAGGCTTGAAAAAAGCCCCCGCAGGGCGAATAGGCCCATTTCATCACATTACAGGAAGTGACAAAATGGGCCTATTCAACCTGCATTTTTCAAGCCTCTGGGAGGCCGAAAAAGGTCTCAAACCAGCCAAAAATCAGCTGTGAGGCATGTGCATGCGCAGTGAGGTAAGTTTGCCTGTGGCTCGCGTGCCGGCACAAATGTGTGCCACCTGTGGCACGCATGCCATAGGTTCGCCATCACGGCCCTAGGCCGTTTTAGACAATAGCTCCCCAGTCTCTTCTGAAAAACCTCCAGCGATGGAGTGCCTACAACTTCTGGAGGCAAGTTGTTCCACTGGTTAACTCTCCTAACTAAAGTCGTTCTAAAGGCGCCAGTCCTCTGGAATTGGATCGTTTTCGAGAGCTCTTTGGCCAAATGGAAAATGCCAGGCTGGAACAGAGGAGAGTTGGTAAACCCTGAAGAACACCAAGGAGCAGACACCCTCAATCGGTGGAGAGATGACCAACCAACACCAACATGAGAGCCAAAGAGCATGTCATTCTTTTGGCTCAGGGCTAGAGTGTTTTTTTGCCTACCCCACACCCTGCGAAGAACAGAGGATTTGACCGGATGCCAAGTGCAAATAGTGCTGGGGTACGAGAGCAGTCGTACGGCTGGAAAAAGTGTGCAGGGCAGGGTTGGGAAAAAAAAGAAAAAGAAGGAAGGAATTTTGAAAGGCAGGAAAGAAACCACGTTCACAGCAATGTTGCCTGAAAGCCCTTCTGTCTGAAAGCAGCTTCAGTTTTGGAAAGGAATCAATGCACAGAGAGGTTTTGAAGAGTGGAATTTCTATCAGCGTTTAGGATTAGTAGCCTATAATTAGGACTGCCACATCTAGGGTGTAAATAACCAGATTACTACTAATTGACAGCAAAAGTAATTTTCTCTCTCTCCCTCTCTCCCTCCTTCCTTCCTTTCCCTTCTCTCTTTCTCCCTCCCTCCCTTTCTCCCTCCCTCTTTCACTTTCTTTTTCTTCCTCTTTCCCTCCCTCCCTCCTTTCTTTCTCTTTCTCTCTCTCTCTCCCAGATATGGTATTCAGCCGGTTTGGACCGGTTCTGGTGTACCGGTTGCGGAAATTTTGAGTAGTTCGGAGAACCGGCAAATACCACCTCTGGCTGGGCTTGCCCACTTGCCCCCCGCTTGTAGGTCTCCTATATTCCCTTGATTTTTAGCTGTCAGAATCTATAGGAAAAAAATTGGAAATCCACCACTGCTCTGTCCCTCCCTCTCTCTCTTTCTTTTTCTCTCTTCCCCTCCCGCTTCTCCCTCCCTCTCTCTCTTCCAGTCATCGATAAACTGGAGTTGTAATGAGCTCTTCTTTCATGTCTAAATGCAATTATCGGGGAAGAGTAAAGTGGACTGCTTGTTCAAGCCACTTGCAAGTAGCACAGAATTTTCAATTATTCAATAATAATAATAAAAATAATAACAACTACTACTACTACTACAACTACAACTACTACTACTACTACTACTACTACTACTACTACTGCTACAAATAACAATGCCAATTGAGTTCCACTTCTGCATTCATGGAGTCTTCATGCAATTGGAAATTATTTGTCTTTTTTTGCATTTTGGGTGTCTTTTCAGTGTTCAGTGTAGCTGATGGTCTCCCGTTCAAGTGCTAACTGGGGCCAATCCTGCTTCGCTTTTTTGAGGCCAAGTCAGACCAACTAAATACTGCCCTCTGGTGGACATTCCACAAAAAAGGAATCTGTTTTTCTCAACTTTGGCAAATTTAAGACCTGAGGACTTCAACAGCGCTAGCATTTAGACTTATAAACTGCTTTACAGTGCTTTACAGCCCTCTCTAAGCAGTTTACAGAGTCAGCCTCTTGCCCCCAACAATCTGACTCCTCATTTTACCGACCTCGGAAGGATGGAAGGCTGAGTCAACCTTGAGCCTGGGGAGATTTGAACTGCCGAATTGCAGGCAGCCAGCAGTCAGCAGAAGTAGCCTGCAATACTACACTCTGACCACTGCGCCACCGTGACTCAAGTCCCAGAATTCCCCAGTCAGCAAGGAATCTCATTATGTAATTCCTGAATTCTTTTTTGAAGAGATAAACAAGTCTAACCAAGGTTTATCTAATACAGGTAGCCCTCGACTTACAAAAATTCATTTAGTGACCATTCAAAGTTACGATATCACTGAAAAAAGTGACCCAACTAGGTAATATCATCGGTGCTAGGAGGAGTGGGGCTCTTGGTATTCTCCAGTTTTGAAGAACAAGTCCTTCTTCTCTGTGACAGCCCCTCAAGATAGGTGTCATATCCTTTTTTCAATAGACTGGGCATACTTAGTTCCCTCAACAGTTCATGGTTGAGAACATTTAGTTGGATGGTTGGAGAATATTTCAGTTCAACAATGAGAAAAGGCTTTCTCAACAATGAACTATAGTCACAGCAACCCAAAGGAATAAAGATTTGGGTGGTAGATTTATGGCACATTAAAAAAAAAACACACATTAAAAATGTGGCACATTAAAAAAAAAAAACAGGATTCTATTCCAGCAGGAAAAACAACTAGATCTTGTTTTGGAGTAATCATATTTCTGAGGTATATTTAGATCTCCCATTGCTCAAAATTGCATGAAGTATTAATACTGCTTGATAAATCCTTAGTAGGACCCCGTCCGGAACCCTGCATCCAGTTTTGGTCACCCCATTACAAAAAGATGTTGAGAGTTGGGAAAAAATACAGACAATTGCAACTAAGGCAATTAAAGACCTGGAGACCAAAACATATGAAGAACGGTTGCAGGATTTGGGTTTGGCCAGTCTAGAGAAAAGAAGGATTAGGAGTGACATGATAGCAGTATTTGAGGGGCTGCCCCAAAGAAGAAGGGGGTCGAATTATTCTCCAAAGCACCAGAAGGCAGGACAAGAAACAACATATGGAAACTAATCAAAGAGAGAAGCAACCTGGAATTAAGGAGAAATTTCCCAACAGTGAGGACAATTAAACATTAGAAGACCTTGCCTCCAGAAGTTGTGGGTGATTCATCACTTGTCTGGAATGGTGTCGGATCTCTTGCTTGAGGGAAGGTGGTGGGCTGGGTTAGAAGACATCTAAGGTCCCTTCCATCTGTATTCTGATTGATTGATTGATTGATTGCTCCAAATCAAGGAATGAAGGAATGAAGCAAACCTCCCCAAAAAAGGAGACCAAAGGAGGAGACCAAAGATTTATCAGCGTGAGAAGCCATTTAGTAGATACTGTTAGGCAAATCTCTCTGCCTCACCTCAAGGCTACTTCAGATCTCACTTTTTCTAGAGATAGTGCAACTCCGAGACTTTTCCAGGTCATGCGGTCTCCTAGACAGAGCGGTTTTTGATGAGATTTTGGACAAAGTTTAACTATGGTGATAGTGATTACCTTGCCAAAGAGTAGCCATCCTTGGTTTAAAATTAACTGTGCCTGGGGTCAGATCCCTTTAGCTTCTTAAGACAGGATAAACTGGAAAAGGAGCTATAATTACCCCAACTCTTCGTTCCTTCCACGGCTCCTAAGAAATCCTCTTATTTTGTACCAGACAGATGCAGCAAATTTTGCATGTCTTGAAAAGGGAGCATTTGCCCAGAATTACCAGAGTAACATTTAACTATCCATCTTAGATTTGGAAGCAAATTGAGAGCCTTATTATTCAACGGCACAACATTCAATAAAATTCATGGCCTTCTTCCCTGGCATACCCTTGGCTTTCTTTCCCCTTACCCTGACCTTCTAATCTTGTTCAATCCCTTCCAATCCTCTTCAATATTAAAGAATTAATATTGAATGTTCCTGTTGCTCCATCATTGGAGGTTTCCAAAAAGAGATTGTGCAGCCATTTGTCCCAAATGGTCTCCTGCTTGGGCAGGGAGTTGGACTAGAAGACCTTCAAGATCCCTTCCAACTCTGTTATCCTCGCATGATGTTGATGGCCGTCTGAACGTTCTGTTGAAGATTTGAACCAGAAACTGGTTCTCTTCTCTTCTCTTCTCTTCTCTTCTCTTCTCTTCTCTTCTCTTCTCTTCTCTTCTCTTCTCTTCTCTTCTCTTCTCTTCTCTCCTTTCCTCTTCTCTTCTCTGTTCTCTTCTAATCCTCTTCTATATTCTTTTCTAATTCTCTTCTCTCTTCTCTTCTAATTCTCTTCTCTTCTCTCTTCTATTGTCTTCTAATTCCCTTCCCTTCCCTTCTCTTCTCTTATCTGCAGTCCAACCCAACTTCTTTTGGGTAGTGCAAAAATGGAAGGTTGTGTTAATTCACACACTCCCCACGTTCCCAGATGGGTAGGAAATGCTGGTGTCACTTTATACTGAGCTGTTTTCCTAATATGGTGAAAATATGAGGGACTCGCTATGTTTTGGAATCAAAAGGGAGGCCAGCAAGCATTAAAATAATATTCATTCCTAGCCAACACTTAATTCCATCCAAAAAGACATCAGCAACATTTTCAGCAAATTCCAAAACAGTTAATTTTCTGTGTTTTGCTTTCATGTCTACAGGAAGTCCTTGAAGTATGACCACAGTTGGGACTGGAGCTTTCGTTGTTAGGCAGTGCAGCCATTAACTGAGTCACCCCTGATTTTACAAGCATTTGTGCCCTGATCAGGAACCATCATTTTATTTCTTGTGAAATGAATCTGGTTTCTCCCATTGACTGTGGTTGTTGGAAGGTTGCTGGAAGATTGCAAATGGCAATCACATGACCCCAGGATGCTTCAACTGTTACAGATACAGATTAACAGAGTTGGAAGGGACCTTGGAGATCATCTAATCAACCCCACCCACCCCCTGCCCAAACAGGAGACTACACCATTTCTGACAAATGGCAATTCAGTCTCTTCTTGAAAGCTTCCAGGGATGAAGTTCCCACAACTTCCGAAGGCAACTTCTGTTCCATCGGTTGACTGTTCTCACTATCAGAAAGTTTCTCCTTATTTCCAGACTGAATCTCTCCTTGATCAGTTTTCATCCATTGTTTCTTGTCTGGCCTTCGAATGCCTTGGAAAATAGCTTGACCCCCTTCCTTTCTGTGGCAGCCCCTCAAATATTAGAAGACTGCTCTTCTGTCTCCCCTGGTCCTTCTCTTCCCTAGACTAGCCATGCCTGGTTCCTGCAACCGTTGACTGTCATTAATATATCCCAGTTGCCAAGCAACCAAATTTTAATTAATGATTATGAAGACACTGCACCACTCATAAGTGTGAGAACTGGATGTAGCACACCTTTTTCAATGCTCTTGCAACTATAAATAGTCATTAAACAAAGCACATGTTGTGTCTTTAACTCAGTTGTACATGGAACTCACGTACCAATGGCTTACACTCACTGCTGAACAAAGTTAAGGATCAATTAGGTTTGTTAATCAGGATTATACAAAGAGCTAAAATAAAGGAGAATATTTGTACCTTTGGGTTGAAATGAGAGGTCTTCGGTGCTCTCTGAGCTTCGTTATCTTCTTGCAGACGTCTCATTACCATGCTAGGTAACATCATCAGTGCTAAGGACCTAAAAGAAAGTTTCTTTTGGTCGGTAGGAAGAGCTTTCTTGGGATAATATCAGCTTTAAGTGGACTTGCAATTTGTATTTGTTTGTATATTGCATTTGTTTATTTGTCTCAGCAGGTGGCAGCACAAAGCTGATTTTTTGGGGATTTGGGAACTAAGCAGGGTTGGAAGATGTTAGCATTTGGATCAGGAACCAAAAGGAAATGCCAGATTTAGGAAGTAAAAAAAAATCTAAACATCATTGCCAAGAAAAAAATAAATATGTGGACATTTTGACCTTCCTTCCTTCCTTCCTTCCTTCCTTCCTTCCTTCCTTCCTTCCTTCCTTCCTTCCTTCCTTCCTTCCTTCCTTCCTTCCTTCCCTCCCTCCCTCCCTCCCTCCCTTCCTTCCCTCCCTCCCTCCCTCCCTCCCTTTCTTCCTTCCTTTCTTTCTGTTTTATTTGTAATTTTCCTTTAACAACCATACATATTTTGTGGACGGTGTATTGACTGGGTCAGTATACTTTTTATACAATGATAACAATAATAATACAATTCAACACACATAATCATAGTCTTCCAAATTCTAACCTTAATATGCACATTGTAGTTATGCTAGATTCTTTTATACATCAGTGTATATAATACTGTTTTCCCAATTTGTACTCATCCCTCCCCGGATTTGTTGGGGTTGTTGTACATCTTTGTCTTTAAATAATACAATTCTTTCTCCCTTTCTCCCTAAATATATTTAAACATCAATAACATTTCTTCATACAGTGTATTTGTTGTCCCCTCCCGAGTTACTAATATTTTAATCTTTTGAATGTTACTCAATGTTCCACAATAATTCCAATATCACAACTTTCTAGAAACTCCAATAAGACCAATTATTGATCGGGTTTAATCAGTCCTGGGATTTTCTTAATTTCAAACAGGCATGTTTCTACAGGTTTTCACCCTCATGCATGCACGCTCTCTGCATGCCCTCTGCTGATCTGTGAATGCCGTACGTCTTGTTTGAATTCCTTGAAGGAATTCCATTGGGACACCTGGCCCGAAACCCCTGGAATTTGATCAAACATCGTATTTATGGGCTGTCACCGATTCTCTGCTTAAAACCGTTCCATGCAAAATGAGCAAATGCTTTTCCAAATTTGTCCCAGACTTTTTCCAGAGAGATGAAGGGAAGTTGAAGTTACTGTTGCTCTATCTCTGGAAGCTTTTGAGAAGAAACTGGACAGCCGCTTGTCTAGGATGGTAAGGTCTCCTGCTTGAGCAAGGGGGTGGGACTAGAAGACCTTCAAAGTCCCCTTCCAACTCTGTTATTCTATGTTCTATGAATAGCTCTCATCCCCAAAGACCCTTTTGGCCTTCTACTTATGAAAGAATCGTTGCATGGCTTAATTTATGATCGTCACGTTTTCTCCCCTAGTAAACAGGATGTCAAGATTCAGTGCAGTTCAGTGGTAGGACTCAAATTTTTACTACCTGCTCTGTGGGGTGTGGCTTGGTGGGTGTGGCTTGGTGGGCGTGGCAGGGGAAGGATACTGCAAAATCCCCCTTCCCTCCGAACCCCACTAACCTGCTTTCCAGCTCCGTTCTCCTGTGCAGGGCAACAAAAAAAGACCCAGCTGATCAGCTGGGACTCAATAGGAGGCAGAGAAGAGATGGGGGCGGGGCCTGTCAGAGGTGGGATTTGCTGGTTCTCTGAACTACTCAAAATTTCTGCTGCTGGTTCTCTAGAACTGGTCAGAACCTGCTCAATAACCACTTCTGGTGCAGTTATAACTTCAGACCATGCCTAAGTGAATGGCTGTATGATGAGAACTACCTGTATCTAGTTTTTTGACACTTTTTTTGCAACTCTATAAAAGAGCAATAGCACTTAGACTTTTAGACCACTCCAGAGGTGGTATTCAGCTGGTTCTGACCAGTTCTGGAGAACTGGTAGCAGAAATTTTGAGTAGTTCGGAGAACCAGCAAATCCCACCTCTGACTGGAGATTTTACAGTACCCTTCCCTTGCCATGCTTACAGAACCGGTAATAAAATAATATGTGAATCCCACCACTGGGTCGCTCCATTGTGCTTCACGGCAGTTCATGGATTCATCTAGCCATTCTGTTACCCGCCTACAAAATGGAGGCGTGGAGTGGAATACAACAGAAAAAAACGAAATAAATCCCTGCTGTAGGATTTTATTTTATTTTTATTTATTTATTTTAATTTGTCAAGCATGCATGAGAAAACAAGTATAAGTGTGAACACAACATATAAACATATACGTATAAACGGGTATGAGTATACACATAGTAAATGAGTACGAGTAAATGGGAACAGTAGGACAGGGATAGTAGGCAAACTGGTGCGCTTATGCATGCCCCCCTCTGAGGAATGGGGTGAGGTCCGCGGTAGACAGTTTGAGGTTAAACTTTTGGGGGGGTTGAGTTTGTAACAACAGAGTCAGGGAGTGAATTCCAGGCACTGACCATTTCAAATTCAGGTTGCCCTTCAAAGTTGAGCTGAATTCCTGTTAATGGTCTCTGCTTCTTTCTCTGCATGCTAAAAATTGCCTCACATTATAGACCAATTCCCTCTTCGATGTGACCAGCAGAATGTTTTCAGTGCCTTCCCTTCACCAGCAAGCAAAAATTCAGAAATCCATACTCTTTCCTGCGGCAGATGTGGCTCAGAATGAGCTCGATGGAGAACTAGACCCTGTGTTGTTTGAAGGTGGGGAGGAAAAGGGAGGGGAGAAAGCAAGAGAGCTACGTAAGAAATTTGGCTGAGCTCAGAGCTCTTTTTTTTTTTTACCAATCCCAGCTATTTGGCCAAAAGTTGATCCTGGGGAAAAAAGCTATTCATTTCTCGTCATCTGCTAAAGCAAGAGAGAGGGACAGAGGCTGCGAAATTATGCTTTGCACTGTGTCTCTTCTTTTACTCTTCCTATTAAACCATCAAGACCCAGGTAAGTGTTTTTAAAGCTTGCGATTCTCAGCGTTAATTTCCAAAGGCAAAATAATCGAGAGGGTCTGCAGTTAAATAAAGGTGTTTGTTTAGATTCGTTTAAGTGGATGGCTTTCCCAACAAAGGAAACCTGCTCTTTAGTTAAAGGGAGGCTATGTTTTACAGGGGAAAACTAATACATTTAGGGAAGATTGGCAAGTACTTGAAGACTTTCCCAAATCTTAAGAGATATATCAACAAAAAAAGTAGCTAAGTCAGAGGATTATCCCCTTTGTAGATGCAACTGCTGTTGCTGGAAACACCTTTGAGTGTGAGAGTTTTCCGAGGAAGCTTTATGGATAGGAAAGTCTTGGTGGCCCCCAATTAATAGCGAAGTTAATCAATCAACATTCCATCTTTTCCTTGGCTAATACATTAAATAAGAATTTGCTGTCATGATGTCTCCTGAAATAAATAGCACAGCAGCTATGTGGAATGTTTCACAAGAGAGCAAATCGGATACTCAAATGGGCAGGAATGGTTTTGAGGCGTGTTTGTGTCAGATAAGTTTGACAAGTTGTCCTATAGCCAAAGCCAAATTTTAGGAAGGTTTCAAGCCTGTCATTATTTACCTGGAAGTAAATATTGTTATATCCAGTGTATACACACAGAGCTCAAAGCAATGTTTCCATGTCTTTCAGTGGGGTATTTAGCCAGAACATAAAAGTTCTCGCTGACATGACTCATTGTATATACACAGATACAAATGCACAAATGACATTACAACATTTCTGTTTTCTTCCCCAAGGAGAACATTTCTAGTCTTGCATAGAAAGTTCTACAGAAAAAGGGAGGGTCGCTACCATCACCAGTATCTCTGAATAGCAATGACACCATTTTATCGGAGAGTTACGTAGGCAATCCTGTGCAATGTTCAATTTAAGTCAAGTCTGATTCTTCACAGATCCATTGATGTGGTTTTCTTGCTTGATGTGGAAGTGGTTTGCCATTGTCTTCCTTCTAAAATATGCTTTTGGGGATTCCTGATGGTCCCTCCTCCAAATCCTGACCAAGGTTCAACCCTGCTTGGTTTTCTTAACCAGTCAAGGTCAACTAGATGCTTTGTTGGCTTGTCAAAAACACCAGAATCCTATAAAAACTTTTGTGGCTCTTTCATGGTACCAAAGGAAGTTTTGAATTAAACTTTCGTCTCTGCCAAATCATTTTTGGTGTTCTAAAAATTGCTCACCTGTCTTTACAAAGCTCAAAGCTATACTCCAAAGGCCAAAGGTCATCAAAATCGATATATGCATGCCCCAATCCTAGTTTAGAGGCAAAAAGTTGAAAGGTTGCTAAAAAGTAAGCAAATCTTTTATCAGTGTGATTTTTCCCATGCTATTTTTCCCTGCGACAAACAAGAAAAACAGGGAAAACTTTGATCTCACCTTTGTAGTTGCCATTTTGATTTGACTACACTTTGTCCATTCTCCACAACCAGGAAGCCACCAAGATCTGAATTTGATTTGGAGCTCCAGCTGTTCCTTCCCTCCTTCCTGCCTCCCTCCCCCTCCTTCCTAATTTCATTTAATTCCTTCCTTCCTTCCTTCCTTCCTTCCTTCCTTCCTTCCTTCCTCCCTCCCTCCCTCCCTCCCTTCCTGCCTGCCTGCCTCCTTCCCTCCTTTGAGATTTATTGATTTATCACAAATTCATTTAATCATTTTAGGAGAACATAGCATTGTAAAGTTTGAGAACCGAAGCAGAAATCCATTTTCCTTTTCAGAACCTTTTCAAAGGTTTCTGATCTTGGTGCTGTATAACCACCACATTCTTTACAGCGTTGTTATTCTAGGCTTAGACTGAGAAGCAATCAGGAATGTATCTTAAAATAACTGCATGGAATATTTACTCTGCTGTCCTGAGGCAGGGAACATATTTTCAATAAGCCAACATAAATTAAAGGAGAACTTAACACCAGGAACCTGTTTCCACTACAACTGTGGCCTTACTAGACTTGTATGTTTAAATATTTAATAACTTTAAATAACTCTACAGAAAAAGGGAGGGTCGCTACCATCACCAGTATCTCTGAATAGCAATGACACCATTTTATCGGAGAGTTACGTAGGCAATCCTGTGCAATGTTCAATTTAAGTCAAGTCTGATTCTTCACAGATCCATTGTTGTAGTTTTCTTGCTTGACGTGGAAGTGGTTTGCCATTGTCTTCCTTCTAAAATATGCTCTTGGGGATTCCTGATGGTCCCTCCTTCAAATCCTGACCAAGGTTCAACCCTGCTTGGTTTAAAAATATTTGTATATAGTGTTTGGGGAGCTGCAAACTTTAAAAACAAAAAGGATTCTGAGGGAAAGTTATAAGCAGATTTTATTAAGAGACCCAAGTTCTCACAGAACTGTTAGAAGAATTAGAGTAAAATATAAAGGTTTTTTTTTAAAAAAAACAAACCCACGATATATTAAGGGCAAAGTGTTATAATCCAAAAAAAAAAAAACATGAATTCAATGTTCTTAAAACTATGTGAGTGTCTGAAAACAGATTTATTTGCTTTCTGGGCACCCAAGCAAGCATAACCACAGCAGACACTTGTTTAAGCCAAGATCATTTTTAACTCCACTGATGTCATCTATTGGAGAGAGGATACCTTCGCCAGTAGACAGGCCAGAATGGAGTGAATCAGACCATCTTACGGTAACAATAGACGGTTGATCTGTTTACAGAGGAACTCCATCCCATTCCAAATTGGGGTGCTTTTTGGCAATATCTGGACTTGTGTGGACAAGTCCAGGTGTTCATCTCTGTGTCCTCATGGTCCCATGTCTTCTTTTCCCAACAAAACAGAATAACCAACCCAACCCAACCAAAACCAACCAAAACCAAAACCAAACTAAACAAAACCCATTCTAAATTGAGAAGAGAATAAATTGCACCTAACCCCATTTGCATAGGTGAGCTGGATAAACAAAACTATCCTTTAGCCAAAAACAATTACCTCGTTTGCCAGGATGGTCTTTCCCCCCAAAACCCAAACTTTTCTGTAAAATAATACATTAATAGTGGCTGGCATCTCCTTGCCCTATGCCATAATGGAACCGAACAGAATAATAGCACTGAAAGGGACCTTGGAGGTCTTCTTGTCCAACCCCCTTTTCAAGCAGACAAGTGGCTACCCTATCTCTTCTTGAAAGCCTCCAGTGGTGGATCACCCACAACTTCTATCCCATGACTAATTGTCCTCCCTGTCAAGAAATTTCTCCTTAGTTCTAGGTTGCTTCTCTCCTTGCTTTCTATGTATTTGTTTTAAAACGGTTTTGTTTAGAAAAATTGTTGGGTCAGAAGCAAGGGGTTTCTAGCTGGGGAATTCTGGGAGCTGGAATCTGCTCGTCATTTCAGAAACCCTGCTCTGCATCGTTACTCATTTTGTCACTCAAGAAATTCCCGTGAGATTGCTAGGAAATGCCACAGTTCCTTGGCAGGGAATTCCAGCATCTAAATCTTACTGAACATTTCAAGAAAGCAATTACCTTGCGTGGAAGCGACTAGGCTGTCTTCTCAAGAAATATCCTCTGGAGGAGACAGTGATCTCAGCAGTCCAATTGTCTCATCTGCAGTCATAGTTTTTGTGTGTGACAAACATCCATTTCTCATTCTTGGCTGTTATCCACCAAAAACATGGTTTTATTTGCTCTGGAATAAAGCCTGCACTTCATCCATTGAAAAACTAACTTGCTTTCTCCTTGACCTAACTCAAAGGATCCTTCCCTGGTTCCCAGAAGATAAAGAGGGAGGCGGAATGAAGTTCAGACCTGAAAGATTCTATTACTATAAATGTAAAACAAAAAATAGCATTATCTCAAAGGTGCTTTTTGAAAAGGCAACTTGATTTTTTCCCTTGAGGAAGGAGGAGGAGGAGGAGGAGAAGAAGAAGAAGAAGAAGAAGAAGAAGAAGAAGAAGAAGAAGAAG
>NW_020769358.1:8478715-8492787 GCF_900518735.1 Pseudonaja textilis | reverse complement strand
CTTCCTTCCTTCCTTCCTTCCTTCCTTCCTTCCTTCCTTCCTTCCTTTTCTTCCTTCCTCCTAAAGGTGGACCCATCCTTCCATCCTTCCGAGGTTGGTAAAATGAGGACCCAGATTGTTGGGGGTAAAATGGTATATAAATCTAATTGCTATTGCTATTGCTGTCTATTCTTGGACAGAAGATTAGAAGAATGTGCTAGCATTATAAGACAGAATGAAAAAGGTAAGAGAACATCCTGGAGGAACACAGTTTCAAACCACTTCTACATTATTCTTGAAATGTGACCACGTATCCATCAAGAGTTGACTTGACCACATTGCTTTAAAAAATAAAGATTTTTTTAGCAAGCAGAAAGGCTAAAGGCCTCTGAAAATCTGCTTCATATAAGAAGTTGAACTTTGGAATAGTCTACAAAGTGGTTGAAGAAGGACGAACAATTTGCAGAAGGCTTTCTTTTTTCCTTTTGGTTATTGGAAAGACCGGACTGAATGTTATTCATAGCTGTCTTTGGTCGATGGCTTTTGCTATGCTTGAAAAAGTGATTTACCCAGCTTCTTTTTCTTTTCCTAGATCCTAGTTGAGCTTCCAGACGACAGCCTGAAAATCCAGATTCTGAACTTTCCATCACCAGAGCCAGCCTTCAAGTTGCCTTTTGCATCAACCTTGAAACCAAAGTGGTCTTATAAAGTGCTGAGTAAACATTTGTCATGTCAGTACAAAATCTGTCCCTAGGTATAGTAGCACCGGCTAATGTTTTTTAGTAGACGAAACAGAGTAGGGCTTGCTTAGTCCTTGAACAGGAGACCAATAAAACTAGATTGGGAAGTTGAAAATAAAATTTAAAAAATTCCCAAAGACTCAGATTTTATTCTGGTAAAATAATTTGGCCTTCCATTCAAAATGCAAGAGGGAAAAACAATACCAAGGAGCTCCAGAAGAAAGACTTGGATTCAGGTCAGAGGCTTATATGAAAATGTTGAGCTTGACCTTGTTAAAAGTTGTTTCAAGGGATTTTCTAGAAAGCCAAACCTTAAAATGTAATAACTAAAAATGTTCTTTGCCCCAGATGGTCAAAAAGAAAAAAAAGAAGAGACAAGGCTGCAACACTGGAGGTTTTTAAGAAGAGATTGGATAACCATTTGTCTGAAATGTTATAGGGTCTCCTGATTGAGCAAGGGGTTAGACTAGAAGACCTCCAAGGTCCCTTCCAACTCTGTTATTCTATTACTTGAAACTTAGCCTACCACAGTCATTCGAGACAATGAGATGCCCAGCATATAAATTTAATAAATAAACAAATTTAGTCAACTTGTAAAACAACTTCCCTAGTGGGCATTTGGACAAACAGCCATTTGGGACTGGCCAATTGGTAAGCCTGCTCTTTCTACACTGCGCTTCTATCTTTCCCAGTCTGTATTAGCTATGTGATTTGACTTAAAGAGCTATTAAAGTAAGCACTTCCCTGTTGCTGACGTCTCTGGTACACCTCTTTGTCCAGTGATGAGACAGGATCATCGTCAGGTAAAAATAAAGACCTGTTTGCCTCTATTTTCATCTCCCATGCTGGATGAGAACAGTTTAAAAATGAGCAATGCAGGAATACTTGTTAGCACGGTCTAATTTATGTGCCTGAAGCAACTTGTCTGCTACATCTTGCCCGTCAACAAACTTCTTCATTCAACCACAACAACACACGGGCAAATAACTGATACAAACTCAGGGTGAACCGCTTCAAACTCGATTGCAGAAAATATGACTTCAAGCGACAGAGTGGACAATGCCTGGAATGCTCTACTGGACTCTGTGGTTACAGCCTCAACCCCTCACACCTTCAACCTCAAACTGTCTACCGTGGACCTCTTCACCCCATTCCTAAGAGATCCTTAAAGGGGGCGTGAATAAGTGCACCAGAGTGCATACCAACCCTGCCTTACTGTCCCCATTTATCTGTATTTACTTCCTTTGTTCTTGTCTATGTAGTACCTATACTTGTTACCTTGTACATGTTTGACTAACAAATAAAATAGAACAAAATAAATCAATAAATCCCAGCAAGATGTCAATGGCATTGCTGGAAAAAAATCAGGGCAGGACATGAACTTAGCACACTGTCAATGTATGTTGTTCTTGGTGTTCATGCTCTTCTTCTCTGAAGCATCCAGATGGCCTCTGTAGGAAACCGAAGCCAAACGCTGGACAAGATGGAACATTTCATTGGATCAAGCTGTTTTCAAACCCAGCATGAACCCAAAGCCCAAGATAATTTGGAGCAGAAGCTACAGAGTAACCTTAATGCAGCGTTTTCTCAAGTTCTGGATTCCATTTATGGAATGTTTGGCCAAAACTAAAATTGGCAGCCTTTGGGTGTAAGCTTTTCATAACAGCTGGATTTGATGGAATGAAGACAGCAGGAGGATGCGGAGACATCAACTGGCATTCCAATAGTTTCTTCCGACAGACTTTCACTTTTTAAAAGTGAATGTGCAACGAGAAAGGAGAGAAAGGAGAAAAAGGAGAAGGCCGTCACTGGCCACAAAAGAATGATCCATCTCTGGGTCATTTCTCTTGGGCAAACTGAATTCTGCTGCAGTGTTTACTGGGGAAGCGGAAAACTCTGTCATGATATATACCAAAACAACTCAAACAGAACAGAATAACAAAGCTGGAAGGGACCGTGAGGCCACCTATTCCAACCCTCTGCTCAAGCAGGAGACCTTAGACCATTTGAGATAATCTCTTCCTAAAACCTTCCAGCGATGGAGCATCCACAACTTCTGAAGGCAGCCTGTTCCACTGGTCAATTCTCACTGTCAGGAAATTTCTCCTTAGTTCTAGGTGGGATCTCTCCATAAGTTTCCTCCCATTGCTTCTTGTCCTTCCTTTGGGTGCTTTGGAGCATAGGCTGACCCCCTCTTCTCTGTGGCAGCCCCTTAGATGTTGGAACCCTGTGTCACCCCTAGTCCTTCTTTTCACTAGACTAGGTATACCCAACTCCTGCAACCGTTCTTCATATGTTTTAGTCTCCAGCCCCTGATCATCTTTGTTGCTCTTCTCTGCACTCTTTATAGAAAGAGTCTCAACATTTCTTTTGTGTGGTGGTGTCCAAAACTGGATGCAAAATTCCAAGCGTGGTCATAAACATTTTAGCCACAATAACAAATGAAGCAATCCAATTCAGCATCAAAGCAGTACACGAGAATCTATATCTCGAACACATGGCCCAAATAAGTGCTGCAAGAAACTGAAAAGATAGATAATTTTATTTAAACAATGTCTCTCTCTGTGTGTATTTTTAAAAACGATTAAATACATTTGGTTTAAAAGGAATAACTCAAATCACTAATGGAGAAAAGTTTGGCATGTACCACCCATAGAAAGCAGGCAATGAATGTAGCACAATTTAAGAAACAGGTTAATCCATAAAGAAAGAGAAATGTGTAATTGAGGAGGGCTGAGCTCTAAAAACCAGGGGATCTATTTTTTGGCAGGGGGATCTACTTCTGTGAAAAGCAGGATAGATAATGCTCCAGCTCACTTTAAATGTGGATACTCAGCTTGGTTCTTATTACAAATTATTTGCAAATCAATATCCCTGAAAAAGAAGTTGTATGAACTGGGATGGCCAGTCCGTTTTTCCAGAAAACTGATTTAAACTGATCAGTGGGCTGGAAGATTTTCATAGCATACAGGAAGAGATTTAATTCTTCTCCCCCTTTCATTGTCCCAATAAAAATGATGTCATCCAACATTGAAATTAGTATCAGGAATAAAAGCATTCATGGGCACATGCCAATGAGTTCTCCAAATGAGTCATCTAAAAGGTTGAATCCTGGCAATGGCATCAGACTTTATTAATCTGAGACATTTTGTTGCTCATCCAAGCAACTTCATCAGTCAAAATAAAAAAAAATTAGGCTCTCTGACTAATTAATTGTTTTATTTTTGCCAGAGTATATTCATGAACTGGAATAGAGCATGGTAACAAGATCAGCCAATGAACAGGCATAGCAACTAAGTCAGCCAATGAGGACTGTTTGGAAAGTGAAACTAGACGCAGCCTAGGCGTGGCTCTATATTAAGCTCTGCGGCTTTGAAGCTAAATTAAGCTCTGAGTTTGTCTATTGAAAGAGAAACTAACTTGTTTGCTTCCCTGCTGAACTAAAGTAAAACCGATGTCTGTTTCTGAGCTACTGAGTTACTACTCTGCTCTGAGCCTGTGATATGTCTGCTTCTGTTTGAATTTGCTCTATGTTGGAGAAATCTACAACTGGTATTGTAAAATTTATGTGTTTATAAAGAAGTTAAATGAAGCCCCAGCCATCTGTGTTTACTTTTCTGGCGCTGAATTTACTCTGCAAAACTCCGAACAATTTTGACTGTTCAAGTTGCTTGGATAAGCAAGGAAATGTCCCAGATTAACAGTTTGTTGCCGTTGCCAGGATTCCACCTTTTAGATACCTTTGGCTTGGATGATTGAGTCTTCATTGACGTTCTCCCAATGATGCTTTGATTATACATCAAGCTTGTCCCTGGCCAAATTCCCTTCTCTTCTAAGGGAAAGAGGAGATAATTGAATTAGAAAAATCCCACATTCCCATGACTATAAAAAAAATTTTTTTCCCCAGGCCACCAGTCCGATGCGTGTTTCTCCCCTCAAGCAGTAATGAAATAAAATAATCTTTGGGAATCAAACCCAGCACATTTTAGAGCAGGCACTTTTGATTCGGATTAAAAAAGATACCAATGACATTCCATGCATTTCAAACAATTAAAAAAAGTCCATACAGCCCAGACAAAATATTGCACACAAAACCATATAGGATCCTTCTGTACTCTAAAGGGTACAGCAACATTTGCAGAGTTTCTCTAAGAATGCAACAAAAATATCTCTATCTAACTACAGCAGACTTTATATATATATATATATATCCTGTATTTATTATATACTTTTAGAGGATGGAACATATTAGGAATATCAATCCAATCCAGCAGTGGGAATTTTGACAGCTTTATGGGAAAAGATAATATAAAGCCAGCTGTTATTTTGAAAGACACCCTCTAAAATTCCAGATGTTCTACTTAGTCATTCCCTCCGCACAGCTTGAGCAGGATTTTCCGGTAGTCCCCTGAAGTGTCACCCTGAAAGTAAAACAGAGACAAGACCCCAGATTGGAAGAGAAAGGAAAAAAAGAACAGTGAAGAAGTGGGACAGAATAGCTGGCTTACCAACAAACCTCTCAAAAGTAGTCACAAAGCTACTTTTTCATGAGCCAACTGGACTTTGTTTTTTCCTTGAAGAGATTTCGCTTCTCATCCAAGAAGCTTCTTCGGTTCTGAGTTGAAACTGTTCTAAGTTAGAAGTGAAGAAGCCTCTTGGATGAGAAGCTAAACATCTCCAAGGAAAAACAATGGCCAGTTGCCTCTGTTCCCTTCTCTGCACTTTGACGGAGACTCTGCCAGCTGATTCCATAAATATATAGGTGTGTTATACAATCAGTCCCACCAACCACATTTTACTGCTGCAATTGGGAGTTTATGAACTACCATTCCAACACCAGATCTTTTCTACTAGCTGTTAGCATTTTAGGTACCAGAAGCTCCAGTGGTGGGATTCAAATATTTTTACTACCAGTTCTGTGGGCATGGCTTGGTGAGCAGGCTTGGTGGGCGTGTCAGGGGAAGGATACTATAAAATCTCCATTCTCACCTCACTCCAGGGGAAGGATACTGCAAAATCCCCATTCCCTCCCCACCCCACTAACCTGCTTTCCAGCTCTCTTCTCCTGTGCAGGGCAACCAAAGAAGACCTAGCCGATCAGCTGGGACTCAATGGGAGGCAGAGAATAGAGGGGGGTGGGGCCAGTCAGAGGTGGGATTGGCCGGTTTTCCGAACTGCTCAAAATTTCTACTATTGTTCAGAACTGGTCAGAACCTGCTGAATACCACCTCTGAGAAACTCCCAAGTTCCTTTGTTCACACAACACATGGCATTTTAAGCATATTGTGTGAGGAAAGCCAATGTGTAATTATTCTCAATGGCAGCCTTTCTAGTCAAGCAACAGATTGGTTGATATTCTATGCTGCCACCCAAAGATAAGAGCCTGGATAAAAACTTGATCCTTGCCCGGGCCTTACCGAGATGTCCGTGTAAAGAGATTTTCCATACATTCTTTTGTATTCCTGCCGGATGTCCAGCAGATCAACTTCACTTCGTGAGACCATGATGCGTATAAGAGTCCGGTCCTTGGTTCCCGCCCCCTAAAGGAGATGACAGAAGGGGTCCGAAAAAAATTAGTCTTTCAGTATTTGAGAGGCTGCCACGAAGAAGAGGGGCTTAAATTATTCTCCAAAGCAACAGAAGACAAGTCAAGAAGCAATGGATGGAAACCATCTGTACTTGTTTGAGTTTACTGGAACTACATATTTTTTAATCCTTAATATATATCTCTATCTACTCTATATCTACACCTATATTTATTTCTTCTCTCTCTCTCTCTCTCTCTCTCTCTCTCTCTCTCTCTCTCTCTCTCTCTCTTCTATCTACTTACCTACCTATCATCTATCTATCTATCTATCTATCTATCTATCTATCTATCTATCTATCTATCTATCTATCTATCATCTATCTATCTATCATCTACCTACCTACCTACTATCTATGTATCTATCACCTACCTATCTACCTACCTTCTGTCTCTATCATCTACCTATCTACCTTCTCTCTCTCTCTCTCTCATATCTCTATCTACTTACCTACTTACCTACCTACCTATCTACCATCTATCTGCCTGCCTGCCTGCCTGCCTGCCTTCCCTCCCTCTGCTACAGTGACATGTATTTGTAGCTATCCTGGCCTTAATCCTGCAAGCCCAGCTCACATCTACCTTCCATACCCATGCAGTAAGCTAACACATTTTTCTTAATAAAGCCTAGATCCCTTGAATATTTGAGCGCAAGATTTTTTTTTTAAAGAGTGTTTTAGGTTTCTGTCTTAGTTACCTTCATGGCCTTGTGCAGCCTCTCTGCAAAGAAAGCCGGTGTGTTTTTCATGCACTTCACTGCAAAGGAAATTGAGACGACACATTAGTGACACTTCATCAATTCATACTAGGAAAGCACAGCAAACGTCAAAGAAAATGGCCCACTTAATGGTATTAATGATGTAGTTCCCCTTTATGTAGCATCTTGATGGCTCAAAATGCCCTTAGTGGATTGTTGGTTGCTTGGAAAGGACCAAAAGCAAATATCACTGCAAACGTAACACAACAACATGCTCTTTTTTCATTAGCCACATTTAAATGGGTCATAGAGATGAACACAGCACAAGTTTAACTTACTCACTAGCTATTTACTAGAAATGAACGCAGCCACTGCTTACAATTACCAGATACACAATCCTTAATGAAGCCAAAGAGAAGCACAGTTTTTTTTTTCATTAGATTCAGTAGGTAGGCAGAAAGTCAATGGAAAACATTTTTTTAATTATATAACCACTTTTATCACATATTTTAAATCTCCAAGAATGCTTTGCATGCATCATATTTTATCAATCCAATCTGGCACAATTGCAGATGAGAGGTGGAAAGCAGGCAATTTTCTTAAGGCCATCATTTTGATGGGCACTTCTTGATTTCCTGGTACTTAGACTGTCATTTTCCTAGGTTAAGTAACTTCTAACTCATGGTAGAATGCAAAGGAGTATTACCAACAACACCAAAATGGCAGATAAAAGTCTCAGGAATCAAACTGCAAATCAAAATTATAGTTATGCAACTTTCTCAAAGAAGATCTAAAATGTTTTCCCGCTTTGGCACAGTGCGATTTTGGAATTCACCCTTTCATATTTAAGCACTTATTAAGCTTGATTTGAAACACACACACACACACAAAAACTGTTGCTAAGGCCAACTAAGAGAATAGCCTTAGTACAGGGGAAAAAACACTAACATTTTCCCCCAAACCCTGTGCAGCTAGTTATGTTCTCTGTTCATAAAACAGGAATTCTGTGCTTTATGGCACTTTCTTCTCCTTTATCTGAAAGTTCAAAATATTATTTTCAAGGAACCATTTCACTGTTTATTTACTAGAAGTACTAAATTTATTCATCATGCCTCTATGCTCTATCAGTCAGAGCAAGGGAAGACAAACGGACAAGAGAATGATCAAGACAGATACACTAAATGAACTGGTAAAAATGAAATTCAACACCATTGTCATCACGCCAACACTGAGTTCTCGGAAACTTCCCCTATGGCAGGGCTGCCCAACCTTTCTGGCTTTGTGGACCAGCACTGGGGAGGAGGAATGGTTCCATGTGAGAGGCAGGTGTGCATGTGAGCGTCTGCTGCTCACACAAATAGACCTGTGTGCACACAGTCGCTTACTGCTTGTGTAGCCTGGTTCTGAATGGGCCATGGCCCAATATCAGGCTGCAGCCCAGAAGTTGGGGACCTCTGCTCTATGGGGTCTTTGCTGCCCTCTGAGCTTGGTTGTTTTCTTGCAGACATCTCAGTTACTCAGCTAGGTAACATCATCAGTGCTAGAAGGGAGAAGAAGGACTGTGAGGTCCTTGGTACTCTCTGAGCTTGGTGGTTTCCCAGCAGACATTTCATTACCCAACTAGGTAACATCATCAGTGCTAGAAGGGAGAAGGAGGAAGAGGGGAAGGAGGACGAGGAGGAGGACAACGATGACTGTGGGGTCCTTGGTACTCTCTGAGCTTGACATTTCATTACCCAACTAGGTAACATCATCAGTGCTAGAAGGGAGTGGGATCTGCTCTAGACCAGGGGTTGCCAACTTTTTGGACCTCAGGGACCACCAAACTCATAATTTTAGATCCTAGGGACCACTAACCAGTTCTGTGGGCGTGGCCTAATTTGTGGGTGTGGCTTGGTTGGGCATGACGTGTATGTAAATATTATAAATATTTATATAAATATTGAATTTTTTATAAAAAAGAGCAACTTTTACCCAAAATCAGGCAAAGCAGGCAGATTGAGTTGCTCACAGAATCATTCAGTGATCTATCTATCTGCCATCGGCTAGCTCAGTCTCTCAAATTTGCTTGCCGTGAGTCTGCGCTGAATTTACTTGCAACCAAACCTTCAGTCCTAAGGGAAGCAGAGCCGAAGATCTAAAGATTAGCTAGAAAGCAAGAAATCCAACCATTTCCTGCTTCCTAGCTAATCTACATCTCCTGGCAGAGCAGAACACCTGATGGTCGGAAAAAGGAAAATAATTTAGCAGGCAAGTTTGACGGTAAGGAGTGAGTGGACAGGGACGGTTCTTGCGGGCCATGTGGGTAGTGCAGCCTTGTGTTTCTGCTTTGGGGGGGGTACTCTGGGGGTGAGATTTCTCTATGGCCCACCAAAATTTTCTCAAGGCCCACCAGTGGGCTACAGCCCACCAGTTGGCGACCGCTGCTCCAGATAACAAATCCCACTATCTTCTAGCACTGAGGATATAACCTAGTTGGATAATGAAACATCTGCAAGAAAACAACCAAACTCAGAGAGCAGCAAGAGTCCCACAGTTCAATTCTCAGCTATAACTATTTCATTTATTGGAACTTCCCCTATCAAGGGAATATCATAATATTTGCTGGGCCAAGGTATCAAAAGTAAGAAACTTTTCAATAACTACCGAACCGACAGATGGTTTGTCTTGGCCACCAAGATATCACTCACCTACTGCCAGCATTCCAGATTCAAGGTCACCAGACATTTCTCTGCATATGCTTTTCTCAATATCCCGGTTACACATTCGCTGGTATTCATTGAAAACTGCAGAAAGAGACCGAAATGAAAAAGTCAATATTTGTTCTGCGTGAAAGCATTTTGCCTACAACCCTCTGCATATTTACCTGGGAGTAAATCGTACGAGACTTAGTGGACTTACTCCTGAATAGAAACGTATTGAATTGTGTCAAAGTTTCAGTGTAAGGGTTAGTAACCACTATCCACAGAAAATACCAAGGATCGCTTGCATTTCAGAGGATCACATTACATAAACTCTGAATGTCACCTTGACTCGCTTGCAGGATTTAAGAGACTGAGCAATTTACCTGCCCTTAGGTGATTTCGGTTTCTGGTGCACAAAATGGCATTGAACTTGGATTCGTCTGTCCCGAGTCGACTTTCTCCTGCTGCATAGAGAGCCTAAAAGGGATAAAGTATTGGGTTATCTCACGATCCCAACCCAGTTAGTTGCTCTTCTTGATGGCTGATTCTTTTGTTCTCCTGAAATTTTGAGATTAAGGTTTAATTCCTGGAACTATTAATTGGAACAACTTTGGCCCTGAAGAATGGAATTACCCAGAGGGCAAACTTGAGCTGTACCTGCCAAATAAAGGAATGGCAAAACCAAACAGGATTGGTGTTACATTTCCACTTTTCTTCCTCCATAATATCAGTAAAATTCACTATTTCGATGTTGCCTGTTTATAGAACATTTACAGCTTGAATGGAATAGAGCTGGAAGGGCCCTTGGAGGTCTTCTAGTCCAGCCCCCTGCTCAAGAAAGAGAAGCTATAGTATTTCAGATAAGAGACTGTCTAGACTCTTCTTAAAAACTTCCAGTGATGGAACCTGGTTAATTGTCCTGACTGTTATGAAGTTTCTCCTTAATTCCAGGTTGCTTCTCTCTTTGGTTAGTTTCCAACCCTTGTTTCTTGTCCTGCCCTCTAGTCTTTGTAGAATAATTTGATCCCTTTATAAATATTTTTTATAAATATTTTATATTTATATAAAGATCTTTATAAATATTTTGACCTCCTGCCTAATTATGATCCTGATGGTCTCTAGATCAGATAAAGGAACTCAGAGAAAGGATGAAACCTTTTTTTTTTTTTATTTAAAGCAAGCATTGGTGGACAAGGAAATAAAAGCTAAATTAAATAATGGAGTTGCCTTTAGGAGGGAAAGCATTGCCTTAAAAACCGGTCTTAGATTTCATTACAGGCAAAAATATCCAGCGTAAAAAGTAACTTCTTCTTTTTTTAAAAAAAAGAAGTTTTTCCATTTGGTGTCAGCAATTTTATTCTGCAAATCTTTTAAAAATGTATGTGAGACGCGTACATCAGCTGTATACTAACCTGAACATCACTCTGGACAAGGGACATGTCCACATTGCTGCTTTCATCTCGGTTGCCCTGGAAATTTTTTTCAAAAAGGCTCATATTAAGACACAAACTACAATTTTAAACAAATACTCTGTAGGTACATACACCCTTAAAATACCATTGTTGAACCTGCTAGTCAAGCCAATCGGTTTACGCTGCCGGGCCATTATCCTCCTTTTATTTTAGCATGTATAAAGTATGTGTACAGGGACACGGTGGCTCAGTGGCCAAGATGCTGAGCTTGTCAATCAGAAAGATCAGCAGTTCGGTGGTTCAAATCCCCAGCGCCACGTAAAGGAGTGAGCTCCCGTTACTTGTCCCAGCTTCTGCCTACCTAGCAGTTCGAAAGCATGTAAAAAAAATGCAAGTAGAAAAATAGGGACCCCTTTGGTGGGAAGGTCACAGCATTCCGTGCGCTTTTGGTGTTTCGTCATGCCGGCCACATGACCACGGAGACATCTTTGGACAGCGCTGGCTCTTCGGCTTTGAAACGGAGACGAGCACTGGCACCTCCTAGAGCCAGAAACAACTAGCACGGATGTGCGAAGGGAACCTTTACCTTTGTACATTATGTGTTTCTATCATTACACATTACACATTACAAAGTGAAATATTGAAAATATTTATCTTGATCAAAATGGAGGGAGGGAAATCCTGCAAAGTCTTTAAGAGCTATGATTGCAGGATATCAAAATTGCACGATAAAATGTAACTGAAATCCCCTTAACGGATGGATTACAGATGAAACGTTAGGGAGGGTTTCTTCAAGTAGAGAGCTTAATTTCTACACAGACCCATACTTCTTATTTTTCTTGAAATCAGAATCAGGATTATTTTTCTGGGATATTTTTACGAGGAGATCCTGTTCCGGTTAGCTCTTTTTTCAGGATGAGTGAGGGTCAATTAAGCTTCACCATTTGCTTTGACCAATCCTTGAGTTAGTCTCTCTTTCTGGAGAGCCAGAAAGAAGGCTGTGAAAATGTCTACATCCTCATGTCCTGGACATAAATTGTTTCAACTTCTACCCTCAAAACGATGGTATAGGGCCGTGACGGTGAAACTGTGGCACGTGTGCCAGAGATGGCACGCAGAGCCCTCTCAGTGGGTATGCGTGCCACCACCAGTTGCTCTTCTGGTTTCTGGTGTGCACATGCACAGTGCCCACCTCGTCTCCATTTTTGGCCTGAAAAACAGCCTGAAAAGACCTGAAAAATGGCAAGAAAACAGACCATTTTGGGGGCTATTTTCAAGCCAAAAACACCTCCCAAAAGGCTTGAAAACGGCCCAAAACAGACCCCCAAACACCCCAAAAATAGGCATGTGTGCACTGGTGCTCCAGTACACACACATGCACGGGCATGTACCCATGTTCCGGTTTGGGAATTCGGGCCCAAAAAGGTTCACCCTCACTGCCATAGAGCATTGCACACCAGAACAACTAGACACAAAGACAGTTTTTCCCCCCATGCCATCACTCTGCTAAACAACTAATTCCCTCAACACTGTCAAACTTTCTAGAAAGACAGTATTACCATCATTTTCTCATCTTCCCTATTACCTGTCACCTCATCTTCTTATGACTATAACTTGTTGTGTGTATCTTACAGTTTAAATTGTTTATTTAGTATCCAAGTATGATTTATGTTCATTGCTTATTTAGTATCCTGGCCTAACACTAAGTGTTGTATCTTATGATTTATGATGAATAAATATATATTTTACAATGACTATGATCTGTCACTCTTGTTAAAAGTACATTGAGAGCTTCTGCACCAGAGACAAATTCCTTGTGTGTCTAATCACACTTGGCCAATAAAGAATTCTAGTTCGGATTGTGAAAATGAGTTGAGTACCAATAGAAGGGACTCTCTGTAACTCAGAGTTGAATTGTGGAGCCCTTGATGCTGTCTGGTCTTTTTTTTTTTTTTCTTGCAGATGTTTCATTACCCATCTACTGATGTTGTTACCTAGTTGGGTCATGAAATGTCTGCAATAAAATAGTCAAAATCAGAAAGCACTGAGAGCTCCACAATGGCTTAAGTCTCAATCAGATCGTTTCTTGATTTCGTCAAAACATCTATCGCTGTCATTCATCAGGACTTCACTCGGTTTAAGTTCTGGTTTGCTGAAACAAGCCACGATCAGAATTGCTTTAGCTAATGCTGGCTAAAAAATCAGGAATATTGTTTACCATCATATGTCCCTTTAATGTAGCTGAAAGTATTTAGCTTTTAACTCTGGTTAGAAGTTAGATCCAAATTTCTAATCCATGAGTTTGTCAAGATACACATCTGTGAAGATGACATTAAGCAATCATAAACATGGTATTGAATAATCATCTACATACCTGAGAGAGTGAAATTAAAAGTCTCTGGAAATGCCCAGATGTGTCACTTTTAATGGCTTCTTCCAGAGTTTTCTTAAATTCTGTGAAAAACCAAGGAAAGTCAGTTTTAATTATGTTTTTTTTTTAGGGGTATTATCTCAACATTAGGCAACCCCAGGAAATGGGAAAAGGAAAAGAAAGTGAGTGTAATACATTTATAGATAAAAGTGCACCTGGTTTAGGGTGGAAACACTTTCATAAACACGTACATGTATTTTATGTTTTACCCTTCAAAAATTACTGTTTTTCCAAAGTGGTGAAAGAAAGAGCATTCAAGGAATTCCCAAATGGAATTTCTCACCACACCCTTGTGCTCACATAACAACTTTATTTTTCAACAATGCAGACATTTTCTTCCATTGAGCTCCTGATGGCAGAGCCTGGAAACAAGCCATGTTCCCATCTAGGAGAACTCTGGCTGCCTCTTTCCATCTAAATTAAACTTCAGTTTCTCTTCTATATCAGCAGTGGGTGGAAAATTCAAGGATCCCATTACTCACTCACTCTTTCTTTCTTTCTTTCTTTCTTTCTTTCTTTCTTTCTTTCTTTCTTTCTTTCTTTCT
>NW_020769358.1:8458928-8470636 GCF_900518735.1 Pseudonaja textilis | reverse complement strand
CTCAGACTTAATACTCTACATTCCCTAGAACCTGAGAGATTCTAGACAGTGATTACACTGAACCTTTTCCTCTCTTCCTCATTCAGTTCAGCACAATGTGTGAGAACTTCCATCCCTTGGAATCAGGCAGAAGAGAAAGCCCTTGCAAGGGACGAGCTGAAGACACAGCAGAAAAATACACCATTGCGGGCCACACTTAAAACTTTTGTCACTCTATTGAAGGGACTGTCCCTTTCAAATCACACCATGTGACACAGTGGTGGGATTCAATTGTTTTCACTACCAGTTCTATGGGCGTGGCTTGGTGGGCGTGGCTTGGTGGGTATGGCAGGGAAAGGATCCTGCAAAATCCCCATTTCCTCCCCACCCCACTAACCTGCTTTCCAGCTCTGTTCTCTTGTGCGGGGCAACCAAAGGAGACCCAGTTGATCACCTGGGATTCAATGGGAGGCGGAGAATAGGTGGGGTTGGCGGGGCCAGTCAGAGGCGGTATTCGCTGAACTACTCAAAATTTCTGCTACCGATTCTCCAGAAGAACCCGCTGGATACCACCTCTGGTGTGACAGGACCTCACGTTCTCAGAAACTACGAAGTCTATGCTGCACAGATTTAGCACCTGCCCTCTTTCCCCTTCCTACTAAAAGGAGAACGACAAAATATACAGGAAGAAACTTACTACTCCAGGGGTGACGGTGGGCATGGAAGGACCTGGGTAGGATGGCATCGAAGGATTAACAGCTGGACCAGATGGGTAACTTGGCATGGGCTGCTGCCCAGGATATGGCACTGGTTGAGGCTGTTGGGCTGCTGCAGGTGCCATCGGACCACCTGGATATGATGGATATGACGGCATCCCTGTTGCAGGGTTTCCTCCGGGGGTTGGAGGGTAGACCCCGTAAGGCTGCTGGCCCTGTGGTGGAGGTTGTCCGAACCCTCCTGGAGCTGCAGAAGGGTAGCCCCCAGGCGCTGAAGGATACAGTCCCTGGGGCACATTGGCACCGCCAAACGTTCCAGACAGATTGGAAGCCTGGAAGAAAAAAAAAACACCACCAGGTACTCAAAGACCAAGGACCTTTTGTACCACCACAACGTGCCAGCAAACTTCTTCTCCACAGTGCTGTCAAGAGGACAACATTGTCTGAGTGTAGTAGGAAAGGCGGGGAAAGGAAGGAGATGAACGGTTTCAGTTCTCTTGATTGTATTGCATTGAGAAGTTGCCTGGTGCCTATGCATCTAGGGCGATCGAGTCATCCAGGTCCTGGTTGTCCCCAAAGGTGCTTTTTTCAGATGCAACTAGATTTTCCTTGAGTTTTCTTTTTTTATTTTTCCTTGAAGACGTTTCGCTTCTCATCCAAGAAGTTTCTTCAATTCTCACTGAAAAAGCTTCCTGGATGAGAAGCCAAACATTTTTGAGTAAAAAGTTTATGGAGATTATTCTCAGTCATTCAGGTCATGGTTGTCCCAAAGGTGCTTTTTCGAGAGACAACTGGACTTTTTATTTTTTCTTTGAAGACGTTTTGCTTCTCATCCAAGAAGCTTCTTCAGCTCCGACTGGATGGTGAAAAAGGCCATCTATATCCAAATTGAACAGCTCTCTCTCAACAGAGAGGGAAGGAAATGACACCATCTATCTCCAGTCTACAGTTCCAAGAAGGCTCCACACTGATTTGCACTATTCAGGTGACCCTGAGGACACAGACAAACCTCCAAGTGGCCTCAACAACCCTCTAAAACAAGGGTCTTCCAACTTGGCAAGTTTAAGACTGGTGGACTTCAATGCTCAGAATTCCTGAGCAAACATGACTGGAGGAGGAATTCTGGGAGTTGAAATCCACAAGTCTTAAGGCTGTCGTGTTTGATGACCCCTTCTCTAAAAGGATGCAAATGACCAACTGTTTGTAAAGAATATAAATCCTTCCATTCGCCACCATCCAGTCAGAGCTGAAGAAGCTTCTTGGATGAGAAGCGAAACGTCTTCAAAGAAAAAACAGAAAGTCCAGTTCCCTTTTGAAAAAAAAAGCACCTTTAGGTCTTCAAGGAAAAAAAAAAACAAAGAAAGTTCAGTGGGTTTTTTTTTTGAAAAAGCATCTTTGGTATCTCCATACAAGCACGACTCAGTTGTTAAGATGCTGGACTAGAACTAAGGCCAACTCAGCCCATCCTCAATGATGGAAGCTCCCAGCCCAACCAACGTCAAGAAGTTGTTGGCGTGAGGATAACATGAAAGGAGCCTCCAATGTATATTCTTTTGAGCTTCTAGAGGAAAGACATAACAACATGGAATTGGACGGCCAATAAATTTAAATGATGGTGGTGGTGGCACTGTCATAAGAACAACTGCAAAGTTGCAAGCAACTCTCAGATGGTAGCAAAAAAACATTTTCTGGACTTCTTGATTACTATCTAGTTGTCTAACCCAGTTAGACAATTAAAAAGTATTTGGGTTCATCATCATCATCATCATCAGGTCATCATCAGGTTCTGAGCAGAGCACATGGGGAGGCAAGTATTTTCCAGCGTTTCGATCATTCACAGGATCTTTGGCATCGTCCCAAGGGACATTAATGTTTGGTAACACGTTTTCTGGTTACAACCCAGATATAATAGCCCTAACAATGCCCAAATTCCAGGATCTAAACCCTTTGCTCCTATTTAATTAGATTTAGAGGTTGCCTAACTTCCTTAAGATGATAGAAAAACAACAGAAGGCAAAACTGGGGAACACAATTCCCACAATTTGCTTCAGATGGTACGCTAAGATGCTTCAGCTTCAAACGGGAATTACTTACCATGCCAGCCATATAATCCGGATTAAACTGATTAGCATAGCTCCCAACATTTTCTAATCCAATTGGAGGAGGGTTTGCAGGAGGGTAGCTGGGGGCACCCCAGGGATTACTGCCTGGAAGTTAAAGCACCACAAATGAGTGAAAACACACAACCTAGCTGAATATTAGCTGAGGACTAGTTACTGAAACAATGCTAGTCCAGGTAGCTGCTTTGCTACCTGTTGGTGAAACTAGATATAGTCCTTTTTCTCTAATTATTTAGTCTCTGTTCTAATCTTGACTCTAACCCTCAAGGATAAATAATAGAGCTAGAGATGTTCTAGTCTACAACAAGCAGCAGAATGAATTCTATCACCCTCACCAAGAAGCAACTGATTGCAGGAAAAAGAAAGGGGCCATCACACACCCACCCATGTTGTAAGATATTTGTTGAATGTTCTCAACTGTTAAGGATCTATAACTAGAATAACAATTTACAGAATACAGTAGTATTCTTAGCAAAGAAATGCATGGTACTAAATTCTTGAAGGAAGAGGATTCTTTCAGGCTTTCTCTCTTAAGAAGTTGTGGTGTTTCCACGCTGGTTTTTAAGAAGATATCGGATAAATATATTGTCTGAAATGGTACAGTCTCCCCTGCTTGAGAAGGAGGTTGGACTAGAAGAGCTCTGAGGTCCCTTTCAACTCTGTTAGTCTGTAATTATTTATTTTTTTTGCCAAGCCTAAGCCAAGTGATGACAATAAGATCCAATCGAATCCAGTTCTTCATTTGCTTAGACCTAATAGACAGAATCTTGCCAGACTAAAGCTATAACTCAGACTTAATACTCTACATTCCCTAGAACCTGAGAGATTCTAGACTGTGGTTACCCTGAACCTTTTCCTCTCTTCCTCATTCAGTTCAGGACTGTTATTCTATATTCTGTAGGTTTGGCTTATTGTGACCAGCTGGTACAGTTGTACACTTGTACAGTTCTCTGATCTGTATCATAAGATGAAAAACAAGAGATAAGCCCAGAAGTCTAACCAACTCAACATTCTAGATATGCAGGAACACATTCTCCTTGACCTAGGTTGGGAATCACTCCATGTTGCAACTAATAAAATATCTCAATGTGACATACAAGAAGGTTGATCAGGCCTAAGCCAAAAGTTGACAAAAAGATCCAATTGAATCCAGTTCTTTATTTGTTTAGACAAGGGCTGTCAATCTCACAGCCCATGAGCCTGATGCATCATATGTTCGCCACACCCATGCTTGGTTTAGCAAAGGGGGGAAGGTCACAATACACCATGTGACACCACTGTGATGACGAGTGTTTAACACCCCTGGCTTAGTCCTATTAGACGGAATCTTGCCAGACTAAAGTGATAATCTTCAAACAATACTGTATATTCCCTAGAACTTGGGAGGTTCTAGAGTGTGGCTGCCCTGAACCTTTTCCTCTCTTCCCCATTCAGTTCAGGACTATGCAATCTCTTGTTTTGCGCTACTCCCTAGAATGTGCTACTTCCGCTTTGGGAATCCGTAGCACTACTGATGACATTCGATCGCATCTTTTCTGTACCCATTACTCCCTCTTTTGTTATGGGTCAATTGCCACCAAACTGTTCTAACAACCTGATCTTAAATGAAAAAGAAAGAAACTGACTTACCTGGAGCAGCAGGTGGATATCCACTAGCTGGTGGATAACCACCCGCAGGTGGATAACCACCCCCAGGTGGATATCCGCTTGCAGGTGGGTACCCTGGATAACTCATGTTGTAAATCTGGAAGAAAAAAACACACAAATATACCCACTTAAAAAGATTGTAGTGACCTGGACAAGGCATGGATAGTTCAAAACACCCCTTGGTTGCTCCAACTTTCTCCCAAATGCTCACACATTTATGGCAAGACACACAGATACACACCTCCAGCAGCCTCTGGCTGCAAGTAGTGCAGCAAAACAGTTAGCACAACAGCTTCAAAGCTGTTCTTTTTGTACATCGCAGACATATATTTAATGCTGAGGTAGATAGGCCTACCATAGATATATAGATTACACATGTGCATAACATACATTTCCTCCTGAACGTACAAAACATTTTAAATATTGACGTTACAGCAAGTTGCCATCTGGTGAATTCCTTCAGCAAACATTGATTCAGCATTGTTGACAGGGTAATTTTTATTCTCATTAAACAAAGTTTCCTTTCTCATATCCAGAGAAAAAGTCAAATCACTTTGATATTTTTTCCCCAGAGATGTAGATTTAAAAATTATTTTGCTTCTCTAAGATAAGTTTTCACTTTTTGTAACTTTTAAAAATGATAATGCATTAGGGTCCAAACTTCAACCAAACCTGAGAGCTCAATCAACCTACACGCCAGCTATGATCCCTACAACAGCCAATAGAAGACATGTTCTTGCACAGGAACAGGAAGCTCAACTGCAAAGCCCAAGAGAAGGTATAAATACCCCTCACTCTCCACTCCATGTGGTCAGCTGCCCAGGACCTCAAACCCATGTGGTCCTGTCCATCAATAAACCATCTTTTCAATCAGCCTCCATGTCTCCAGTGTCTTTCTCTCAGCTTGGAATTGAATCAGATGGACATTTCTCCCAACATTGGCTTGAGGGCTACAGATGATTTAATTAATGACTTTAGCATTTGAGATAGAAATAAAGAAAGATTGGTTGATTTTTGAATCTCGTTGAGATTTCTCTTTTTTTTTCCAAGCTCACAACTGGTTTTAACAGCATCAGGGCCCAAATAATATGTGAGTCGGTGGTCCAGAAGAACCCACAATCCTCCATCTCTTCTCCTCCACTCCCGCACTAATCAAGTTCATGAATGCTTTCTGGGTTTGTCCTCTGCAAGCAACACCACCTAAGCTATTCAAACAGAACCTTTCTCTCTCAGCTGGTGGGAAGCAAATAGGAAAAAGAGAAAAAAAAGAGAGAGAGAAAGGGGAAAAAAAACAGCCATTGTCATCAACAGGATGCCAAAGTGGAATTTCAAAGCTCAACTCCTTTTCAGAGCCAAAGAATACCGTATTTTTCGTAGTATAAGACACATTTTTTTCCACCACCAAAAGTGGGTGGAAATGTCTGTGCATCTTATACAGCAAATGTTGCCGAAGCCCCGCCTACCTGCTGGCCCCCACCCTTTGGCCTCTGCCTCCCATCCAATTTGCCTCCTTGCAGCAAACAGCCTGTTTCAGCCTTCGGCATAGCACAAACAGCTGATTGTCGGTTGGATCGGCCTCCCAACGATCAACTGTTTCAGGCTGCAGGGATTGCCATTGCCGATTGCTGCCTCTGTACACCCCATTTTCAGCCTCCACGCACCCCATCTTCCACCCATTCTTCCGCTGCCTGATACAGTCAGAAAATGGGGCACACAGAGGCTGCAAACAGGATGCGGAGGCCAAAAATGGGACGCACGGCTGCATCAATGGGCGATGGTGATCCCTGCAGCCTGAAACAGCTGATCGTTGGGAGGCTGATCCAACTGACAATCAGCTGCTTGTGCTAATCAGGCTGTGCCGAAGCTGAAACAGGCGGTTTGCTGTTTGCTGCAAGGAGGCAAATTGCTCTGTATTTTCCTCCCCAAAAGTTACATGTGTTTTATACACTGGAGCATCTTATACTCTGAAAAATATGGTAATTTGCAAATTAAAAGAAAACATGAGGGGAGGAAAAAAACAGATGAAATTCTCTTTTCTTGCCATGTTCCCAATTTAAAACACGAAATAATCGTGTCTGATGCTGTGAAGGACACCTCGGACAGTAAAACTAAATTGGCAAGCCAGGAAGGCCATGCTGATGTACAGATGGTAATTTACTACAGACTTGCTAGATGTCTTGCTCCAGGGCTAGAAAAAAAAAAAACAAGGAACAGAGCTATTAAGCCATGTGCTCATTTTCCTTCCCTTGTACTCATCTGTAAGTATACTTTAGAAGGCCTGGAAACATTTTTCTACTCAGCCTCCTTCCAAGGAGGGATCCAAGGAGGGATCCAAATAAAATATGAATCTTAAACTTATTGGCTGAGCTGCACACAGACCAATGTGTAGTGGGGACAGAACATAAAGGCTTCCCTGTCCAGCCATGTTTGACGCCAGGGTGAACAAATAGGCAAGAGAAGGTTCACCCCCATTTACTTCTCCAATGTACCTCTCCTAAACATATATTCTAAGAAGATTTCAATTCACTGTCATTCATTCTTATGCCATTTTTCTCCCCTAAATCCCAGTGGATTTATAAGTGAGCCTTTCGGATCCGAGGTTGTGCCTTTGCTTTTCAAACCAACAGAAGAAATGTCTAGTTAAAAGCTAGAGGTGTGTAGCTTTTGTGGTGGAGCTCTTCATATCCTGTTGAAACCCATGGCGGTTATTTGACCTCTGCAAACAGAAAACCATTCAAGCTAATTCTCGGTTGCAACCGGTGGTGGGATTCAAATAGTTTTGCCACCGGTTTGGTGGGTGTAGCTTGGTGGGAGTGCTTTGCACACATGCACACACTTTGCATGCATGTGGGTGCCGAATGCACACTTTGCACAGGCGCAGAGGCATTTGTGCAGGCGGCAGAGGCATTCTAACTCACGTCCTGCAAGCCTGCATGATCCCGGTAGCCTCAGCAGCTGCCCCACGGCACTCTTCTGTGCTGTGCAAAGCAGCTGTACTTTAAATTCAGTGGATAAAAGTGTGTATGGGAGCCCAGCCTGTCTGTCTGTCTGTCATCTACCTACCTATCTACTTATCTACCTTCTGTATCTACCTATCATCTATCTAATCTATCTATCTATCTATCTATCTATCTATCTATCTATCTATCTATTTAACCATCCATCATCTGCCGATCCATCCATCCATCCATTTAGCTAACTAGCTAGTTAGCTAGCTAGCTACAGTATCTCCTATTGTTATTGTAATCATATGAAAACAGATCCCTGTGCAACTTGTTCTGGGTTCCTGGAGGAAAGGAAGAACAGAAATCAAAGAAATAAATCAACGTTATGATTTTTAATAATTTTGTTTTAATCTGAAAAAAAAAATTGTACCAGACTTCTTTTGAATCAAAGACTTAACTTTCTTTCTCAGCTGCCATTCTTCAGTTAACGTTCTTTCATCATTGCAAAAGTTCATATAACGCTAACTTTCCAGAGCAGATTGTGAGAATTCTATCCTGTTCTAAACTTCCTTTTTATGACCCTGTAACTCCCTTAATTCAGGGTAGAGTTGGAGTGATATGATAGACCTGAGCATTTACTGGCTGGATGCCCTCCCTGAGGCCTATGTGAAGTTCACAGCAGATATTTTCTCTTTACGCTCTAAGAGAGAAATATCTGCTGCTACCCAGGATTGAACTCTTTACCTTCCAAGTTGGAGGTGAGATTCTTCACCACTAGGCCACCATGCCACTCAATTCTATCCTATTCCACCACTTAGAAAAAGCAAAACTTTAGTTATCATTGAGTCTAATGTCCAAACTCCTGTTGGTATTATTACTCATAAACTAAGCGTTTCTCCACCAGCAACTAACCAAGACACACATTTCTACCCAACCCTTTAATGTGGCCTTTATCCTATTTCTAACCCATGAACAAGTTAAATCATCCCTAACTACCACAGTGTTGAAGTAGCATTTTTCCTCTTATTCCAACATCGCCCCATGATGTTTGAAACTGTGTAGAATCCACTATAGTGGTGGTAGTCTACCGGTTCAACCCGGTTTGCCCGAACCGGTAGCTCTGAGGATCATTTGTGAGCGAATTGGTTCGTTCCGATGATCAGCTGCTGGGCCTTCCTGCCCCAGCTATATTCTGACCTTTATTTCCTGGTTTTAAAGCTCAGCTGCTTCATGCGGCACAGCGGATTTCTGCATGTCATCTGTTGAAGACTCGGAGAGAGTGAAGGATTGCAGGAGAAGGTCAGTAGAAAACTGTTCTGACCAAAGCTTCTGAGCCCGTAATTACACACACATTTATTTTAAAAACAGGTCTTGTTTTATTGCAGCACTGGGAATTACATTCATTCCCAGCCCGTAATGAGTCCCAAACAGTCCCTCGAGATAAGCACCCATCTTTCTCTCCTTTGAATTGCTGACAACAACTAAAGTGCCAAATGAACTATAAAAAAACCAACCGAAGTACAAAATCCACACAGAGCTTCAAGGATTAATCCAAATAGAATGAACGACTTTGCTTCCTGCAAAGGTTTCATCATCTTTGCCTGTCCTTTATACCTTATGGGCAGTGGTGGGATTCAAATTTTTTTACTACTGGTTCTGTGGGCATGGCTTATTTGGTGGGTGTGGCTTGGTGGTCATGTGACTGTGAGTGTGGCTTGGTGGTCATGTGACTGAGTGGGTGTGGCCAACTTAATGTCACTCACGTTGAGGGCTGCCTCACCTAGCCCCTTCCTTCCCAGCCATTCCTTGTCACACCAAGCCTCAACTATAATTCTGTAAAAATGTTGTTCACCCTTTTTTTGGACTTTATTATCTACATAGTATAGATGTACTTTCACGGACCACTGAAAGGAGGAAATGGCACACATGCTTTGCCCAAGAGTGTGATAAGGGACTTTTAAAGGGCTGCCAGAAAGAAAGGGAGGGGCAATGTATTTTCCAAAGCAGCAGAAGGCAAACAAGAAGCAATGGATGGAAAGTGAACAAAGAGAGAAGCAAACTAAAACTAAGGAGAAACTTCCTGACAGTGAGAACAATTAATGAGTGGACCTGCTTTTCCCCAGAAGTTCTGGGTGATCAATCACTGGAAATTTTTAAAAGACTGGACAGCCATTTCTCTGAAATGGTATAGGGTTTTCCCCAAAGTCCCTTCTAAGTGTTATTCTGTTATTCTAACACCTTTCCCAGGACCTCTACTCAGAGTTTGGCATCCTCAGTTTTCCTGCCTGAGCAGGAGGTTGGACTAGAAGACCTCCAAAGTCCCTTTCAACTCTGTTAAACACACATGTATTTATGCTCTGGACTATAGACATTGAAGACATGTAAACCCTGAAAAATATGTGGTAGCCCTGGGCAAAAGAAAGGCAGTAGAATCACTCTAGGTGTAGGGACAGTGTAAAATATTAACACATGATAAATAATGGAACAATTAATAATAGCATAGAGTTTTCTCTGTCTCTCTCTCTCCCTCCCTTCCTATTTCTTTTTTTCTTTCTCTTTGACTCTTTCTTTCTCTCCCTTCCTTTCTTTTTCTCTCTCTCTCACACACACCACATTCTCTCTCTCTCTCTCCCTATTTCTTTTTCTTTCTCTTTCTTCCTTTCTTTCCTTCCTCTTTCTTTCTTTCTTTCTTTCTTTCTTTCTTTCTTTCTTTCTTTCTTTCTTTCTTTCTTTCTTTCTTTTTCTTCCTTCCTTTCTTCCTTCCTCCCTCCCTCTCTCTCTCTCTCACACACACACCCACACACACCCACACACATCCACACACACCTGTCAGCCTTCATTCCCTCTCACTCCAGGCACTTTACTCACAAGGGGAATCGAATCCAGCATTGGAGAAGTTTTGCAGGTTAATGGACAAGCATTTGCACCTCCTGCAAACTTCCCCATGGCTGGATTCTCCCCCCCCCCCACCAACCCCAGCGTTCATTCCCTCTCACTTCAGGCACTTTACTTACAAGGGTAAGCGATACTTCTAGTTGTAGCCTTGGAGCAGTTTTGCAGGTTAACGGACCGCTGCTCCACCCACAGTCATGGGTTTTCAAGTGGCTGCTTGAAAATGCATGGCTAGGGCAGAGGAGCAGTCCTCCTTTAAACTGCGGCGAGTGAGCATTGCGGGGGGCGGGCAAGCGAGTGAGCAGAAACCGGGCGACCGGGTCAGGGGCGTAGCCAGCCAGAAGTTGCTACGGTTCGGTAACCCATGCCAAATCCTTGCTACCGATTTGCCCAATTAGGTGCGAATCGGCTGAATACCACTTCTGCTTATGGGAGGGGAAATCATCTCCCAGCCTTACTCTCAAATCGCCCCTTTTGTCTCAGCAGCTCTCACCTTCTAGCAGCTCTGGGCACACACTCACTGGGAACAGGCTCCCCTTATTCCTCTGCCTTGCTGCTGCCAGACTCCAGAGGCTCCAGAGGCAGTACCCCACTCCCAGATGATCCTCTCCCCATCTCTGCATTGGACGCAGGACCCTCGTCGGAGTCCTCTCCAAATTGGTCCCCATTCTTCCCCAATGTCTGATTCTGCTGCCATCGGCACAGGCTGCCGGCAAATCACAACACAAAGCCTCTGTGAGTGCGTAAAGCGCACCCACCAACCCACGCCCACAGAACCGACGGTAAAAAAAATTTGAAGCCCACCCTGAATCCACTACCTCTGGCCTCTCACGACCTCGGGGAGAAACCAAGTGACTGCCATGACTTGAAATGGTGACCACAGATGATAACACATAATGTGAACATATACTTTTCTGCAAACTCAAGGATGGGGAGAAGCTAACTCAGTGGTGGGGGTAGGCCCTGAATGTCCCTTGTATGGTTTCCAGAATTGTCTATGATGCCAAAGCCTTCCTTAGCAGGCAACTCAACTTTTAAAAGTTCCCTTAAAGTACAAAATCTATACACCTCTTGTCTAAATACTGTATAACCCACAAATGATCAGCTTCTATATCCTCAATGCTTACTCTGTATTCAGGCTGCTTTCTGGGTACTAACTGTGTTTTGTGAAATACAAACCAAGCCTTTGCCTTCACAGGAAAGTTTTGTATTTAACTTGGCACCATCGTATCGTAGTTATAATTTCTAGTCAAACATCTAGTCAAATTTAGCAAGAATCCTTCACCAAGTTGGAATGTTTGGGATGACCACTTTCTTTTTTTTTTTCTTCTTCTTCTTCTTCTTCTTCTTCTTCTTCTTCTTCTTCTTCTTCTTCTTCTTCTTCTTCTTCTTCTTCTTCTTCTTCTTCT
>NW_020769358.1:8446896-8458918 GCF_900518735.1 Pseudonaja textilis | reverse complement strand
CTTCTTCTTCTTCTTCTTCTTCTTCTTCTTCTTCTTCTTCTTCTTCTCCTTCTCCTTCTCCTTCTCCTTCTCCTTCTCCTTCTCCTTCTTCTCCTCCTCTTCTTACTCTTCCTCTTCTTCTGGTTCTTCTCCTCCTTTCTCCTCCTCCTCCAGCTCCTCCTCCTCCTCTCTCCTCCTTCTCTTCCCCCCTTTTTCTTCCTTTTCTTCCTTCTCCTCACATATCCCCATGGTCAGATGATCAAAATTCCAGCACTCGGCAACTGGCATGGATTTAGTTGCACAGCCCCAGGATCAACCATTTGGAGCCTTCCCAGCTGGCTTTGGACGAGCAATTGTGAAAGCCAGACTCACTTAACAACTGCAGTGATTCACTTAGCAACTGCAACAAAAATGGTCATAACATGGGACAAAACTCATGGTTTTGTCTTGCTTAACGATGGAAATTTAGGGCTTGCTTAACGATGGAAATTTAGGGCTCGGTTTTGGTTGTAAATCAAGGACTACCTGTAGTTAGTGGGATTCAACAGCGAAAGTTCATATTTTTTAAAAAAACAAAAACAAATAGTGACCTTTGACTAACAATAGAGACATTCAGTCTTTCTCTGGGAAGGTCATCCAGCTAAAGCAAGCAAAGGAAACCATTGATGACTTGTGAACTTCAACTCCTAGAATTCCTGAGACATGCTGGGAGTTGAAGTCCACAAGTCATAAAGGGGCCATTTTTCTCCTCCCCTGAGCTGTAAGAACTGTAGTACTGACTTCTTGCCTTGGCCAACGCACAAAGAGGCCGTGAGCTATACAAAGGTTGTTTGCATAAGGTTAAAATGCACCAGGAAACGTGTGCTTGAATTAATGAAGAGAAGGAAAAAAAAAAAAGACAAGGAAATTAGACTCGGTAATGCACTTTGTGTTGCTGTCCCGTTTTTCAAGAAGATAGAAGTTCCACTGCTACAAAACCTTTTGTTCAATGGGGGTCATGTTATTAGCTTGACTTGTGGACCATAAAAAGCCCCGGATCTCGGCTTGGCCATCTGTCTTCCAACAGACATGAGATAAATGAGAGATAAAAATACAGGTAGACCTCATTTGTTTAGGGACTGTTCCAAGTTACAATGTGATTCACTTCACAAGCGCAGCAAGAAAAGTCATAAAACAGAAACAAAACTTCACTTCACAAAATGTTTCCCTTAGCACACATACATTTGGGGCTCCACTGTGGTCATAAGTCAAGGGCCCCCTGTCATATCAAGCCCCCCCCCCCCCCCATAACCTGGAGGAGATAAAGATAATACCAAGTCGCCAGAATCTGCATGCAATCTTTTTCACCCACCAAGGATTAGGAATACACTGTTTTCCTACGTTGATAGTTAGCTGTCCTTCCAAAGAGGCTGTCTCCAAAAATAGCCCTTGGATACAGCAGATTCACTGGTATCTGGTGTGCAGGAAAATAACACGATAGGAGCGGGTGAGATCGTCCCTGAACTGGATTTATAGGCAACAAAACCAGCCGAAACAGGAAGGAGCCGAAGTCACAACATGATGAAGAACTGCCAGAAGATAGGCACAAAAGCAACTCTTTTGTTGGGGCTTCAATTCCAGAAAGAAAAAGAGGAATCAAACACACACAAACGCACACAGATGTAGTAGACACACAAAACTGCAACAGTTGGAAAATTCCTCAGATTCTGAGAAATGTTTTAGGCCCTCACTGCATTTCTCCTGTTTGCCATTCATAAGCAACCTTGACAGATCTCCAAAAACTTGCTGGGGTGATATTGTGATTGGTATTAGGATTGTATATTGAAACACCAAACAGCAAAAAACTTGATATATATAACCAGTACACAATGATGTTGTAAAATTGGAACTGTGGTGAATATTAAGGAAAAATGTACAATAAAAATATTTTAAAAAAGAAAAGAAACGTCTTTGAAAACATGAATAAAAGTTAGAATAGAAATAGATATAAGAGGGGAATAACAATATACCTATTTTAATATAACAAGATATATGTAATAATAAGAGGGAGATCTAGAAATCAAATGGCGGTAGTATGAGATACATTTAAACAATATGAAACAATGAAAATGAAATGTAATAACTGTGAGTAATAATGTTTATTTGTACTAAAATGTATGATACCCAGGTATCACACTGTTCACCCAATGATATGTATAAGCAATACAAAATAAAAAAACTTGACCAAAAAAGAAAAGAAAAGAGGAAGATCTTGAAAAACTTAAGTATTGCTGGGATGGGAGACCACTAGGAAACCCCAGGCCTTTAGCCTCAAATTAGACCAAGAAGAAAGCTAACTGGCTTTTTGCTTTTTTATTGCAAAACGTAACCTGAAGATGATCAGATGATCACCAGGAGAAACTATGATTCAAAGACAACTTCATTTATTGCTTGAAAGTTCTACTACAGGATGTCCAATTTCCTAACAACCAACTTACTGTGTGTGTGTGTGTGTGTGTGTAATAAACATTTTGAATACAGTGTATTGTCAGGGCATACTATTTACAGAAAAAACAAAAAACAAACATAACAAAAATATTAATACATAGATTAATAATAATAGTGTAACAGAGTAGTTTAAACTAGATTTCTATTTGTATTAACTGTTTGTAAGTCTGTTGATTATATTGGCATATTCATAATTATAAACCATCTTTATATCTAATTCATACATAGCCTTACTCTTTCTTCATCTGATTTCTACCTCTTATCTCTAATCATTCGTAAAATCCGTTCCACGTTAAATAGTATTCTGTGGCTTCTTTCTCCTTTATTTTTAATGTCAATCGACCAACTTCCTAGCACCAATTCAGTCTCAATATTCTTGGCTTGCCAAAGAAGAAGTAAGTCTGACCTACTCAATTAACAGATAATCAAGAGTTGGAAGGGACCTTGTAGGTCCTCTAGTCCAACCCCTGCCCACTCAGATTGGGCTAAAATGAGATCTTGGCTACTTTACCCTCTTTTTCCCCTACTCCCACACACTACCTCAATTCAAATCCAGATTTTCCATTGGGTGGGGGGGTCTCATTCTGAAACCTGGCATTTTTCTCAAGCCAAAGTTGGCTAGTTTTGTCTTTTTCCCACGTTGGGCAAACCCAACCATTTGGTGTCCGGTAAAAAAAAAAAAAGAAATGTTAAAAGAGAGAAGTAAATATTATGACTGGTGTGTTGAATAATTATTAGGTTAATATTATAGAATTAATACGTGGAAATATTATTAGGTTAAAGATTGCAGAATCAACATGAATTTAATTAGGAGGAGTTTGTAAGTTTGGTCGTTGGGTTCAGATGCAATGATTATATTAAAAATGTAAAAAAAATATTTAGACAAAAAATAAAATTAAAAAAAAATAATGTCTGTGTCCTCGTTTAAAAACAACAACAACCGCCCCAACAAGAAATGTCTTGGCAATCCACCAGCCCGAAAAAGGAGTTTATTCAGCACCCGACTTAAAAGACGCGGGGCCGAAAGTTGAGCCTTCGAAGTCTTGGAGACGGAGGAGAGCTCTGGGGGCGCACGTTGGCGACCCCGGCTGGGCAAAGGGCAGGAGTCCGGGACTCTTGCAACAAGGCAAACCGCGCAAGGCGAGACCTGCCCGGGAGAAGGCCGAGGCTCCGCGCCGCCTTTTCTCCGCCCAAGGGCTCCCTCTTCTTCCGCTCGCCCGTCCTTCCCAACAGCCATGTTTTGCCTGAAGGCTCCTCCGGGGTTGGGGAGGGGAAGGGAGGAGCCGCTCGCGCTCCGGAGAGCCGCTCCCGTCCCAAGCGGGGCGGGGTGCGCTGTCCAGCGGCCTGGCCAGCCTGCCTGCTTGTCTGTCTGTCTGTCTTCTTGCCTTCCTTCCTTCCTCCCTGTCTGTCTCTGTCTTGCCTTCTTTTCTGTCTGTCTTCTTGCCTTCCTTCTTTCCTCCCTGTCTGTCTGTCTGTCTTGCCCGCCTGACTGCTTGCCTTCCTTCCTGTATGTCTGTCTGACTGTCTTGCCTTCCTTCTTTCCTCTGACAGTCTGTCTGTCTGTCTTGCTTGCCTGACTGCTTGCCTTCCTTCCTGTCTTCCTTCCTTCCTTCCTTCCTTCCCTTCCCTTCCCTTCCTTCTTTCCTCCCTGTCTGTCTGTCTTGCTTGCCTGCTTGCCTTCCTTCCTGTCTGTCTGTCTGTCTGTCTTCCTTCCTTCCTTCCTTCCTTCCTTCCTTCCTTCCTTCCTTCCTTCCTTCCTTCCTTCCTTCCTTCCTTCCTTCCTTCCCTCCCTTCCCTTCCTTCTTTCCTCCCTGTCTGTCTGTCTTGCTTGCCTGCTTGCCTTCCTTCCTGTCTGTCTGTCTCGCTTGCTTGCCTGACTGCTTGCCTTCCTGTCTGTCTGTCTTCTTGCCTGCCTGCCAATCTGTCTTGCCTTCCTTCCCGTCGGCCTGTCGGTCTGCCTGCCTTCCTGACAGCCAGGCTCCGAGCTTGCAGCCCCCCCGTCCTCCCCCCCGTCCACCCCCCCCCCCCGACGCGAACCCGCCGCCCCTTACCTGGCCCAAGCGAGGCTCCAGCCGCGGGATCAAGGTATTGAAAGGAGAGCGGTCGGGGCGGCGGCGGCGGCGGGAACGGGACGCCTCTTCCCGGGCGGGCTCAGAGAGTTCTCGGAACGCAGCTCTTTTTTTTTTTCTTTTTTCCCCTTCCGGGACGAAAGCGAAGATCTGCGGGGCTCCGAGGCGGAGTCTGCCCGCCGCCTCCGCCTTCTTCTCGGCCTTGCCGGGAGCTCGGCCGCCCCCGCGCAAAGTCTCCGGCTGGGAAGGCTGCGCTTCGCAGCGAGGGAAGGAGGAGCCGAGCGGCCGGTCCGGGTCCCAGGCAGGGTCCTCACCTGGCCGGTGGGCAGTTTTGAAGAAGAGAATGGACAAAGGGGGAAGGTTTCCTGCCTAACTGGGCGGGTTGGACTAGAAGACCTCTTAGGTCCCTCCCAACTGTGTTATTTCTCTTCTAGTCTAGTCCCGTCTTCAAAAACTTCCAAAATCTTCTTTTAGTAAAAAATTATCCATTAAAAAAAACCACACACCTGACTTGTAGACAACAACAGTAACATTAATCGTGGAATGATCTTAAATCTTCTCTGTTTTTGAAAAAAAAATGGGAAGGAGGCGTCTCCTTAGTGGGCAGCCACACACAATTTCTCATCAGCCCTCCTCGAAAAGCAGGACTTAAAAATCAAACGGAAGAAGGACAGCCACTTCTCAAAAAGGGCATAGGCTCTCCTGTTTGGGCAGGAGAGGGGCTGGACTAGATGGCCTTCAAGGTCCCTTCCAACTTTGTGATTCTCTGTTACAAAGGAGGGAGGTTTTATGAAAATCTACAAATGACGGAGGTAGACCCGGTTCAGAATGAAGAATGAAGAGCAGCCTGAAATCTGGAGACTCCTTTTCAGGGACCAGCCAGCCATTCCTCTGTCTTACTTCTGTCTTGTGATTTCACCAAACGGGACAAAAAAAAGCAACGGGTGGAAACTAATCAAGGAGAGTGTCAGCTGGTGCTCCATTCAAAATCCAAGAAAGAAATACTTAAAAGACTCTTTTACTTAGAGAAAAGATATCTTTTACTGGAAATCAAGTGGTTAGCAACAAAAGAATTCTGAATCTGAGAAAATGGGCCCGTAAATCGCATATACAAAGTAACGGCAACGTTCCCACCCCCCAATAGTTCAAATGGTTCTTCCAATTAAAAGTTGTGTATATCATCATGTGGGCATCTCCAGGTGGTGATGAGGCTTCTGTCCGTTGACCTTGGCATAGTTCGATAAAGGTTTGCAGCTGCGCATAGAAGAGAGAGCTAAGCAAGGAATAGAAACCTAAGCAAGAATATACTCCCTCCCCCAGTTTATACAGTTCTAGTTTGTAACCCCTCCAGCTCACTTCCTGTACTTTCCCCCCCTCCTCCCCCCGTTACTTATGACAGCCGAAAGATGCAAAGCAAAGGGAGAAAATCTTGAAAGCTGACAGAGAGAAGCAACCTAGAACTGAGGAGAAATTTTCTAGCAGAACAATTAACCGGTGGAATTTCTTGCTTTCAGAAGTTGTAAATGCTCCAACACTGGAGCATTTTTAAGATGAGATTGGACAACCCTTTGTCTGAAATGTTACATCTCCTGCTTGCAAAGGGGACTGGACTAGAAGATCTCCAAGGTCCCTTCCAACTCTATTCTGTATTCTGTATTCTGCCTGGAGAGTCTAAGGTGCTCCCTTCTTAAAAAAAAGAAAAGAATTAGAGCCGTTAACCCAATGTCTCCCAGGACTCCTGATGGCAATCTCCCCAACAGCCCAGTTGGGTCGGAGCCGATAAAACTGGCATTATACCGGTAAAGGTGGCCATTATTTCGAGAGCCAACCTGGAAATAAGGAATTTCCTGATAGTGAGAACCATGAACAGCTCTTGCCTCCTGGAGTTATGGGTGCTTCATCGCTGGACGTTTTCAAGGAAAGATTGGACAACCATTTTGGTTGGGAATGCTATGCGGTCTCTCCTGCCTTGGGCAAGCAGGGGTTGGACTAGAAGACCTCCACGGCCCCTTCCAGTTCCAGCCCTAAGGATTCTATAATAGGATGCCTTTAAAAAAAAAAAAAAAGTTTTATTGGATTTTTATTTTTAAATATATATCCAAGAGCAATACATGAACAGTGTGGCCTCTGGGTATAATCATTTTGATACAAACAGCCATAATGATGATGATGATGATTACATTACTCAAACTTATATAATCTTAGTATTGATATAGGATGCCTTCCTGATAGCGCACACCCTGGCGATACTCTGAGAAATGACAGAGTCAAGATCCTTCGGGTTCAGAGGAGGGTGATTGACAAACCTCATGTACAGGCAACCCTTGATTGAGGATTACAGTTATATATGTCTTATATATAGCTCTCTCTCTCTCTCTCTCTCTCTCTCCCTCCCTCCCTCCCTCCCTCCCTCCCTCCCTCCCTCCGTGTGTGTCTCTCTCTCCTCCCTCTCTCTCTCCCTCTCTCTCTCTGTCTCTCTCCCTCTTCCTCTCTCTTCTCTCTCTCTGTATCTCTCTCCCTCTTCCTCTCCCCCCTCCCTCTCTGTCTCTTTCTCTGTGTGTCTCTCTCTCCCTCTTCCACTCTCTCTCTCTGTGACTCCCTCTCCCTCCCTCTCCCCCCCTCTCCCTCCCTCCCTTTGTGTGTGTCTCTCTCTCCTCCCTCTCTCTCTCCATCTCTCTCTCTGTATCTCTCTCTCCCTCTTCCTCTCCCCCCCTCTGTCTCTCTCTCCCTCTCTGTCTCTTTCTCTGTGTGTCTCTCTCTCCCCCTCTTCCTCTCTCTCTCTCTGTGACTCCCTCTCCCTCTCTCTCTTCCTCTCTGTGTCTATTTCTGTGTCTCTCTCTCCCTCTCTCTCCCTCTCCGTCTCTCTCTGTAACTCCCCTTTTCTCCATTGCCCTCTCTCTGTCTTCCTCTCTCCCCCCCTCTCTCCCTCCCTCTGCCTCTCCCTCCCTCTCTTTCTCTCCCTCTCCCTCTATCTCCCCCTTTCCCTCTCTCCCTCCCCCTTCTCTGTCTCTGTCTGTCTGTCTGTCTGTCTGTCTATGTTCATGTCCAACCCCACACAATGAGCACTCTCTTCCCCTAGGGTGCCCACCCTATCAGTTTATAGCCTCCTTTATAAAATCCTACGGAGAAGTCACCGGCCAGGAAAAAAATATATACAAATGAATGTATCCTATGTATAGTTCCTTGAAACAGTAGTTCCTCTATTTAAATGTGGAGCTTAAATAGTCTGACCTGAAACCCACACTGTAAAACAGCTTCTAATTTTAGGAGCTTCCCAAATTTTCCCCAAAGCAACACTCACTCTTTATTATTAGCAAACAGCGATTACATAAACATTCATGGGCTCGGGTGTCACTCTGCAGTTGGAGCGTATTTGCAAAGCAAAAGAGAAACTCCCCGCTAGAGAAATGCAACCAGGCCATGAAATGCAACCAGGCCATGAAATTTCATTTATAGGATAAAGGTAATGGATAGATTCTAGGGAATAAGGTGATCTCTTTTGGTTTTAATGTTACAATATCATCTGATGGATGGATTTTATTGATTATATTTCCACGGCTTTGTAATGTCATGATTTTCTGACCTTCCCCCCATTTTAAAATTTGTTTATTAAATTTAGAGGCCAGCCAACTTCGTAAGATGCTGGGCTATTTGACAGCAGTAAAAGAAAGAACACAATATAAAGTTTACCATGTCCATAAGAGTACAAATACATTCATATAGAACATTTCCAGGATTTTTAACAACCCCAAAAAGCGGGGAGGCATAATAAACACACATTTTAAATGGAAGGTTTGCTTTTAAAAATGTAGGATTTGCTGCTTCTCCATTCTTATCCATCAAAGAAGAATTAATGCAACTTTGGTTCAAGCCAAGTTCCTGCTTTTGAGTGTTGTTCAAATTAGCAGCAGTGACGAACAGTAAGTACAATTGATATAATTGGTGGTTTGTTTGTTTTTTAATGGTTGATCTATATAACTCCATTTTCTACTGTAGTTTCTATTGACCTAATGGGTTTCCCTCTCCCGCCCTTATCTAAAGATACTTGGAGTAATTTTCCCAGAAGTCAGACTTGCCCTGACCCTCGTAGCTTTTTGCAAATCCTTAAAGAGCAGGTTTTGCCATCAAGCCTGGAGGCCTTATGAGGTTGGCGAGCCCATTTCCTGGTTGTGCCCATTAGGATGATTTATTAGCATTGTTAGATTGGTTGCTCGGCTGCTATTTGTGTTACTCAAAGATCTTTTTATTGTTTTCCGTTCTTCGTTGTTAGCCGCCCAGAGCCATGTGTTTAAGACAGGGAGCAATCTAAATTTATGAAATAAATAGAGCTGAATTAAAGCGTTCAACGTGCCAAAAATGCTTGCTTCGGAATGGTATGTCTTTGCAGTGGTCCAAGTCTACTCTGAAATGTCTTGGTACTCACTAAACCAGGGGTCAGCAACCTTAAACACTCAAAGAACCGTTTGGACCAGTGGTGGGATTCTAATTTTGTTACTACCGGTTCTGTGGGCGTGGCTTGGTGGGCGTGGCAGGGGAAGGATACTGTAAAATCTCCAGTCAGAGGTGGTATTTGCTGGTTCTCCAAACTTCTCAAAATTTCCACTGCCGGATCTCCAGAACTGGTCAGAACCTGCTGAAGACCACCTCTGATTTGGACCCATTTCCCACAGAAAAGAAAACACCAGGAGCCACAAAACCTGGGTGGGTGCGGCCAACTCTACGTCACTCCCCCCTCTAGTCACATGTTTTCTGTGGGAAATGGGTCTCTCTGCCTCCCTCCTTCTCATTTCTGTTTTTTGTGTTTTACCTTCTCAGGCCAGGCGAGGAGTAACTGGGAGGGTGAGGGGTGGGGCGGGGCCAGCCAGTGGTGGGATCACCCAACAGAGAGCCACAGCAGAAGGTGCAAAGAGCCACATGAGGCTCCAGAGCCGCAGGTTGCTGACACCCACATTAAGCCAATACAAACCAGATCAGAACTATCTTAACTTTCTTGACACGTTGTCCATACCACATGTCCTTCAAGGGAGCCCTCTGGATCAGCTGTGGCAAATAGAGGGGTCCTTGGTGCTCTCTGAGCTTGCTTGGTTTCTTGCAAATGTTTCATGACCCTAACTAGGTAACCTACCTCATCAGCGCTTGGATCAGAGTGGCAGATCGCAGGCCTATGGTCATGGCTGCCCTTGCTTCGCATTACGTCTTGCCAGCCTGTCATTTGCAATGGTTGGAGGGGGAGAGATTGGAATCGGGGTGGTTGTGGGGGGTATTGAAGTAGAGCCGGTTCTGACTAGGAGGAGCACCAATCAAGCAGAAGGTCAGCAGAAGGATGTCAACTAAAAAGATACTCCTTTGGTCTTAGTGAGTGCGGGAAAACAAGGCATTCTTTAAATGCCTAGATGATCACCTCAGCAGCCCAAAGTTGTCGGAGCATAAGACGATTATTGGAGAGCATGATGGATGACTCTTGGAGATTGAGGTGTCCCATTGGAGAATATACATCCAGAGGGTGGGAGGAAGAGCAGGGTCAAGGGGAAAATGAATGATGTATTTTAGTATCGGCTGCATCCAGGTAACACCAACACGGCCACTTCTAATAAATCAATTTTATTTTCTCTGAGATGCAGCTAGAGACTATTGATTTGAATGGGGGTGGATTTGTTGGAGCCCTGACAAAGGAAGGCGGAGATGGGAATGGCGCAAACACAGGATCCGATTCCCCAAACAACTTGAGAACTTTACAATGGACATTGACTGATAACAGGGGATCCCCAGGGGAAAAGGGAAAGTTAATTGCTTTGTTCTCAAACCAAGCCAACAGATTCTGTCTAATCTGTCCATGTCTATATCTAGGACTACTCTATCTCTACCTCTACCTTATATATCTCTCTCTTTCTTATCTATCTATCTACCTACCTACCTACCTACCTACCTACCTATTCTTTTCTATCATCTATATAATCTATTATATCTAGTTATCTAGTTATAAATCATCTATCTGTAAATCATCTATCATCTATTTATCTATCTTTCATCTTTCATCTATCACTCTATTTATACCCTATCTATATATCTATCTCTATCCATCCATCCATCCATCCATCCATCTATTCTATACTATCATCTATCTAATCTATAATATCTAGCCATAAATCATCTATCTGTCTATCATCTATCATCTCTCCATCTATATCATATATCACTCTATTCTATTCTATCATCTATCTAATCCATGATATCTATCTATCTACAATCATCTATCTATAAATCATCTATCTATCTATCTATCTATCTATCTATCTATCTATCTATCTATCTCTATCATATCACTCTATCACTCTATTCTTTTCCATCATTATCTAATCTATTATATCTATCTATAAATCATACCTGTAAATCATCTATGATCTATCTATCTATGATCTATCACTCTATCTATCCTCTATCTCTATCCTTCCATCTATTCTATTCTATCATCTATCTAATTTATGATATCTATCTATCTATCTATCTATCTATCTATCTATCTATCTATCTATCATTAAGAGTCAACACTGATTTGCTGACACATCATCAATAATCACCAGATGTTGCTTTTACCAACTAAGACCTTGCCTCGCCTTTGCTCTGAAAATGACTCTAAGATGAACACTTTACATATTAGGGTTCCAAGAATACTTGCTGCTGAACCTCTCCATAATTTGGATAGTAAAACAGGGGAAAAAAAGTACTATCTACCCAGTGGACCGCAACGTCACAGCATATTTGGTGGAAGACATCCAACCTGCAGAAAACCTAGGATACGTTAATTAGATTCACCTTCTCCTGTACACAATGTGAAAAATCAGACTAAGATTTCATATGTACACCTTTATCACAATATTGTCGCTTCTAGGTCTATAAAAAAAACAAAACAGGATTAGTTCCTATTTAGGAGAGAAACTAACCTTTTATTACAAGAAGAAAAATAATCTTTATTGAACTCTATGCTTGATCAAGTGTGACCCCAGGCTGATTGCTGGGAATTCCAACATGCCATTAATGCAACCCCACAATTATGGTAACCAGATCAAAGGTGTGTGTGGGGTGGGACAGGAAAGAGTATTTCTCAAGCATCCAGTTTAGCAATAGGGAACTGTGCCTTTTAGCCTTTACTACAAAACTCCTGAAACTGGGTGTGACTTGAACACCAGAGTGGAGAATTTCACAGACATTTCATGCTACAAAACTTCTAGCTGAGCCTGTATGGCTTGCATTGGTCAAATGCCTGGGAAAGAGGAACTGAAACTATATTTTTTCGCTTGCTGTAATATTGCAGCAATATCCACTGGGACAATTTCATTTCAGGAAGTGTCGAACAACCCAAGTTAAATTAGCAAAGGTTTGAGTGCGGCATTCTTTCCAAGCTGCTTTGAGATTGCAAGGTGGACCTCAGTTCTAAAATAAGAAGAGAAGAGAAGAGAAGAGAAGAGAAGAGAAGAGAAGAGAAGAGA
>NW_020769358.1:8428834-8446886 GCF_900518735.1 Pseudonaja textilis | reverse complement strand
AAGAGAAGAGAAGAGAAGAGAAGAGAAGAGAAGAGAAGAGAAGAGAAAGGATAGAAGGGAAGAGAAGAAAAAGGGGTAGAAGAGAAGGTATAGGATAGAGAAGAGAGGAGAGGAGGAGAAGAGAAGAAGAGAAGAAGAGAAGAGAAGAGAAGGGATAGAAGAGAAAAGGGATAGAAGAGGAGAGGAGAGAAAAGAAGAGAGAGAAGAGAAGGGAGACAAGAGGACAGAAGAGAAGGGAGAGAAGAGAATGGATAGAAGAGAAGAAAAAAAGATAGAAGAGAAGAGAAGAGAATTGGAAGGAATCTTAGAGGTCTTCTAGTCCAGCCCTTTGCTTAAGAATCTCAATGAACAACTGAGCTTCATTAGAGACGGCACTCAACTTACACTTAAGAGTTCAAAGTTGCAATGGTGCCAAAAGAAAGTGAGCTACAATTCATCTTCCAAGTTACGACCTTCATACCACCTCCACGATTGCCTGATGGTAATTTGAGCCCTTGGCAAACAGCTTGCAGCATCCTGTGGTCCCCTGATTGAGCTTCCAAGCCAGCTTCTCACGAGCTAGTGCAAAAGGGAAAAGCTGGATTTGTTTAACCACATAAAGCGTGGTTCACTTTCTGACCATGCTATTCACTTAACAAAATAACCGTGGCGAGGTCGCTTACCAGCTATGGTTTAAAAAAATGTTCATAAAATCCAGCCCCCTGGTTACCCCTTTCATGATTGCATTGCTTAGTAACCAGAATTGTGGTCCCAAGTCTGATTGCAAGTGGAAGAGATTTCTTGCAGGCTCCTTCTCCATCTCTTCAACAGGGAAAGGATGGGCAGGGATGCGACAGATAGCATTGTTTCTGGGGTACAAAATGCTTTATTGTCACCCAACACCCAGACAATTTAGATGCTCTCAGTTTTGAGGCTGAAGCTACTTTACCTGCTCCGCCCTCCCGGTGTGTTGTTGGAAGTTAAAACCCACCCCTCTTGTGATGACCCAGAGTGTAACACAAACTTAATAAAATCCAACATGTAAATAAATGTCCTTTAATGCCTCCAACTTGGCCCCACTGTTCAATAATACTCAGTTAGAGATAAAATGTACTCAAAAATAGTCTTCAAAAGGAAGCAATACCGTCTGAACTTAATGAGCAGATAGAGGTGAAATAAAAAAAACAAAACAAAGTACAATGAAGGAAATTCCAAAATGGACCAGGAGAAGTATTTACTAAATTCAAGGAGATAACAAGGCACAGTCTGTTGGAAGGACGTCCACCAAGATAACTTCAGACCAAAATAAAACACACTTTGTTTCCAGCGTTTGCCAGTACGCAGGTCCAAACTCTTATGTAGTTCTCACACCTGCAGCCCATGAAGAGGATCAAGGCCCTCTCCTCCTGAGTAGACCACATTTTTCCCTGCATGCCCTAGGATGGAGAGGGGATGGGCCTGGGTCCTCCTCTGACTGCTCAGTCGGTCTCTGCCCTTCCCCAGCCTCCTCCACAACCTCCGGAGCCACACTTCCACTCCCTGTTGGCTGTTCCTCCTCTCCCTCAGAGTCCGACTCCACCAGGGGCATGACACCTCTCCTAGAAAAAATTGAAATATTGTAGGATATATTAAAAAGGCATGATATTTCCCCTAAAAGAGAAGTAGAAACTCAGAGAGGCAAAAACTTTTCAGAATAACAAGAGTTGGAAAGGACGTTGGAGATCATCTACAACTCAGATCCCCACACCTTGGTTAATGGGCCATGAAGGCCCGGGCCAGTCTATTCTACATAACAAAGATCTATCTCCTTCAGGCAGAGCCATTGAATTGCCCTTCATTGCATCACCCAGCAAGTTTCAACCAAACTTAGCACAAAGACAACCTACAAAGCTAGCTGTGACCTCTGACAGCAACCAATCAGGATACTTTTCCTGTGCCCCAGGAAGTTCAAAGCCCAGAGAAGGTATAAAATCCAGGGACTCTCAGCATCTCCTCCCCTTTTTTCTTCACCCAAGGCATATGATCCTTCCCACCATTAAACCATCTTTCCAAAAACAGCCTCCACGTTTCCACTGTCTTTCTTGCCACTTGGAACTGAGCCCAGAAGGATATTTCTTCCAACAACTTCAAGAAAGCCATGGCTGCTTTTATATGGTCTTGAATACCTCACCTTCTTCGGTGTCCGTTGAGTAAATACCGATAGACCTCAACTTTCAACAATTCATTTAGTTTGATCAAGCAGAGATAGAAAGTAAGAAAGTAGAAAGAAAAGTAAGACCCAAGGAAAGACTAAGAAAGCAATGTAGTATCAAGTCTGCAAAATAAATCTGGGCTCCTCTGATCCCAGAAATTGAAGCTCACTCCAGGTTTGTAACGCAGAAAATATAACCATGTATGCTTCAACTTTTGTTCTACTTTATGGTTGTCATTAGAGAGTCTAGGAGCTGCCAAATATGCCACTTTTTTTCTCCATCAAATGCCTCAATGCGCCCTCTGTAGGTTTTCTCTGGAAATCCACCATTTCTCTTCTCACCAGGGGGCTGCTCAGCTGGTTTCAATTAACTTTGCAAGAATTTTATTAACAGAAACTATCTTGTGGGTTCACACTTCATAAAAGTCTTGGGCATGACACCTCTCCTAGAAAAAATTGAAATATTGTAGGATATATTAAAAAGGTATGATATTTCCCCCAAAGAGAAGTAGAAACTCAGAGAGGCAAAAACTTTTCAGAATAACAGAGTTGGAAGGGACAGTTGGAGATCATCTATAACTCAGCTCCCCACACCTTGGTTAATGGGCCATTAAGGCCTGGGCCAGTCTATTCTAAATAACAAAGATCTACCTCCTTCAGGCAGAGCCATTGAATTGCCCTTCATTGCATCACCCAGCAAGTTTCAACCAAACTTAGCACAAAGACAACCTACAAAGCTAGCTATGACCTCTGACAGCAAGCAATCAGGATATTCTTCCTGTGCCCCAGGAAGTTCAAAGCCAGAGAGGGCATAAAACCCAGGGACTCTCTCCCCTTTTCTTTGCCCAAGAGCTCCAAGGCATGTGATCCTGTCCACCATTAAACCATCTTTCCCAAACAGCCTCCATATTTCCAGTTGGAACTGAACCCAGATGGACATTTCTTCCAACGGTGCAATCTCTGTTGAGGAAGTGTGACTTTCACAATGATCTTAAGTGAATGATCCCTTAAACATGAGCCAGCCATGTGCAGCAGCAGCCAAAAAAGTGAACACAATCCTTGGTTGTACAGAGGCATTGAATCAAAATCACCTGAAGTATTAGTACTGCTTTATAAAACCGTAGCAAGTCCACACCTGGAATACTGCATCCAGGTTTGGCCACCCTGTGCTGTCCAGACAGTTTAGAGTTAATGGTATTTGGAATATTTAGTTAGGAATTGAGAGCTGTTCCCTTAAGGAAATGCATCGTGGTATATGTAGTTAAGGTATCCTGGGAAATGTCGTCCATGTCTTGCGGTCACATCTGTAATCCTGATTGGTCACAAAATTGACCCTTGTTGGGTTGGGGGAGGCTCCCTCACTCTTGCCTGAATCCATTACCATGCAGTTGCTTCAATCATCATGGGGATGAGAGTTTATTATCTTTCTGCACCACAATGCAGATATCCAGAGGATTGGACATTAAGAAGAACCTCATCATAACTGTGAGTTGATTAGGATGCCTGATGAACCAATTAAAAAAAAGACTTTGTATGGATGCTTGGAATTGCTCTGTCTGCTTTATACCCATCCAGAGAATAATAAGCAGAACAGTAGAAAGATAATAAACTCTCAAAGAGGTTGAGAGCAACTAAGGTGATTGAAGGCCTGGAGGCTAACACATATGAAGAACGGCTGCAAGAATTGGCTATATAGCCAGTCTAGGGAAAAGACTTATTTAAATGCAAATTAACAAAAGGGAACTCCCAAAACAAAAAAACGGAAAGCCCGTGGCTAGTAAGGAACACATTTGAGAAACTATGTTTATTTTTGTAATTTCTTTTTGTTATTAAATTTTATTTAGTTTTCAAAATTTAAAAACATAAAATAAAACTTTATTCATCATTATATCAACGTCAAGACATCTTTTACATTTCTTTATCATCTTTATCACCTATGAGAAAGTATATTTGTGTTTAACCTCATTGTAGAAAGCCACAGCTTCTCAGAGCACTGGCTTATACTGCATTGGCGAGACCACACTTGGAAATTGCAGTTCCAGTTTTGGTCACCCCATTACAAAAAAGAGGTTGAGACTTTGGAAGAAGTGCAGAGAAGAGCAATTAGGATGATTTAAAGGCCTGGAGACTAAAAGATACAAAGAATGATAGCAGGAATTGGGTCTGGCTAGTCTAGATAAAAGAACGACTAGAGGGGACATGATAGCAGTATTCCAGTATTTGAGGGGCTGCCACAAAGAAGAGGGGGGCAAATTATTCTCCAAAGCCCCCGAAGGCAGGACAAGACACAATGGATGGAAACTAATTAAGGAGAGAAGCAACCTGAAATTAAGGAGAAATTTCCTAACAGTGAGCACAATTAACCAATGAAATGACTCGCCTTCAGATGTTGTGGGTGCTTTATCCCTGGAAGTTTTTAACAAGAGACTTGGACAGTCACCTGTCCGAAATGATATACGATCTCCTGCTTGAGCAGGGGGCTGGACTAGAAGACCTCTAAGGTCCCTTCCAGCTCTATTCTGATTCTGATATCTTGAATTCCTAAAGTTAACAGCTAAGACTTGCTGACAATGCCCCCAGTCTTCAGACTTTCCTTTTGGCCTTCCATCTTTTTTTTTATACTGTAACTAAAACCTTGCCCAGGTGTCTAGATTGATGCATCATAAGAGCAGCCAATGTTCAGTTATGGTTCCTTCTTCCCATTATCTAAATTGAAGTAGGAGGTGAAGAACGTCTCAGTTGCGTGCTTCGCTGAGGAAGAGGGATGGATGGAGGTGAGCAGGTTGAAACGTCATTCCGATCCATTGTGACGTGGTTTCTTTGGAGAAACTCAACTTGCTCTTGAAGTGGTTGGGCAACACCTGAAGCATCAGGTCTTTAGTCTGGGGAATCCGTCCAAACCAGCAGTATTTGTGGTGATCAGGTATGGACAGAAGGCAGGACTGAAGTTTGTCAGCTTGGGTGGAATCCTGAGCTAAGACTCTCTCTTGAGAAAGCAGGAATAATCACGGCCAGGCATGTCTTGGGTATATTTTAGATAATTACAACAAAAACAATATTCTCTTCGTAGAGCTGTCTTTCAAGTTATCTGCACGTTTCAGCTGGATCAACAGGCACTTGTGAGGACAAGGTGAAAACCTGATCTTGAGAACTAGTTTCCGAGCATTGTTCCAAGCACTGGAATTGACCTGTGTTCCAAATGCTTTCTCTGCATCTGTGGCAGAGGTGGTATTCTTGCACTCTGCAGCATCTTGTTTTGGAAAATATGAATGGATTAACATCTATATAGAATCTTAACTAACATAGCGAGGATAGATTTTAAGACTGTCCACCTTTTCTCCTGTTCCAGCTCTCCAAAGCATTGATAGGTAATTCAGTAAAGTTGGCATCATGTAATTGTATAACTGACAGGTCCCTCAAACAATAGATCCAATCTACGACACAATATCTGACTGGTGTTGGTCATAAAAGAAACATCCCTTCCAGAGGTGGTATTCAGCAGGTTCTGACTAGTTCTGGAGAACTGGTAAACGGAAATTTTGAGTAGTTTGGAGAACTGGCAAATCCCACCTCTGACTGGCCCCGCCAACCCCATCTCTTCTCTGCCTCCCATTGAGTCTCAGCTGATTGGCTGCATCTTCTTTTGTTGCCCTGCACAGGAGAACGGAGCTGGAAAGCAGGTTAGTGGGGTGGGAAGGGAATGGGAATTTTGCAGTAATCTTCCCCCAGGAGTGGGGAGGGAATGGGGATTTTGCAGTATCCTGCCACCCAACCAAGCCATGCCCACCAAGCCACACCATGCCCACTAAGCTACACCCATAGAACCAGTAGTAAAAATCCCACCACTGATCTGTAAGAACCTCAACTTTAATGTTAGTTTTGGAGGCCTGGTTCCTGAGTCACTAATAGGGAGGGGTCAGATTTGCAGATACAAACGACATTCCTAAACTATGAACACACTCTCTTATATTTGGTCATATGTTCTTTTTCAGTTCTTCAAGACTTTCAGAACAATCCTGGGATTTTCTGGAAGTCTCACCCTAATCAAGAAGAGAAGCAACCTGGAATTAAGGAGAAAAGTGAAAACAACCAACCAATGGAACAGCTCGTCTTCAGAAGTTGTGAGGTGCTCCATCACTGGAAGGTTTTAAGAAGACACTGGACAGTCACTTGTCTGAAATGGTTTAGGGTCTCCTGCTTGAGCAGGGGGTTGGACTAGAAGACCTCCAAGGTCCCTTCCAGCTGTATTCTGATCGAATGTGTCTTCCAGATGTCTTGGATCCCAACTCTCATAAATGGCCACATGAAAAATTGCAAACAAGAAGGAATGTCTTGGGTCAGGAGTGAACAAAAGTCAAAGCAGAACGGAAGAGAAAGAAATGCAACGTAGCCCAAACAAAACTGACTTACACAGATCTTTGCTGCCCTCCTATGGTAGCTCACTAGTGGTCCATAACTCCAGAGAGAAGATCTGAAACCACGAGTCTTGGAACTCGGTTCGTCATGCACGGGGAATGTCTCATTCATTGCTGTGTGATTACACAGCTGAAACGGATGAAAAATCTTTTCGCTGTAGGTTGTGAAAAACTGCTGATGACCAGATGAAATCTCACATGTCATTGTGATCGTGCGCAACCACAGATTTAAACATCGGGCCCTATCTAGCAAAGGGAAATTCAACATAGAGAAAAGTAAAGTCCTACACTTAGGCAAGAAAAACCAAATGTACACATATAGACTGGGTGAAACCAGGCTCAATAGCAATCACTGTGAGAGGGATCTTGGATTCTTGGTGGACAACCAATTAAATATGAGCCAGCAGTGTGTGGCAGCAGCCAAAAAGGCCAATTCAATCCTAAATCGGTGCTTTTTTGGGAGGGAACTGGACCTTCTTGTTTTCTTTTGAAAATGTTTTGATTCTCACCCAAGAAGATTCTTCAGCTCTGACTGGATGGTGGGGAATGGAAGGATTTATATTCCTTACAAACAGCTGGTCATTTGCATCCTTTGGGAGGGACATTGAGGCCACTTGGAGGTTTGTCTGTGTCTTCTTAAGGGTCACCTGAGTAGTGCAAATGGTTCCTGTAATCTGCAATGTTTTCCTCTGGAAATCCATTTCTGCTCCCACGCCCTTCCAAGGGTGTTCATCCCAAATGGTATAGCTAAAAGTCTGTAGAGATTCTCAGTCATCCAGGTCATAGTTGTCCCAAAGACGCTTTTTTTCAGGAAGCAACTGGACTTTCTTGCTTTTTTTTTTTCTTTTCTAATCCTAAAACGCATTAACAGAGTGATTCAATCAAGATCATGTGAAATACTGATACTTCTCTAAAAAGCCTTAGTAAGGCCACACCTAGAGTACTACATCCAGTTTTGGTCACCAGGACACAGAAAAAGATGTTGAGACTCTAGAACAGGGGTCTCAAACTCAATTTACCTGGGGGCCGCTGGAGGCAGAGGCTGGGTGAGGCTGGGCCGCATAAGGGATTCCACAAAAAACATTGTTAAAAAAATATCCTCAAATGTCATCAACAGTTAATGATTCCTCCAATACATGAACTGTCCTGAACACATGAATGGAACATTGAATGAAGGTCATGAACAGTTCCTCAGAACATGGCTTCTCCAGCGTACTCCTTGCTGCCAGTGACTTGACAACGCTTCCTCTCACATATCTGAGCCACATTTGGCTTAAGAGAGGAGGCACATGAGACCCTCAGTATGGCTTGAAGATGATCATCAGTAAGTCTGGACCAGTACTTGGACTTGTTAAAGTTCAGGGTGGAGAAGAAGCCATGACGAGGAACGGCGGGCGGGACTTCCTTCAGAGGTCCATTACCTCTGAGGGCCACACTAATATTATACTTTCATATCACGGTGGGGGCCACAGGATATCGTTCTGCGGGCCGCAATTGGCCCACGGGCCGTGAGTTTGAGACCCCTGCTCTAGAAAGAGTGCAGAGAAGAGCAACCAGGATGATTAGGGGACTGGAGACTAAAACATAAGATGAATGGTTGCAGGAACTGGGCCTGGCTAGTCTAGGGAAGAGAAGGACCAGGAGAGACAGGAGAGCAGGGTTCCCATATTTGAGGGGCTGCCATAAAGAGGAGGGGGTCATTCTATTCTCCAAAGCACCCAAAGGCCAGAGAAGGAATAATGGATGGAAACTGAACAAGGAGAGATTCAACCTGGAAATGAGGAATTTCCTGACAGGGAGAACAATCAACCAAATGGAACAGAAGTTGCCCTCGGAAGTTGTGGGAGCTTCATCCCTGGAGGCTTTCTAGAAGAGACTGGACTGCCCTCTGTCAGAAATGGTGTAGGGTCTCCTGCTTGGGTGGGGGGGGGTTGACTAGATGACCTACAAGGTCCCTTCTAGCTCTGTTATTAAGTCTCCAGGAGAAGATGACTGAAGTTTGAAGCAGTTCACCAACAGAGGGAGTCTTTTCGTCATGCACTGGTAAATTATACCCCCCCCCCCCACTCCTTAAAATGGAGAAACCTTTCATCCGGTGTGATTAATTGCAGCCCAGCGATGGCAAGAATGGAGTAATGTCTTTCAGACAGAGGGGAGGCAGAAAAGTGCACGATTGTTTAAAGTATCCGAGGCCATTTGGATGTTTTGAAATAAGTAAGCAAAACAGTTCTCAAATGAATTTGGCGGTGCTTCACAATGATTGCAACCTCTGAGGAACGGCACACAAATAAGATCAGCTTTTGACATGTTTGCGTCTTCCAGATGTCTTGGATCCCAACTCTCATAAATCCCAGCGTGAAAAATTGCAAACCAGAAGAATTTCTTGATTTCATCTCTTATCCTGGCACGGACCTTTCGTCCTTATCTTCTCCTTGCAAATGTGGTCTGAACTGTACCCAATATTCCTTTTAGTTTAAAACACAATCACAGAGAGAATTTAATGGGGGATTTCACTGCCAATGTTACTTGTCCAATCTGTTCATTTGTATATAAAAAAAAAAAACAACCCAGAGATCTTTCTTGCATTTCTAGAAAATAGGGTCTCCGAACGGGGTTGGATCAGAAGACCTCCAGGGTACCTTCTAGCTCTATTCTGACTGACTGAAGTTGTGGGTTTTTTTTTAACCGCTAGCATCTCTAATCGAAAACTGAATGTTGATTCTGGAAATCCTGGGCATTTGGATATCAAAGTGGGCCCCAAGTCTTTTTCCATTAAGTAAAACATAAATTCTCTTTCTGTGCTGTGGTTAAAATTACTGAGATAAAAACAAAGTAAGATAGCTAAATCCAATAGATATTCACCATGCCGCTCCATATCTTTCTATCCCAGCCTCTGCTGTATTTAGATACCACTCCACATATTCCCTGTTGTTAAGTAAAAAATTATGGTCAGGAAATGGTTCTCCCTGTAGGAAATAGAGGAAAATCCAAGAATATCAGTGTTCCAATAAGGGAAATCAGAACAAGGCCAAGAAGAAGAATGTGGTTGACCCTTGCTCGCTTACACAAACAAAGCCATAAAGTTGTATCACCAACACTTTTGAGACTAAGAAATAATTTAAATAGGCAATCCAGCTCAGTATCCAACCATCCTAAACTCTTTGAAGTGTATCTATGACTGTAACTGAACCCCAAATTTCCATCGTTAAGGAAGACAGGGACATGGTGGCTCAGTGGCTAAGACGTTGAGCTTGTCGATCAGAAAGGTTGGCGGTTCGGTAGTTTGAATCCCTAGCGCCGCGTAATGGAGTGAGCTCCCGTTACTTGTCCTATCTTCTGCCAACCTAGCAGTTTGAAAGCATGTTAAAAATGCAAATAGTAGGGATCACTTTGGTGGGAAGGTAATAGCATTCCGTGCACCTTCGGTGTTTAGTTATGCCAGCCACATGACAAGGGAGACGTCTTCGGACAGCGTTGTCTCTTCAGCTTTGTTACTTAGATGAACACCGCCCCTGAGAGCCAGAAACGACTAGCACAGATGTGTGAGGGGAACCTTTACCTTTAAGGAAGAGAGCTCTTAAGTGAATTTTGCCCCATTTTACAACCTTTTCAGACACTGTCATTAAGGGAATCGCCGCAGTTGTTAAGTAATAAAAATTTCAGTCGTTAAAATGAATCTGGTTTGCCCAGTTGACTTTGAGTTGAGAAACTTTGACCACATCACCCTGGGACAGGGCAGCTGTCATAAATACACATCAGTGCACCCAAATCATGTGACCATGGGGATGTTGCAATGGTTCTAAGTGTGAAAAATGGTCACAAGTCACTTTTTGGGGTGCCTATGTGATTTTGAGCACTCATTAAACAAATGGTTGTAAATGAAGGACTACTGTAGTGCAAAATAGGGTCTCTTGTGGTGCCTGCAAGATAGGCATATATATATTTGAGGCCTAACGTGAAGAAGGCTGCTGTTCTATCTTCCACAGATCTGCTTCTCGATTTTAGGGGGCAAAGATCTACAACAGTGGCTTTCAAGCATTTGACCTATTTGGTCCAAAGGACAGCCATCCTGAGAAATACAAATTTTATGACAGTACCAGTGTTTCCCCCAAAATAAGACTGGGTCTTATATTAATTTTTGCTCCAAAAGACCTCATTAGGGATTATTTTCTGCTTAGGTCTTATTTTCAGGGAAATACAGTATTAAATCCATCTGCTTGACAATCATAACTGGGGTTTATTTTGGGGGTAGTACTTATATTACGAACATCCTGAAAATTCACGCTAGGGCTTATTTTCCAGTTGGGTCTTATTTTCAGGGAAACAGGGTACTAAATCCATCCATCTGGTTGACTATCGTAATTGGGTCTTATTTTCGGGGAAACAGGGTGCTAAGAGTTAATCAGTTGCTTTTGCTTCAGATATTGCTGGGAATATAACAACAGAGTAACAGAGTTGCAAGGGAACTCTGAGGTCTTCTAGTCCAACTCCTGCTCAGACCCTATACCATTCCAGACAAATGGCGGTCCAATCTCTCCTTAAAAGCCCCCAGTGATGGAGCAGCTATAACTTCTGGAAGCAAGCTGTTCCACTAATGGATTGTTCACACTGTCAGGAAATAGAGCACACTGCTATGCTTCATATGCTGGGACCTGCCCTACAGTGCTCCTGTGGCGTTTTACATCACATACCTGAATTTCTTTGTATTTTCCATACATTGTATTGAATGTGAGCTCCTGAACCTAAACATACTACCCATGCTGAGTGGGCGGAGCCTTTGCTGAATTGCAGATGGCTCCTGGCAAAGTTCTGCTTAATCATTGTTGGACAGATTGTCCTGGAATAAAACAGATAAGATCTTCGATGACTTGAAGCAGGGAGCAGGAAGAGGTTAGTTTTTCTTTTCTGTGAAAGTGGACATGTATCTGCCAAGTCTCTCGAAAGCCTTCTTGCCTTCCCAGCCGTTCCAAGCCAGGACTAGATGTATGTTTTTTCTCAGTTTAATCTGCAGGCATTGGAAAGCGCGATCGGGACTCAGCCTTTTTAATCCATAGCAATACATAACGTGAGTTGCCCAAGACTTTTATGAAGTGTGAATCCACAAGATAGTTTCTGTTAATAAAATTCTTGCAAAGTTAATTGAAACCGGCTGAGCAGCCCGCTGGTGAGAAGAGAAATGGTGCAGTTCCAGAGAAAGCCTACAGAGGGCGCATTTAGGAATTTGATGGAGAAAAAAAGCGGCATATTTGGCAGTTCCTAGACTCTCTAATGACAACCATAAAGTAGAACAAAAGTTGAAGTATACATGGTTATATTTTCTGTATTACAAACCTGGAGTGAGCTTCAATTTCTGGGATCAGAGGAGCCCAGATTTATTTTGCAGACTTGATACTACATTGCTTTCTTAGTCTTTCCTTGGGTCTTACTTTTCTTTCTACTTTCTTACTTTCTATCTCTGCTTGATCAAACTAAATGAATTGTTGTAAGTCGAGGACTATCTGTATTTACTCAACAGACACCGAAGAAGGTGAGGTATTCAAGATCATATAAAAGCAGCTATGGCTTTCTTGAAGTTGTTGGAAGAAATATCCTTCTGGGCTCAGTTCCAAGTGGCAAGAAAGACAGTGGAAACGTGGAGGCTGTTTTTGGAAAGATGGTTTAATGGTGGGCAGGATCATATGCCTTGGGTGAAGAAAAAAGGGGAGGAGATGCTGAGAGTCCCTGGGTTTTATACCCTCTCTGGGCTTTGAACTTCCTGGGGCACAGGAAAAGTATCCTGATTGGTTGCTGTCAGAGGTCACAGACAGCTTTGTAGGTTGTCTGTGTGCTAAGTTTGGTTGAAACTTGCTGGGTGATGCAATGAAGGGCAATTCAATGGCTCTGCCTGAAGGAGGTAGATCTTTGTTATGTAGAATAGACTGGCCCGGGCCTTAATGGCCCATTAACCAAGGTGTGGGGAGCTGAGTTGTAGATGATCTCCAATGTCCCTTCCAACTCTTGTTATTCTGAAAAGTTTTTGCCTCTCTGAGTTTCTACTTCTCTTTTAGGGGAAATATTCTGCCTTTTTAATATATCCTAAAATATTTCATTTTTCTAGGAGAGGGGTGGGTTTTGACTTCCAATAAAGTCATGTCCATCCCCTGTTCTGCTAAGCCATTCCACTGGGGCGATAGAAATCTATTGTCCTTAATGGTCCAGAATTTCAGGGATGACAAGAAATGCAAAATCTGGCAGGCATGGTGGCCATCAAAGATCCCAGTGTATACTGCTGGCCCCGTACTTCATTGTGTCTTGCCATAGGGTGTCACAAGATTTATTGGAAATTTCGAAGAAACAAGGCAGCCCTTCACTCCAGGGAAAAAAAAAGTGCTTGTCATGGTTTCATTGTACCCGGGACAGCTCAGTTGCTGAAATATTTCAAATTTGCACTAAGCTCTCCAAGGAAGAGAAAACAGTGTCAGGCACCAGAGCGGGAGCTAAAATTGATTGGACTGGAGGCAGCTGCTGCTCCTGGGAAGAAAATATGACATGGAAGATGACTTTTGCAAATGATACGGTATTACCCTTCCTCTATCCCTCCCTCCCTCAAGGAATACTTTATATCATTTAGGTGTTATATTGGTTAAAAACAATTATGGTGACAGAATGCATAGAACATGCTATTATTTGCCCTTCTTCATTCCTTAGGTTGTGGCCTCTTCCACGCACAAGTGTGAAGGGTTGTACAAAAAAAGAAAAGGGAGGGGGATTTTCTACAGTAGCTATGCTGGGAAGGCCACACATCTGGAAGTTGTTCAGATTGGAAAACCCTGCTATAGGAGGAAGAGAAAGAGAGAGAAAGTGTGTGTGTGTGTGTGTGTGTGTGTGTGTGTGAGAGAGAGAGAGAGAGAGAGAGAGAGAGAGAGAGAGAGAGAGACATCTACAGAGAGAGGGGTGAGTGAGTGAGAAAGAGTGTGAGAGAGTATGTAGATAGATGATAGATAGATAGATAGATAGATAGATAGATAGATAGATAGATAGATAGATAGATAGAAGGAAGGATGATACACTAGGGAGATATAGGTAGATAGATAGATAGATAGATAGATAGATAGATAGATAGATAGATAGATAGATAGATAGGATAGATGGAAGGAAGGAAGGATGATACACTAGGGAGAGATAGATAGATAGATAGATAGATAGATAGATAGATAGATAGATAGATAGATAGATAGATAGATAGATAGACTGGATAAATGAATGGATAGATAGATAGATAGTTACAGACCTACAGACAGATGATAGTGTGTGAATGAATAGACGGATAGACAGACAGACAGACAGAGATAGGGATGGATAGATGGACAGATAGATAGAGACAAAGACATAGATAGATAGATAGATAGATAGATAGATAGAAAGAGAGAGAAGACAGCTAGCCAACCAATATATAGAATTACTGTCATTCTTACCCAGTGGCTGAAACCCAGAACATTTATTTATTTTATTTATTTATTTTGATTTGTCAATCACTTACAAGATAATAGGTATAAATATATACATAGTTATGAATACATGAAATGGGTACATATAAGAAAAATAAAAGAAACAATAGGACAGGGACGGTAGGCACGTTGGTGCGCTTATGCACGCCCCCTACAGACCTCTTAGGAAAGGGGTGAGGTCAATAGTAGACAGTCTAAGGTTAAAGTTTTTGGGGTTTGGGGAAGAAACCACAGAGTCAGGTAGAATATTCCAGACATTGACCACTCTGTTGCTGAAGTCATATTTCCTGCAATCTAGTTTGGTGCAGTTAACCTTGAATTTGTATCTATTGTGTACTCTTGTGTTGTTATGGTTGAAGCTGAAGTATTCATTGACAGGTAAATCATTGCAATGTATGATTTTATATACCATACTTAGATCAGACTGAAGATGGCGTTCTTCAAGGTTTTCTAGGTCTAGAATTTCAAGTCTAGTGGCATAAGGTATTCTACAACAAGTGGAGGAGAACTCTTCTTGTGAAATATTTCTGGACTTTCTCAACTGTGCTAATATCAGATACGTAATGTGGGTTCCAGACTGATGAGTTGTATTCGAGTATTGGTCTAGCAAATGTTTTGTATGCTCTAGTTAGTAGTGTGATATTACCAGAGAAAAAGCTATGTAGGATTAGGTTAACAACTCTTAATGCCTTTTTGACTATGTAGTTACAGTGGGCTCTAGCACTTAGATCATTAGAGATGAGTATTCCAAGGTCCTTTACAGAGCTTGGATCATCAACAAGGTCTTGACTATTCAGCTCGTATTTTATTTTCTAATTTTTTTTGCCAATATGTAAGACAGAGCATTTATTTGTTGAGATTTGAAGTTGCCATTTGATTGACCATTCTGAAACATAGTCAAGATCTTTTTGAAGGGTAGCAGTATTGTCTGTAGGATTGAACAGCTTTACATCACCAGCGAAGAGGATACAATTGATCTTAATGTGATCACAGAGGTCATTTACGTAGAGTATGAAGAGAGTTGGTCCTAGAACACTGCCTTGGGGGACACAACTATTGACAGGTACAGAATTTGATAGGACGCTCCCAATTTTGACCATTTGTTGTCTGTTTGACAGGAATGCTCCTATCCAGTTATGCAGGTGTCCAGAGACACCATAAGATTTTAGTTTTCGGAGTAGTTTGTTGTGTACCACTGAATCAAAGGCTTTACAGAAGTCTATGTAGATTGCGTCTATTGCTTTGCCCTGATCGAGTTGTGTAGTCCATATGTTTTTGCAGTATAATAGTTGCAGATTACAGGATAGATTTTTTCTGAAACCAAATTGTTTATTAGAGAGTAGGTTGTTTGTCTCTAAGTGGAGGATAATGGATTGGTTAATAATTGATTCCATGACTTTACAGGTGACGCAGCATAAAGAGATTGGTCTGTAATTTTCAACTAGGATGAGGTCTCCATTTTTGAAGATGGGGATGACAATGGCTTGTGACCATAGGTTAGGCAAGGAGCTGTTCCTGAAAGATTTTTCAAAGATTATGCTTAGAGGTTCAGCTATGGCAGTGGATAGCTTTTTTAAGAAGTAAGTACATATTCCATCTGGTCCAATAGATAGAGATAGTTTTAGATTGCGTAGTGCTTTTTCAATATTGTCTTTTGTAAAATCAATATGTATTAGATCATTGTAGTTTTCTGTGTTTCGACTAGGAAATACTGGGCATGATCCATTGCTGTTTACAAATACTGAACCAAAGAATGTATTAAAGAGGTTGGCTTTAATAGTGTCGTCGTTGCAGTCTTTACTGTTAGTTCCTATCAGGGGTGGGATGGACCTTGAGTCTTTTAGTTTGTTGTTTACAAAATTGTAAAAAGCGCGGGTGGAATAGGTGAGTAGAAGGTTTTCCTCTTGTTTAATGTGCTAATTGGTGCATTCAGTCTTTATCTGGTGGCATAAATTTTTCTATCGGCTTTTGAAGTTGGCAACGTGACCAGATTTGTTTTTCCGCCAGAGTGATCTCTTTTTGGATTGAAGTTTCCTTATTGTTATGGGTAATCTGTTTTTTTTTTTTTTGGGGGGGGGGTGGAGTTGTTATTGGTACATATAGTTTGATGACTCTTTTGACTTCAAGTAAAAATATGTTGTAATGGTCTTCAACAGTATTGCATCCAGTGAATAGAGATTGCCAATCAAGGGATGAGAAATCATTGTCTATAATATCATAGTTGCCTTTTTTGAAGTTATAATTGGGGATTACATCATTGTGATGATTTTTGTATGGGCGTATGTTGAGACAAAAGTCAATCATATTGTGGCCACCGTTGAATTCCATTAACAATTATCTAGAGCCAATTTAGGGCTGACCATTAGTTGACTAGATTCTTCCGGCTGTCAAAAGTCAGTTTGTTGGCTCTTTTCCTTTACTATAGCCCAGTAACTGGAGGACAAGGCTTATCCACAACAGTGTGAAGTGGCCAACAGAGGATCGTGACCTCCTTTCCCCAGCAACCACAACCACAACAATCAAGGTTTTGTCGAGGTAAATGTCCCATCTGGCAAAGAAGGTCAACAGCAGAGGTGGTATTCAGCCGGTTCTGACCAGTTCTGGAGAACCGGTAGCAGAAATTTTGAGTAGTCTGGAGAACCAGAAAATCCCACCTCTGACTGGCCCCGCCCACCCTGACTATCCTCTGCCTCCCATTGAGTCCCAGCTGATTGGCTGAGTCTTCTTTGGTTTCCCTGCACAGGAGATAGGAGCGGGAAAGCAGGTTAGTGGGGTGGGGAGGGAATGGATATTTTGCAGTATCCTTCCCCTGTATGCCCACCAAGCTACACCCACCAAGCCACACCACACCTACCAAGCCACAACCACAAAACCAGTAATAAAATTTTTTGAATCCCACCCCTGGTCAACAGTACTTTAAAATCCAAAGATCCAAAGTTCATTAGAAGCTGCCTCAGCTATGGATCAAGGAAGTGATGAAGGCAACTCTGTGAGGACATAACATTAAATATATATATTTAGTGGGGCGTGTTGGGGCTACATGAGGATAAGTCTTCCAGGCATGACATTCATCCAATTAAAAAATATGTTATAAAATTTGACTTAATGGTAAATTAACATTAAGAACAAAACATCAAGGCTTGTGATGTTCCACCAACGCATTTATGTGGCCAAAGGGCTCCAAGGGATTGTAATATTCCTTGGCCACTGTTTAAAAGGTTTGGCTTTCCTAACCTTAATTTTGTTTATTCTGAACATTTTGGCATGGCTTCGATTCCTTCTTTTAACCACTGCAATTTACCCTGCCCACCAGAAGTGAAATGTTTTCCCACCCCTTCTTTGCGTATCCAAAATATAAACAAGAAAGATAATTTTTCAGATCAACCCCTCTTTCTGGGTTAAGAGAGTCTTCGGCGTTTTTGCTAGTCATACCGCATGCCACAGACACTTTCCCCATGAAAATAAACAAAGGAGAAAAAGAGAAAACTTTACACCATCTGGAAGGGCTTAAAAAAATGACCTGAAGAGAATTTGACGTCTCGCTGAAGATTGTGCATTATTGGCACATGAAGGTGGGCACTTTGCCTGTGGGAATGAATTGCTGGGGCAGCCTGGTCCTGCGAACATAGTAAATGCATTATTAACCTGGCTTGAAGCCATGTAATGATAACCATTGAAATATATGGAATTCCAGGGAAGATTAATTTTCCTTTGCAACAGCCTAGGTTTAGCTCTTCCAAAAGAAACTCATATAGTCCATTTTCCTAAAGTTAATTTGGTTTGTTGATGCTCCCAACTTTCTTCTAACGTCGCAAACTGTTATTCCCACCTCTCGTTTCATCACAACAATCCAGTAAAGGTGGGGTGATCTGACAGAAACTGGCCAAAGATACTGTGGCTCAAGATGGATTAGAAGTTGGAAAGAAAGAAAGAAGAAAGAAAGAAAGAAAGAAAGAAAGAAAGAAAGAAAGAAAGAAAGA
>NW_020769358.1:8383086-8422718 GCF_900518735.1 Pseudonaja textilis | reverse complement strand
TATATATTAAGTTTTTGCGGGTACCTACATGCATGGCATTCAGGTCTGTTCGAGTATTTTCCCACGTCATTGTAGTTGTGCTTTTAAAGTTGCAGCGACGTTTTGGCAGAATCTCATCTGCAATCATCAGGCTTCCACAAAAGCAAAATCACCGGCTTGATCCACAAAAACACACTGAGACATAATGGAGACCTAGAAGATGAAAAGACCTATGGAACAGCTGTCCTGCCCTACATAAGAGGTACTACAGACAAAATCAGTAAGATACTACACAGGTATCACATCAAGACTGCCTTCAAAACAGACAGAAAAATAGCAGCCATCCTTAGAAACCCCAAAGATAAAACTGACCTGGAAAACCAAGGCATATACAAAGTCCCCTGTGCATCATGCCCAGCCACATACATTGGACAGATCAGAAGCCTGATGATGGCAGATGAGATTCTGCTGAAACATTGCTACAACTTTCAAAGCACAACTACAATGAGTGGGAAAATACCCGAACAGAACTGAATGCTGTTAGATCGGGTAGTTCGGTTCACATTGAGAGGCGAGACTTGAAAGTGTACATTCAGCTCTTTATTGCATGTAAGGAATGGAACAGTCTTAGGCTTGCAAGCCGCTTGGCTTTATACAGCCGGCCGGTGGCTCGGCGGCCAGTGGCAGCACTTTGAATCTCCCGCCATCGGCTCGGTCAATCGCGGTAGATTCTTAGTGCTCCGATCACAGGAGTTCAGTCAGCCAATCACGTCGCGGTCCGCGTGGACCAATCGGAATGCGAGTCTACAAGAATGTTAATATAGAACAAATGCCATGCATCTATATCTCTATCTCTATCTCTATCTTCATTTATTTGCATGTTTTGTTGTCAATTGGTTTAGCGCAATGGCATTTTTAAAGTGCAGCTAGTGAATTATACTGCAATTATGTCCATGGTTGCAAAAGTTGATCACATCACCCTGGACACTGTAAAACCGTCATTAATATGAGTCAGTTGCTAAGCATCCAAATTTTGATCACGTGACTATTGGGATGAAAAAGAGTCATAAGTCACCTTTTTCATTGCCATTGTAACCACAATCGGTCAACTGTTGTCAGTCCATTAACAGATTAAGAGAGTTGGAAGGGATCTTGTAGGTCATCTAGTCCAACCCCCTGCTCCTAATTTATATTTCAGAAAGATACCATTGTAGAATCCAGTGAATCTGTTTATAAACAACTGGAACAGCTAGCCACAAGGACAGTTTTTGCCCCCTTGCCATCACTCTGCTAAACAACGAATTCCCACAACACTGTCAGATTATTTGCTATTCTTCTTCTCATCGTTCCTATTACCTGTCTCCTTATCTCCTTATGACTATAACTTTGTTGCTTGTATCTTACGATTTATATTGTTTACTTAGTATCCTAGTACGATTTATGTTGATTGCTTATTTAGTATCCTATGGCTATCACTAAGTGTTGTATCTTATGATTTATGATGGTTATATTTTATGATTATGATCATGATTTATCACTTGTTGCTTTTATGTACACTGAGAGCTTCTGCCCTGGAGACAAATTCCTGGTGTGTCTAACCACACTTGGCCAATAAAGAATTACTTCTAAAGCAAGAAACGAAACCTAAACAATAGTAGCATGGATAGATTGTAGAGCAGGTTTACAGGGAGTCTTTGAGATTCTGCTTAAGTAGGGGGTTGGACTAGAAGACCTCCAAGGTCCCTTCCAGCTCTATTCCGACTGACTGACGACTGTAATGGAGCCTGCCCATTAGAGTCATATTCTGTGGCAGTCATCTACCAATTTCACACCCTCCCATCCCTGTTCTCCCCTATGGAACATAAAAGGAAGATTCAGGTCATTAAGTGGAGCATGGAGTATGGTGGGGGAGCCCCTTGGGGACCTAGCACAGGCCCAGACCCACCTGCCCTGGCCCTCCCAAGACTCCCATACCCATGCTCCACTTCCTGCCCATGAGCTCCACACAGGCCTTTCCCCTTTCCCACCAGAGTCCAAAATCAGCCACCATTTTGCTTTGCCCACAAAATGGCAGCCACGTTCATGGAGCCACATGACAAACATTTCCCTTTTGCTGCCTTAACAAGCTCGGCACAAAGGAGGCCTTCCAGCAGGCTGGGAACAGGCTGCTTCCTTCCATGGTCACCTTGTGCACGCTTCTTGGAAGCGGCCACCATTTTGTCCAGTCCATGAAATGGTGGCCACGTTTGTGCCACTGTCACACAACCTGGGGGAAAAAAATGCCCCATTTGGTTGCCTTAACCAGCTCTGCATAGCGGCGCAGAGGCTTTTTGGCAGCATTCAGAAGTTTCTGCAGATAAGGCAGTAAAATGAGGCAATCTCTCTGTCAGTCACCATTTTGTGTCCTCCACAAAATGGTGGATGGATAGATAGACAGACAGATAGGTAAGCAAACAGACAAATAGGTAAGTAGACAGATAGAGATAGATAGAGATGATAGATTGATAGATAGATAGACAGACAGACAGTCAGACAGACGATATAGGTAGATTGACAGAGATAGACAAATAGGTGATAGATAGGTAGATAGAGATAAGTAGAGATAATAGATAGATGATAGACAGGTGATAGATAGGTAGACAGACAGACAGATAGAGATGATAGATAGATAGATAGATAGATAGATAGATAGATAGATAGATAGATAGATATGGATGGATAGATAGATAGACAGATAGATAGATAGATAGATAGATAGAAAAATAGATAGATAGATAGATAGATATGGATGGAGAGAGAGAGAGAGAGAGAGAGAGCGCTACCTAGAGATAGATAGATAAGATAGATAGATAGATAGAGAATAGAGAGATAGAGAGATAGATAGATAGATAGATAGATAGATAGATAGATAGACAGACATAGATAAGATAGATAGATAGAGATAGATAGATAGAGATAGATAGAGAGAGAGAGAGAGAAAGAGAGAGAGAGAGAAAGAGAGAGAGAGAGAGAGGTAGGGAGATAGAGAGAGATAGAGAGATAGAGAGAGAGATATGATAGACACACAGAGAGAGACAAATCTCCTGAGACAGATGTTAGAACAAATACAAGTTCCACTTTCTTCTGATTCTCCCTGCTTGGAGTCATTTCATAGTTTACATAGCAATCATTGCCGGTTGCAAATGCTTGACTCCCAAAATAATTAAGACTCATGTTAGTACGTCAACGTGCTGGATTTATCTCCTACAAACTTGAATGCAGCTACACATCAATGTTAAGCACGTAGCTAAGCTGTAGAACGTGTCGAGGCTGGAAATGATAAAAGTCAGTGCAAATGTACTCCATTGAGACAGTGGACATCATTGAGCAAAAGGTTCCCCTACTTTGGACTTTGGGCCAAATGGTGTGACACCTGCCAGTTTCTTGTGAGACAGCAACAGTTCCATTGCTGTTTTAGGAGAACAGAGGCAGGTTGCTGTTTGGATTGGAGCAGGCATTCAGTTGTCCTTATTCATGTACTGTTGATATACATCTACTATATTGTATCATGGATGACATAGCTTTTAGAGGAAACCCTATATAATTTTGGACAAATTGTCATTCCAATCTCTTCTTAAAAACCTCTAGCGACCCACAACTTCTGGAGGTAATCTGTTCCATTAATTAACTGTTCTGATTATCAGAAAAATTCTCCTTATTTTTAGGTTGCTTCTCTCCTTGATTAGTTTCCATCCATTGCTTCTGGTTGCTTTAGAAAATAGCTTGACCCCCTCCTCTCTGTGGCAGCCCCTCAAATATTGGAAGACTGCTATGACATCTCTCTTTCTCCTTCTTTTCTCTAGACTAGCCATGCCCAGTTCCTGCAACCATTCTTCGTATGTTTGGGTCTCCAGTCCCCTAATCATATTTTTTGATCTTCTTTGCATTCTTTCCAGAGTCTCAACATCTTTTTTTTATATTGTTGTTGTTGTTAGTTGCGAAGTCGTGTCTGACCCATCGCGCCCCATGGACAACATTCCTCCCTGCCTTCCTGTCCTCTTCCATCTTCTGGAGTCCATTTAAGCTCACACCGACTGCTTCAGGGACTCCACCCAGCCCCCTCCTTCTCTGCCATCCCCTTCTTCTTCTTTTACCCTCCATCATTCCCAGAATTAGGCTCTTCTCCAGTGAATCCTTCCTTCTCACTAGGTGGACAAAGTATTTTGAGTTTCCTCTTTGGGATCTGGCCTTCTAAAGAGCAGTCAGGGTTGATCTCCTCTAGGACTGACCGGTTGGATGGCCTTGCAAGCCAAGGGACTCGCAGGAGTCTCCTCCTCCAGCACCAGAGTTCAAAGGACTCCATTCTTGGGTGCTCAGCCTTCCTTATGGTCCAACTTTCACAGCCATACATTGCAACTGGGAAAACCACAGCCTTGACTCTACACCCTTTTGTTGGGAGGGTGATGTCTCTGCTTTTTAGTATGCTGTCTAGATTTGCCATAGCTTCTCTCCCCAGGAGCAAGCGTCTTTTAATTTCTTGGCTGCAGTCCCCATCTGCAGTGATCTTGGAGCCCAGGAAAATAAAATCTGTCACTCCCTCCATTTCTTCCCCATCTATTTGCCAGGAATTGAGAGGGTCAGATGCCACGATCTTAGGTTTTTATATTATGGTGGTCCAAACTGAATGCAACATTCAAACCATGGGTCTTACAAAGGCACTGTTTAAGTGTTTACAGATTTCTAGTTTCAGGTCTAATAGCATCTTACCATCCAGGAGTCCCTCTAGATTAGAAGCATTGAAATGTTGGAAATAAAATTTGAACTATGTTGGTAAGGAAGATCTTGATGTCCAAGATGGTTCCTGAAATGAAAGGGTTGATATTATTGGAAATGTGAGATTATGAAAGGTTGCCTTAGAGTTTCTTGGGAGCACCTGGCTGAGAATTGTTGGCGGGAACAGATCTACCACTTGATACAGTCCGAATTTCCAGGGGTGTGTGGAAACGTCTTTGACCACTGTTGGAATTAGCAAAAAGTTCCTTTACAAGCATGTACAGTTCCTGCTGTTGGAAATCGGAGCGAGGATGGAGTTGCACGAATGGATTCGGTTTTATTTTATTTATTTAGTTTGTCAAGCATGTATGAGAAAACAAGTATAAATATGAACATAAGATGTAAACGTATAAGAATAAATAGGTGTAAGTATATACATAATACCTGAGTACGAATAAATGGGAACAGTAGGACAGGGATGGCAGGCACGCTGATGCATTTATGCACACCCCCTTACAGACATCTTAGGAATGGAGTGAGGTCCACAGTAGACAGTTTAAGGTTAAAGTTTTCGGGGTTGGAGGATGTCGCAACAGAGTCAGGGACTGAGTTCCAGGCGTTGACCCCTCTGTTGCATAGAATTTGGAGTGGTTGACTTTTGAGTTTGTATCTATGGTTTGCCGGTGTATTATTGTGGTGGAAGCTGAAGTAGTCCTAGGACACTGAAAGTTCCCTGGAAGAATCGACTTGAGCACAGCTGGAAGGAGAAAGAGGCTGTCCAAAAGTAGAACGGGTCTCCTGCTTGAGCAGCGGGTTAGACTAGAAGACCTCCAAGGTCCCTTCCAGCTCCGTTCTGATTGATTGATTGAAAGAAGCTTGAACCCAGGGAAGTCCTTCTCCAAAACGCAGCAGATTGAAGCCAAGCCAGGCAAAGGCTGCTGTTGCATCCTGTGTAGAAGAGGCGCCTGTGTTTTTTCGGGGTGGGGGGTGGATGGAAGAGTGGGGGGTGTGTGTGTGTGATAGGACCAAAGGGGAAAGCAAGGCGCTCAGCTCTCCCTCCGATTGGCCCACCTCTTCCCCAACCTTCAAAGTTTCCCCCCCCCCAAGAAGCCCGGAAACTTTCACCCACCAATCGCCTTCCTTCTCCCGGCCCTCCCCCCCTCCCACTCTCGGACCCGTCCCCCTCCCACCTCCAGTTTATGCCTATTGCAACGAGGTGGTGCTGAAGGAGTGCCCGGAGCCCTTTCCCTCCGCCCCGGAGTAGGAGGGAGGATAAAGCCAGATAGCGGATCGGCCTCGGCCTGGAGAGGCGGAGGGCCGAGGCAGCGGCAGCAGGCAGGAGGGGGTGGAGGGGGGGCAAGAGGAAGAGGAGGAGGAGGAGGAGGAGGAGCGCCTGCCAAAGAGCTCCGCGGCTGCTGGGATTCCCGCGGCGGGAGCAGCCCAAGTGGGGTCCGCGCAGCTATGCCGGGGGGTCTCGGGACGCTGCTGCGGCTGGCGGGTCTCGGGACGCTTTAGGCAGAGCTGCGACGGGGCCGGACAGAAGAAGGTCGAGGGCGCCGGGCAGCCGAGCGGCGTTCCCTTCCCTCCTTCCCTGGAGCTGGGTGCCCGCGGGGAGGAAGGAGACGCCCCCGCAGGAGAAGAGGGGGAGCCAGCTGAGCGAGTCCCGGGGGCTTGACGAGGAGGAGGAGGAGGAGGAGGAAGAAGAAGAAGAAGAGGAGGAGGAAAAAGAAGGAGAAAAAGAAAAAGAAGAAGAGGAGGAGGAGGAGGAGAAAGAAAAAGAAAAGGAAGGAGAAAAAGAAAAAGGAGGAGGAGGAGGAGGAGGGAGGGGTCCCGTCCGCTAGCGGGCCCCTTGGGCGCGGGGCCAGGATGAGCCTCCTGTCCGCCATCGAGACCACCGCCGCCTCGGTGTACCAGCCGGCCCAGCTGCTCAACTGGGTCTACCTCTCCTTGCAAGACACGCACCAGGCCAGCGCCTTCGACGCCTTTCGCCCGGAGTCCGCCGCCTCCACGCAGCCCCCGGAGCTCGGCTACCCCGGCAAGAGCGGCGCCGAGCTGGGCTCCTCCTCGCTCAACTCCAGCTACCTAAACAGCTTCCTCCAGCTGCAGCGGAGCGAGGTGAGCGGCGGCCCGGGAAGAAGGGCGGGAAGGGACGGAGGGGGTGGGGGGCGTGTGTGTGTGTGTGTGTGTGCGCGTGTATGGGGGGTGGGGGTGCGAATCTCTCGGCTGGGGCTCGGCGACCCGGAGGGAGGTTTGACTCGGACGGCGGGCTCGGCCAAAGGGAAAGAAAGGAGAGGCAAGCGAGGCGGGGAAAAGTTAGCTCATCCTTGAAAACTTTGGTACCGCCATGATGCTTTTCACAGGATGTGGCTTTTCGTAAATGGTTTCAAGATCCTTCCTTCCCTTTTTCCTTCCTTCCTTCCTTCCTTCCCCTCTCCCTCCCCCCCCCCGTCCTCTTCCCCTCTCTCCCTTCCTTCCCCTCTTCCTCCCCCCCACCTCTTCCCCTCTCTCCCTTCCTTCCCCTCTTTTTCCCTCCCTCCCTCCTTCTTTCCTCCTCCCTCCTTCCTTCCTTCCTTCCTTTCCCTCTTCTTCCCTCCCTTCCTCTTTCCCTCTGTCCTTCTTTCCTCCTCCCTCCCTCCCTCTTTCCCTCCCTCCCTCCGTTCTTTCTTTCCTTCTTCCCTTCCTCTTCTTCCTTCCCTCCGTCCTTCTTTCCTCCTACCCTCCTCCTCTCCCTCCTCCTTTCCTTCCATCCTCCCCCTCTCCTTCCCTCCCTCCCTTCCTTTCTTCCCCTCTTCCTCCCTTCTTCCCTCCCTCCTTCTTTCCTTCCTTCTTTCCCCTCTTCCTCTCTCCCTCTCTCCCTCCCTTTCTTTCCTCTCCCTCCCTCCATTCCTTCCTTCCTTCTCTTTGCTGGATTATTTGAAAACTGGAAGGTATTTGCTGATTCAATCAGCAGATTTTACCGGCAATAAGGGGAAAAAATGACTTTGAAAGATGTTTCTCTTCTTGGGAAGAAGATGGGGGAATCTCTGGTCTTAAGGAAAGTAGTGAGGAGAAGAAATAACTTGCTTGAATGCATTGCACAGTCGAACAACAGGTTGTGGCTTGAACTGGGACACAGTTCACATCGGTTTCCTATTTTGATCCCTGGGGAGGGAGTTATTTTGAGAGGCATGGGGGAAGAATATCTGAAGAATGCCCTCAGATTCAAGGCAGGCTTCCTTGGAGCTTCACAATGGCGTTGTGGTGTTGTGTTGGTATTAGGGTCAATAATTATCCAGGATAAGGGCATGATGACAAGATATAATGACACGTAAAATCTGTGGGGGAAGGAGATGTGGGCAGACGTGTTACCATTGCAGATCCACCTTTGCATGGAACACGATTAATTTCTGCGTCTCGGATAACCCAAGAGTAGCCCTTCCGGATCAGGCCAAGGTCCATCACGATCCAGTCACTGGTGGTGGGGCTCACAGTATCTTTTGCAATCCCTCAACCATTGTTGGACTTGACTTCCCCCTTCGAGAATGTCTTGGGGCAGATGACAGAACTCACTAGCGGGCAATGTGGTTTGGCTTCCCACCGTGGTTAGTAGAATGCTTTGAGGAGGCTTGCAAGCAGAAGGTGGAGAGGAAGTGGACTTCTCCTAGCCTTGTTCTTCTGGAACAAGGATTTGGAGCAGTGGTCTCCAAACTTGGCAACTTTAAGACTTGTGGACTTCAGCTATGCTGGCTGGAGAATTCTGGGAGTTGAAGTCCACAAGTCTTAAAAGTAGCCAAGTTTGGGGACCCCTGATTTAGAGGCACATTGTCCCCCATCCAAAGATAACATTGACTCTCTAGATGAGAGTTTCTTAGGCTTGGATGCTTGAAGAAGCGTAGAGTTCAATTCCGGAACTTTAACCATTCTACGGATCAGCACTCTCCGTGCCCCTCTGTCTTGCACTGCCCCCTTCAGATCCATCACAGTCATTCCAGTGCCATTCTTGACAGTGTCCAGCCAGCGTTTCCTTTTTCCCAGCATGGAAATTGACTTTTCAAATGAGTCAGCTCTAATGGACATGATCAAAGTATGATGGCCTCTGTTTGGCGATCTTGGCTTCAAGTCATATTTTTGGGGTGAAATTCATTCCAGGACTTCTTTGTTTATTATTGATGCAGTCCGTGGGATGGGTAATAGCCATAGCCCTTAGACTTCCATACTGCTTCCCAGTGCTTCCCAGTCCTCTCTAAGTGGTTTTACAGACTCAGCCTCTTGCCTCCAACAATCTGGGTCCTCATTTTACCCACCTCGGAAGGATGAAAAGCTGAGTCAAGATGGAAGGTCAGGATCGAACTGCCAAATTGCAGGCAGCCGGCAGCAGAAGTAGCCTGCAGTACTGCACTCTAACCACTGCACCACCATGGCTCATGTAATGGTCACCTCCAGTCTCACAGATCAAAGGTGTTGAACCTTTTCCTACCTACCTTTTTCAGAGTCCAAGCCATAAGTAACAATTGGAAAAATTATTGCATCAATCTACATTTAGAGAATATTGAAATGAAGGAACAGAATAGAATAAAATAAGGAATAGAACAGAATATGGAATAAGAATAGAATAGAATTAGAATAGAATGGAATGGAATACTTGGAAGGGGCCTTGGAGGTCTTCTAGTGCGCACCCCTTATACCATCTCAGACCAGTGGCTTCTGAGTCTGATGTCTTTACTCTTCCAGATGTTATTCATGCCAGATATTGAGGTTCCTCCATGTGCTATATGCCTTTTGATCTCAGGGCTGCAGAAACCACTTGGGTGGATTTTAGAGCCCAGAAATATGAATTCCTTTACTGTTTGGATGGTCTCATTGTCGATCTGCACTCCCACCTGTGCCTTCTAAGGCAGAGGTCACCATCTTTCTTTTCTTGTTGTTCAGGTGCAGTCCGGATTTTTTACTTTCGTCTTTGACTCTCAGGATTAGCCACCCTAGATTCTCCTTGCTTTCCACGAGTGAACGGTACATCCTCTGCATATCTGGAGTTTGTTGATATTCCTACCCCCAATTTTAACACCAGTGGACATGTTGTAGACTAGGGGTATCAAACTCAATTTCATTGAGGGCCACATCAAGGTTGTGATTGATCTTGGGGGAAGGGGCTTGGAAACTGGATAGGTGTGGCCAACTGGGTGGGCATGGCTTGCTTGATGCCAGTCCCCAAACTACTGGCGTGTTTCCTCTTTGCATTGGGTAGATCAGGATGCCCTCCCAGGCCAGATCCGACTACATCTGCAGGCCTTGAGTTTGACACCCCTGTTGTAGACAAATGCGATTGAAGAATAAGTATACATTTCTATGTTTATGAGCTGTGAAAAGAGCAGAGTCCCTCTTAATTTCTGAGCCACTCTTCCTTTTCACAGTTTAATCTCGGTTGTGTGTAAATGTTGACCTTTGCAATTGGTTGTGAAACTTTTTTCCCCTCAAATCTTTTTTAAACCCTCTTGGTGAAGCGGTCACTCTGCCAATGTTTGCAGAATGTCTTCGGGCAATGCAGGGAGATGACAACGTCACAGGGTGGGCTGGGTATCACAATGAGAGTTGTGTGCTTGATACCTCCTCCTCTGTGGGGATATCGGTGTGGATCAATTGTGTGGGTTGTGTGAAAGCGACTTGCCAAATGTGAGAAAGGATGGCCCGCCAGCCGAGGAAGTAAGGGCATTTCTCACAAGTTAGTTGCTCTTCAATTTTAACCCACCAAAGTAAGCAAAGACAGTAGATATGAATAGACTGGTTGGTAATGTAGGCAAGAGACATTGTTTGTGTTGTTGGCTGCAGTGCTGCAGTAATGCTTGAGTAAAACTATGTCTTGGTCCAGTTTGCAAAGGTCAAGGATTGGTTAAGTTACTCAATGCAATGATTGTTGCAACCTCTAAAGCAGGGAGTGAGGAATAATGGGTCCTTTATGGCTTGTAGACTTCAACTCCCAGAATTCCTCAGCCAACATGGCTGGCATGGTTTTCCACCCCCTGCTCTAAAGCAGGGATCTCCAACCTTGGTAACTTTAAGACTTGTGGACTTCAACTCCCAGAATTCCACAAATCTTAAAGTTGCTAACGTTGGAGACCTCTGCTCTTAAAGGACTGATTTAATAGGCAGAGCTTTTCTTTCTTTTTTCTTTTTCCCAAATAATTTTAATTGTTTTCCACCAGTACACATCTTAATTACATTTTCAACAGTAATTGCATCAACATTTGGTATTCATATTTCGTACATATTAGTAGTTTTTGTCTTTCTTTATAATTCTCATTTATTATCTATCTTTATCTGTTTTATCTTTCTATCTATCTATGCATTACGTTCTCGAGGTTTCTTCTATACAGCCTTTATCCATTCTTATTTCTCTTTTCTGGTCATATGTACTATCCAAGGCAGAGCTTTTCTTTCATTCACAAAAAAACATATTCTATAATACAGCTGTTACTTATTGACATGCCATACGCTGCTCCACTATTCCTGTGGCTACAGATTAATACAGCTCTCAATGCTGGGAATTGCTCCTTCTATTTAAGTCTTCCTGAAGCTGGCATTTTAAAGCTTTTAACTCAATTGTTTCCCAATCTGGGTACCTTCCAGAATCCAGATTGTTTGAACTTCAACTCACAGAATGCCTCCGCCATGATGGCCGTTGCTGAGAGCTATGGGAGTTAGAAGTTCATACATCTGGAACTTGTCTGGTTGGGAAAAAAAAACCTGTTTTAGATTATATGGATGTTCCTTACTGCAGTCATCCTGCTTACCATAGGATGTTAAGACAATCAGGAAAATGAAACATCACATTGTGTCTCAAGCTTGGGTTTTTTATTCACACCAGTTGTGATTCACACCAGAAAACGATTGTCCATCGCTTTCAAGAGGATCTCACCATACCCAACTCTTGTTAGACCTCATCCGGTATCAATAAAAGAGAATATCTGTAGCTCAGGGTTGAAATGAAGGGTCCTTGGTGCTCTCTGAGCTTGCTGGTTTTCTTGCAGACATTTCATTACCAAACTGGGTAACATTATCAGCATTGATGAGGTTACCTAGTTTGGTTAATGAAAATACGCAAAAAAGTAACCAAGCTCTAAGAACACCAAGGACCCCTTGTCCAATATCTCACAGTACTCACCAGTCCTTATAATCTTGGCTGGCCAAGTGCTTTCTTCAGTTCTAGAATTGTTCTCAAAGCTTGCCACATGTGTCCACTGTATGTTTTCTGCCCAGTATAGCAGCAGTCCCCAACCTTTCCAGCTTGGTGGTCCAGCATGGGGGAGGAGGATGTATGAGTGGCAGGCACACGTGTGTAAACGTGGCTCCATTTGTGTGCGGGCAGGCCCTCCACTTGGACGAATGGAGCTTGGTGCATGAGTGGAGGGCATTTGTGTTTGCGTGTGAAGTTCCACTCACAAAAGAAGAGGGTGGGGTTTTTCTCAATGTTGGGGAGGGATATGGTGATAGGAATGGAGGGAGAGCTATAATCCTCACAGGTAAAGGTAAAGATTCCCCTCACACATACGTGCTAGTCATTTCCAGCTCTAGGGGGCGATGCTTATCTCCATTACAATGGACCGCTGTCCAAAGACATCTCCGTGGTCACATGGCCGGCATGACTAAATGCTGAAGGCGCACGGAACGCTGTTCCCTTCCCACCCAAAGGGGTCCCTATTTTTCCCACTTGCATTTTTACATGCTTTCAAACTTCTAGGTTGGCAGAAGCTGGGACAAGTAACGGGAGCTCACTCGGTTACGTGGCGCTAGGGATTCGAACCGCCGAACTGCCCATCTTTCTGACCGACAAGCTCAGCATCTTATCCAGTGAGCCACCACGTCCCTTATAATCCTCGCAGGAAGTCACTGCAAAGACAGATGGGCCTCTGTTCCTTCCTGGTTGTTAATCTGCCTGGAGAAAAGGAAAGAAAAACAGAAGAGAATGGATAGACTGATTGGGTTGGAGCCACCAATGGATGGAGTTCTCTGGAGGCTTAAATGCCCACGTTATGTTTCGTTCCCTTTGTGGAGAGATGTGGCTGTGACAAGGCCACCAGGGAGAGGAAGTTCTACACTTCTGTGGAAGCACTCTAGATGTTCCTCTAGAAAGGCAGGTGCAAGAGAAAAAGCAAACCCTTTTATTAACTCCCTTGTGCCTTGCGGGAGTGACTTTGGAATTCACTTTGCTTGGTTTTGCTCCAAATCAATCCTGGGCCCTACAGCTGACTCGGTTCAGCTGTTCTCTTGGCACACTTTCTGCCCATGACCCAGTTAAGTGCATCTGCAAATACAGCTGCTGTCTGTGTATGTGTGTGTGTAGGTGAAAACACTCCCTCTTGAGTGTCCTCCCAGCCAATGTGTGGCCTCAACTAGATAAATCGATGGCCTCATTCTAGCTGTAACCCACAGAGAGGTGGGGGGAAAAGCAAATTAAAAACAACAACGTAACAACTTCTTGGACCCAGTAATGGGACCTTAGCTGAAGAATTCCCCACCTCTCTCTTATATGAAAATTCCTTGCCATCTTTGCAGATCAATAGGTCATCATACAGGAGGATGAAGGGAAGGATTCCATCTTGTACATTAGATGGAAATGTCTTAATTATCAAATGAAGCCACAATGTAAAAAGGAGGTTGAGACTCCAGAAAGAGTGCAACGAAGACTAAAACATATGAAGGAAGGGCTGCAGGAACTGGGTATGTCTAGTCTAGTGAAAAGAAGGACTAGGGGGGACATGATAGCAGGGTTCCGATATTTGAGGAGCTCCTACAAAGAAGAGGGGGTCAAGCTATTCTCCAAAGCACCTGAGGGCAGGACAAGAAGCAACAAATGGAAACTAATCAAGGAGAGAAGCAACTTAGAGCTAAGAAGAAATGTCTTGACAGTTAGAACAATTAATCAGTGGAACAACTTGCCTCCAGAGGTTGTGAATGCTCCAATACTGGAAATTTTTAAAGAAGAGATTGGACAACCGTTTGTCTGAAATGGTGTAGGGTTTCCTGCCTGAGCAGGGGGTTGGACTAGAGGACCTCCAAGGTCCCTTCCCACTCTGTTATTCTGTGCTGAGCTAATGAAAAGAAGAGGGGGAAGAGACCTAATCTCAGTGGGGCTTATTTTTTTAAAAAAAGAAGTCAGGCTTTGGCGTCTCAATTTAAAATGTGCGCACACTATGAAAACGTGTCGAAAAACTCCAAAAGAAAATATATCCTGCTGGGCTTTCAAAGGCTCATTAGATTCCAGAAAGCCTGTGAGTTTTGCTTTGGAAGGAGGACTCAAAATGTACAGTCTCTCCACAATCCTAGGACATCTTTAAAAAGAACGACTGCAAAATTATATGCAGGAGCAGATGGGAAGGCAGGGGAGTGATGTTGCTTGAACGATTGTGTAGATCGGGGCTCTCCAAACTTGACAACTTGTGGATTTCAACTCCCAGAATTCCTCCTCCAGTCATGTTAGCTCAGGAATTCTGGGAGTTGAAGCCCACAAGTTTTACAAAAATCTCATTTCCATTAACAGTTATTGTGTCATTGCATATACATGTTTCTTATTTTGTAACTATACATTATTTTTATCCTTATCCTTCACCCATTCGTACCACCTCTCCCATGTCACATATTATTCTCGATCCTCTTTTCCTTTCAGTTCCATAGTGAATTTATCTAGTTCATTACAGTCCATTATTTTTTGAATCAAAGCTTCATCTGGTGGTGTTTTATCACTCTTCCAATTTTGTGCTAACATGATTCTTGCTGCAGTTAAGATGCGCGCAATAAGGTATCTTTTATCTTTACTCAAACTCCCTTTAAAAATGTTTCGGGTTCCAATTTCAATTTATATTTTGTAGTCTCAAAATGCCACCTCTGTATTTTGAAGCCCACAAGTCTTAAACTTGCCAAGTTTGGAGACCTCTGGTGTAGATCTTCGTGCAACGGTGCTTGTGATAAAGAGCGGCCTCTTGGCACATCCGCAGTTGCAATCCTGCGCAAGTTTAGGTCACAGGTAGCCCTCGCCATACAACATTCGCTAAGTGACCACTTTGAGTTACAATAGCCCTGGGGGGGGAGAAAGTAACTTACTCCTGGTCCTTGCAATTATAACCATCACAGTATCCTCACAGATTGGCACCTATTTGGCATGTATTTCCAATGGTTGTGGCATCCCAGCATCAAGTCATTGCCCTGTAGGTCCTTGCCAGTGGACTTCCAACACGCAAAGTCACTGGGGACCCCGGATTCATTTAATGACTGCATGATTGACTTAAACACCCCCCCCTCCCAAAGAAAAAGCTAGTAAAGTTTGGTACAATTCACTTCATAGCCACTTTCCTTCCAACTTACAATTCTGATTGCAAGTTGAGGTCTTACCTGTATTGGTTTTATCATTTCAATGGCTTTTTAGTAGAAGGAAAGGAGACTAGAAGGAGGAGTTTAAAAGAATGTATTTATTATTATGGTTTGTTGCAGAGTCAGCCAGATGTTCAGACTGGATCTGGCATTTTTATGCGCCCATGGAGTCCTTCCCAAGTATCCAGGGTAGACGGATGTTGATATATTTTGTGGTGTTACCGATATTGTTGCAGGATGAAAGAGGCAGGTGGACTTTCTGGTTTTTCTTTGACAACCGGTTTTTCTTTGCTTCTCTTCTAAGAAGTTTCTTCTTGAACTCAGGAAGCTTCTTGGATGAGAAGCGAAACCTCTTTGAAGAAAAAGAACCAGAAAGTTCAGCTGCCTCTTGGAAAAAAAGCACCTTTGGAACAATCACGATCTGGATGACTGATCATGGACACTGGCAGGATGTAAGCTGCCCTGAGTCAGGCTGCCTTTTGCAATTGACAGGTGGTGATTTTCTCAACGCCAGTGTTCAGGTTGATGTTTTGCTCCAGATGTTTTGGGGTTGCTTTCAAGGTACTTATCACTACCGGTACGGGTAGTCCTCGACTTACAATGGTTCATTTAGTGACTGTTCAAAGCTACAACTACACTGAATTAAGTGACTTAGAACCCCTTTTCACAGTTACAACCTTTGCAGCTTCCCCCTGTGATCAAAATTCAGATGTTTGGCAATTGGTTTGTGTTTATGACCTGTGTCCCTTTTGCGACCTTTGGACAAGCCAAGTCAATAGGGAAGCCAGTTTCACTTAACGAACGTGTTGCTAACTTATCAGCTGCAGGGGTTCACTTAACAACGGTGGGAAGAAACTTCGTAAAATCGGGCAAAGCTCGCTTAACAAATATCTCCCTTAACAACAGAAATGTTGGGACTCTATTTTGGTTGTAAGCTGAGAACTACCTGTACTATCTTTGCTTCTTTTTGCCATAGTCGTTCTATTTCTATTTGTAGGTCTTTGTATTTTGGGATCTTCTTTAATTTCTTTCTCTTCTCTTCTGTTGTCTCCAGCTACCGCCATGCCTACTATTCATAAGTAGTATTAGTAAGCCCATAAGTAACTTTTTTTGTCTTTCTTATCAACAGTGGGAAAGTCTGGGGCATTATGTGGCATATATTATTATTGTTGTTGTTGTTGTTTAAAAAAGGAGAATCAGTGAGAGCAAAAACATTGAGAGTGCATAATTTACGAATGTGATGGAAATAGGGAGAGCTGGTCTTCCGGTTTCCGTTGTGCGCATGTGTGCTGCCCAGCTGATCGTTGTACGTGCATGCATGCCAGCAACCAGAAGACAAGCTGGCCAGTGCTCATGTCCACATCGGAAACCGGAAGTTCATTTCCCAGCGTACACATGCCCAGTGGGCAGCTTCTCTTCTGGGGTGCATCCCCAACGAGCGTGTGCATGCATGCATTCCCCTTTTTGGTACTTGGTGCCAAAAAGTTTTGCTATCACTGATTTAGGAGAAATATAAGTATCTGAACATCCACAATCTTGATCAAGAGGTAAATTCTAATGCTTCGTAATAGTAAATGTGATACTAATAGGAGGCATTGGGAGTTTATATAGGATAGTTTTGATTTACAAGTTTTAGGGGTTCTGTTTAATAATTTTGCAGTGACCGAGAGAGGAGGGGGTCAAACTATTTTCCAAAGCACCCAAAGGCCCAGACAAGGAATAATGGGTGGAAACTAAAGAAGGAAGAGATTCAACCAGGAAATAAGGAAGAATTTTCTGACAGTGAGAACAATTAACCCATGGAGCAGAAGTTGCCTTCAGAAGTTGTGGGAGCTTCGTCGCTGGAAACTTTCAAGAAGAGACTGGACTGCCATCGGTCAGAAATGGTGTAAAGTTTCCCGCCTAAGCAGGGGGTTGGACTAGATGACCTACAAGGTCCCTTCTAACTCTGTTATTCTGTAAATTAATTAATGATTGCTAATGGTTTTTTTTTTTTTTTTTTGTAAGAAAACCTTTTGACTGCAAAATGTGGGCATGGCCAGTAAAGACAGCATCAGCTTCACCTCTTGCAGTAGAGCTTAGAAAGTTTGCCATTTATATTTTGGAGCTGTCATGCTGTTGTCATATGCGAACCCTGCCAGGTCATGTGGTTAAGTGAAAACTTTTCCTTTTGTACAGTCTTGGCACACTCAAAACATTCCCCAATATAAATTTTAATTGATAAGGAGAAATCTCATTGGCAAGAATGTATCTGGAAGCAGAGTATTAAATGCACAGCTAAATAGCAATAAAAATAAAATAAAAAAATACCCCATGATAGTGAGCATTGCAATGTAATGTTGCAGTTCTATTTTTTGATGCTGAGCGAATCGTGCCTTTTTTTCCTTGAAAAGGAGATAATTATATGTGTACAATCGCCTTTCAATCCTCCTCCTGGAACTACTTTTGACTTGGGCTTTTGCTTTGTGAAACTCTTGTGAGCTTTTGCTATGCAGGAGGTGTCTCTCATTCGCTAGGCGATTTAACCCCAAAACAATCTCTTTATTTCCTTGCTTCCCCCTCCGCGCTTCCCCCACCCTTGTCAACTGTATCCTGTCTGAGCGTAGCTGAGATTGAAGGGTGGTGACTGTTTGCACCACATAATGTAGCTGGAATATTTGGAAAGGGCCGAAATGAAGAGAAAACATGGTAACAGGAAGGAAGGAAGGAAGGAAGGAAATAGTGGGAGGGAAAAAAGAGAAAAAAGAAAGAAAGAGGAAGGGAGGGAGGGAAGAAGAAAGGAAGGAAGGAAGACAAAGAGAAAGAAGGACGGAAATAGTGGGAGGGAAAGAGGAAGGTAGGAAGGAAGGAAGGAAGGAAGGAAGAAGGAAGGAAGAAAAAGAAAGAGAAAGAAAAGAGAAAAAAGAAAGGGAAGGAAGAAAGGAAAAGTAAGAAAGAAAAAGAGAAAGAAAGAAAATAAGAAAGAAAAATGAAAGAAAGAAAGAGGAAGGGAGGGAGGAAGAAAGGAAGGAAGACATAAAGAGAAAAAAGGAAGGAAGGAAGGAAGACATAAAGAAAAAGAAGGAAGAAAGGAAGACATAAAGAGAAAGAAAGGAAAGAGAGAGAAAGAAAGGAAAGCGAGAGCAAAAGAAAGAAAAGAAAAGCCAGAGCAGACAGATTCTGAATGCGCCCTGTTCAGGAGAACTTACCAAACTGCCTAGCAATGTCGGCGTATGTGACTGGCATGCTGACCAAAGCAACTGGATTGGAGAAATAAAAAGCACCATTATATGCTCCCGTCTTTCTCGCCCTCTGACTTTTCCCACCAAAGTAGCTGCTGCCTCTTTAAGGAACCGAACCTCGTCGGCAGCATAAAAATCAGCCTGCACCTCAGTTAAATCACCAGCTGAAAAGGAGGCCTTGTTCTTGTTCCAAAGGGAGGGTTTTTTTTTATTTTTTTTAAAGATAATCCCTTTCTGGTTGTTGTGGTTTTTGTTATTATTTATCAAACCTGCAAAGGGTCTTCATGCCTCCCATGTTTCAACCAGCATTTGAATTTGATGGAAGAGAGGCTTGCTTGATATTTCTGCGACAAACACTTATTGGACACTGCCCTAAATAAAACTGGGCAATTGGAAAAAAAGGTTTGGCATGATTGCAGTCGATCTGATCCGATGGCCCAGTCGTGTTAGGGATTCTGGCAGACAGTGATCTAGGATTTATTTAATCCATTCGCTGGCATGGATGGCCAACTTTCCTTAGAGAGGGTTTTTTTTTTTTTTGTTAAAAAAAGACAACTTTTGGCACTTAGAAAATGGGCGGAAAGAAAGCACAGAGTTAAGTTTCTGCCAAAAACTTTCCAGGAGAAAAAGAGACCCCCGTTCTCAGAGTGGTGTCCATGATGGGACAAGGGGAATTATTATTTTTTTTAAAAAAAAAAAGTCAAGATGCAATCAAAGTTTTGACCCCTACTTAGGTGTGGTAGTAGCCTACACCCAGTGATGGGATTCAGATAATTTAACAACTGGTTCTCTGTCTTAATGATCAGGTGGGTAGGCCAAAGGCTGTTGCAGGATCCTGGGAAAGTTTTTCTGCAAACCGGAAGGTAACTGGGACATTGGGGGCAAAGTTGGAGCTAGTAAAGGGACCCCTACTTATTATCTGGCTGGGTTGTCTTTGTGCCATGTCCTAGGTCATCATAGTGGAGGACAAGGGAGCCTGGCCTGCTGTGGTCCATGGGTTGTAAAGAGCCAGACATGACTTTGTGACTTAACAACAAAAATCAGTAAACGTCACCCTCAGATATTTGAAGATTTTTCCCTCTTTTAATGTTTTTTTTCATGTAATCGTATATCATCCAAAAATGTAAGATCATGTAGGATCATGTAGGCATTCACCTATTATTTAAGTACAGATACTCTTGATTTGCCTTTTATCTTAATTTTGTCTTGGTTTCATTCAGGGTTGCTTCTTTCGATCAGGATGAAACAGCACTTTTAGTTTTATGATTAACATTATTGAAATGTCTTTATTTGGCAAGTCTTTGGAAAAACTTCACGGGAGCAGCTTCCTTTTAGAAATGCTGTAACCCCCCTTTAAAATTGAATTTTCATCATTAATCACAATCGGCCAATTACGAATTCTATTAATTGCTGGTAATCAGACAGCTGCCTACTGGAAGCTTTCTGGAAAAAAATAGAAGCTTCCTCTAGGTGGCAACAATGGCTGAGAATTTTTCACTCTTTGCTGCTCTCTAGTGGACACCTATATTTTTTCAGCCCAGTTCTGGTAGCTCTCAGGGAGATACCGACCCTGAATTAAAGTGAACAGAGACCTTTGCCTGTTCATGTAGTTCTTTGTAATATCTCACAATCTGATTATTTCCTTTCCAAGAAACATCTGCCAGCCTCAGCAGATTTGCCTAGAACTAATTAACTCCAGAATTGGCTTACTTGTTTTAAATGTTGCTAAATATTATCGGTCCGGTGCATCTTTTTCTACTTAAACCGATGCTATTAATCTTCAGGCATCGTAAGACTGCCTGTGTAACATTTCACAGCCAATGAGAACAGATGTTGGATTGGGGGGGGGGGAGGAAAGAGAAACTACCCTGTTTCCCTGAAAATAAGACCCAACTGGAAAATAAGCCCTAGCATGATTTTTCAGGATGCTCGTAATATAAGACCTACCCTGAAAATAAGTCCCAGATTGGCTTAACCACCACACGATTCCTTTAACAAATGCAATGATTCGCTTAAAAACTGTGGCATAAAAGGTTGTAAAATAACGGGCAGCCTCTCTTAACAATTGCTTTGGTTAGCACCAGAAATTTTGGAAACAGTTTTGGTCACCAAGATGTAAAAAAGATGTTGAGACTCTAGAAAGAGTGCAGAGAAGAGCAACAAAGATGATTAGGGAACTGGAGGCTCAAACATACGATGAATGGTTGCAAGAACTGGGTTTGTCTAGTTGAATGACAAGAAAGACTAGGGGAGACATGAGAGCAGTGTTCCAATATTTCAGGAGCTGTCCCAAAGAAGAGGGAGCCAAGCTGTTCTCCAAAGCACCTGAGGGCAGGACAAGAAGCAGCAGATGAAAACTGATCAAGGAGAAATTCAACCTAGAACTGAGGAGAAAATTCTTGACAGTGAGAACAATTAATCAGCGGAACAACTCCATTTTGGACAACCATTTCTCTGAAGTGGTGTAGGGTTTCCAGCCTAAGCAGGGGGTTGGACTAGAAGACCTCCAATGTCCCTTCCAACTCTTGTTATTCTAATTTGAAATTCTGTCATTAATTCATTTGGTAGGAGTTGAATTTGATTCAGTGACTTTGCACTAAATTCCCGAAGTTCTAAAATGTGCAAAAAGGGGTTGGACGGATAGAATATTAGCGCAGGAGAACGGTTGCTCCTCTTTTTATAATCCCACCCATTTTCCTCCTGATTAGTCAGATGTTTTCGCCTGCTGTATAAATTACACTTATTTCTTTTCATTACTCTGGCCTACTATTCAAACAGAACTCTTTATCTACTTGTCTTTTCTGTCCCGCTGTTTCCAACATTTTTTTGCTCTCTGATCAGTCCAAGAAATAGAGCCCAGAAACTCATTAAAGTTATCTACTCTTCAGACAAAAGTCAGAGGGGAAAAAAGCCTCTCTCTGTCTTTTTTGGGGGGGTGGGTGGGTAGGTGAAATCTCAGAAAGTAAATCTGGAAACAGAACCCAATCATTCTGCTGAATATTGCCTGAGAGAAAATTCAGACAGTTCATGCATTTCCTTTTTCTGCTATTTTGTCTTTCCGACGGGTTAAGTAACCAGATAACCAAACTGCGTCACGAAAGGGTGTTTTTTTTTTCCTGCTTTCCAAAGGCCCTGGAAAGTCAAACGATAAGCCAGAGATTGGAAAAGAAATAAAATATGAAGGGGAAAAAAAAAGTTTTGGACCAAAAAAAAACCAAAAGTTTGGAAATGCTGACTGGTTTCCGGAGGAGAAAAAAAATAACAGGAGAAGATAGACTTTGCAGCTATCGGTTCAGTATGTTGCCTCTGTCATGAAGTGCCGTAGAACTAGAAAAAGATTTTGCCTAAAATCCTTGCAAAACCACGTCAGAAAACAGAGCTGAGGAAAGGAAATGAACTGTGTCAATATTTGAGATAACTATTCGTCGGGAGACATATGCAGATCTGCGCTGGCAGTTGGATTGCAAACATTGAAAAGATTGGGTTTGACTTTTGGGTGTCGGCAATGAAATAATGACACTTTAACAAGGTTAGCTTTGTGCTTTGGGAATCGAAGCACAGTTAGCTCATCATGTGAGCGGAAAATGAGAAAGCAGCAAGTTAGAAGATCCGTTTTCCCTGCTCCGCTCCTTGCTTCATTCTGCTCCTTTCCTGCATATGTTGGAGATGTTAATTTTATTTATTTATGTGGTTAGAATATTTATAGACCTTCCCCATCTTAAGTGGGTAGACCAGGGGTCTTCAAACTTAATAGCTTTAAGACTTGTGGACTTCAACTCCCAGAATTCCTCCTCCAGTCATGTTTGCTCAGGAATTCTAGGAGTTGAAGTCCACAAGTCTTAAACTTGCCAAGATTGAAGACCCTTGGCGTAGACAATCATACTGAATGTATTTTGCAGAACATTTTTTTGGTTCCAGTCTTCCTTGATAGATGGGTAAGCGACACAACCAAATCTTCTCTGCCAAGTTTGTTCTTCCAAATCTTTATTTGGGGGGGCGGGGGGGCACAGTATATTAATGCCCCCAGTTGTGAAACAGAAAATGGGTCCAACTTAACAATAGATAGCTGAATATTGTTTATAATTGGACCATGTAAAGAACTGTATAGGTCTCCACAGGCCTGTTAAATGCAGACACATTCACTGGGCTGGAAAATGGCTCAGTACTTTATGCCAAACTAGCTGATAACCTGGTGTTGCCCAGATATTTATTTATCCCTATCCTGTATTAGACAGGAAAATCCTGTAGTCGGGATTCACACTGTTGTACTGTCTCTGAAGCTCTAGATGTAGTAGCTCTCTCACACAGGGTCACAAATCTTCTATTCCTCTCCTTGGGAGTTTCTTGTCTATGCTAGTGTTTCATTTCTGTAGCATTTGATTGCACTTGGCCAATTGCCTGACATTTCCTTTGAGGGCTGAGGGCCCCTTAGAACCAATCCCCCTTATCAGACGGAGCACCCTTGTAAAGTACTGTGAAGCCATTACCGTGGCAACTCCACTGTGCTGTACAGTAGAAGCCATTTTAAGGCACACACACATACACACACCGAGGGGTGTTAGGGGTGTCTTATCCCCCACAGTGTGTGTGTGTCTGTGTGTGTGTGTGTGTGTGTGTGTGTGTGTGTGTGTGTGTGTGTGTGAAAAAAGAAGAAGATGGAGAGTCAAGGGAAAGATGGGGAATGAGACCTGGATTGCCACACCTCATCTGGTTCATTTTCAAGCAGCGGTGTCCCCGAGGAAGGGCTCAACATTGGCGAGATGGCTGGTGGACCGTTGCAATCCCCTTCTGAACACACATGAGACAGCAACATGCTAGGGACAGCCCTTGACTACCTTCTACCTACCATCTTGCTCCCTGTAGGCACCAGTACTTCCAGTATAAGAATTGACCTGTTTTGGGGATAATAGATTAGAACATTGAGGTGTGAATTGACCTGTCTGGGGAACAATAGGTTAGGTTAGAGTACGGGTGTCAAACTCACAGTGTCACATTGCTGTCACATGACGTATCAGCTTCTCGCCCCCAACAATCTGGGTCCTCATTTTACCAACCTTGGAAGGACGGAAGGCTGAGTCAATCTTGAACTGTCAGGATCAAACTCCTGGCAGTAGGCAAAGTTAACCTGCTATACTGCATTCTAACCACTGTGCCACCATGGCTCTTATAAAGAGAATATTTGGAGTTCAGGATTGCACTATGGGGTCCTTAGTGTCCTCCGTAGCTTGGTTGTTTTCTTGAAGACATTTCATGACCCAACGAGGTAACGTGATCAGTGCTAGCAAGGATAATGGAAATGTTTGCAAGAAAACAGCCAAACTCAGGGAGCACTGAAAAAGTATCTGAATATCCACAATCCTAGGTAAAGTCTATGCTTTGTAATAGTAAATTTGGCAATAATAGCAGGCCTTGGGAGTTTTTATATGATAGTTTTGATTTACAAGTTTTAGGTGTTCTGTTTAGTAACCCTGCAGCGACCCAGAAAAAGAGGAGGACAAGTTTATTTTCCAGGGCACCTGAAGGCCAGACAAGGAATAATAAATGGAAACTGATCGAGGAGAGATTCAACCTGGAAATAAGGAGAAATTTTCTGACAGCGAGAACAGTCAACTGATAGAACAGAAGTTGCCTTCAGAAGTTGTGGGATCTTCATCCCTGGAGGCTTTCAGGAAGAGACTGTACTGCCATCAGTCAAAAATGGTGTAGTTTCCTGCCTAAGCAGGGGGTTGGACTAGATGACCTACCAGATCCCTTCCAACTCTGTAATTCTGCAAATTCTACCCTGCAGATATTTATTCATTTATTCAAGTTCTATAGCCAGTTATCTCAATCCGGTTGATTCTAGATAGGCTGTATTTCTCTTAGGTTGAAACGTCCAGTCTCATTTGCAGCCAAAGCATTCGGCCTTTAGAAAGTCCAGATTGGAGATAATTCCACTGTCCCAACATCTATTTGGTGCATTTTTATATATAAATTAACATGTTTATGTAGAAAGGCAGAAGGCTTAGCCAGATATTCTAGTTTATCATAATGAAATGATTAACTAAAAGCAATATTCAGAATAATTAAGGCATGGTTTAGGAATATTGTTCTGATGGACACTGGAGCTTCCATCAATTCACACTCCACCCTATCACAAATGAGGGATTGTAATTTCCCCAGAGGAAATTAAAATAAACAGACAAGCCCGAATAAAATGTCCAGATCTTCCAAAATATGAGCAAATCCTTGGAAGGACTTGCAAAATGTCAGAGTTTTCATAAGATCTCTCTGCAGTGCCTCTTGGAAACTTGGGAGTGTTGATCTTGTTGCGAGCGAAAGTGACTTCATGGACACAACCATGAAATGGGACATTTGTCTTTTTCTGTAATTCTTTTTTAAAATAATATTTCCTGATCAAGCTTGGTTTCCTGATGATCTAGTCGACTCCAATCATAGCGTGTATCAGTGTTCTGACCCAGGCTTCCCAAGATCATGAAGCCGACTCCTCGTCCCAATAAAACCCCTTTTATTTAGGTTAAAGGGAATTCCTCTCCAGCAAAGTCCTGACAAACCGTCTTGCAAGAGATTGCACAACTACAGACCTTTATCAGGTTTGGAGAGTTGCCAGGCCGATAGCTTCCAAACACCACACTGTAGCAGCAATTACTTGGCAAGAAGTCAGGAACAGATCTTCACCCTAATGGATTGAACTAATGGTCTCCTGCAAACACCCCTCCCCCCTTCACTCCTCTTTATTCCCTATGGGAGGGGCCATTCACCATCCGCTTGTGGCTTTACTCCCAAGTCGACCCCTTGTTCTTTAACATTTCCCTTCTTCTGGCAGCTCTGTGCATGAGCACATCGGGAACATGCTCCAGCTGTTCTTCTGCCCCACTAATCTTCGACTCTGAAGGCAGCTGATAACTGTCGGAGGACCCTGGCCCCATCTTTGCCTCCAATGCAGAGCCCTCATTAGAGCCTTACCCAGACTCCAGGACTGGTCCATGTTCCTCCCCAATCTCCTCACTGTTTGACTCTGTTGTTGGCCACAACATTCAGATGTGATCTGATGTGCGGGAACCGGGGTTGAACACTGTTATCAGTCTCTGGGTTTCTGCATAGCGGTCTCTTGCAGTACAACCATGTTGTGTCTCCTTGGCAAGTGTTAGCATGTAAAATTGCCATTTTATTTATTTGTTTATTCACAAGAATCTAAATTCAGCACCAAATAACTATTTAAATTTAGTCAGCGCTAGATGATTGGCACTAGATAAGGGTTAATGCCATTCGTGGGAGACTTGCATCGCTTGTGGGAATGTGATGATTCCTAGCTAATTCCTCTCTTGACTCCCTGCTCAGGCTCTGCCTCTCTTTCCCCTACAATAATATGGCAAATCTGCATGTTGAACAATTTATATGATTTCTACCTCCCCATCTGCAAGGAGCCACAAGTCTTGCAACATATTTTTTCTTGGTATTTCTCTCTCAAAGCATGAAGTAAGAGAACGAGGCTCTCAGTCTCCCGCAGAGCCAATTAATTTCCATCTTATTGAGCAATAGGGCTTTTCCTTGACAGATATTACGGTACAAAATAAAGCAAGCTTTTCCAACACAATGTTTAATCCTCCCTTGGAAATTGAAACTATTTATTCATGCCTGCTATTTATTTATTTTTTTTAAAAAAAGATTGCACTAATATGTCGTTTGACTAATCAGTGCCGTACGGAAAACTTCCTCACTCACTGCTCAGTAACAGCAATTTCTACCAATGGAAATGGTTATTATTGGTGGGGAAATTAACATTCTGGAAACCGATCAAGGAGAAATTCCATCTAGAAATAAGCAGAATTTTTCTGACCATGAGAACAATCAACAACAGCTTGCCTTCATCACTGGAAGGAAGCTTTCAAGAAGAGACCGGACTGCCATTGGTCAGAAATGGTGTAAGGTCCCCTTCTTGGGCAGGAGATTTGGACTAGATGACCTACAAGGTCCCCTTCCAACTCTGTTATTCTGTTTTGTTACATATTGTTTTGGAAACAAAACAACTTTCTTACCTCTCTTGATTTTCTGCATACGGATACATTTACCACTACGTTGTTTGATCAGTGTAACCATGCTGTTCCTTGGGTAGATAGTAAATTTCTTCTGCTTTGACCTCCAGACTGATCTCTTTTAAGACCTGGTATTTAATGTCCCTTAGCTTGGCAAGGTTGTTGAACTGCCCTGAAATTATATATCAGCAAAGCTCCAGCTCAAAATGGAATCACAACTGAGATTTCTTAGCCAAACGTTTAGTCACCTTGGAGTGCTTTGCGGGAGGCATAACAGTCTCCACAAGTGCTGCATTTATTTATTATTTATTTATTTTAACACATATTTTCCAGGTCTGCTTCCCCACCGCCCCTTACTGGACTTAACAATGTCCTGCTCTGCTCTGCTCTGCTCTCACCTCCCTCTGTTCCTCTCCTCTTCTAACTTTCAGAGTATCAGACACCAGTGGAAACGCTCTGGCTATTTTTAAATTGGAACACAGGCACAGCCTAAATGGAAGATCCAGAAATGGATCTGGATTTGTACACCTCTGGGTTTGGAAAAAGGTCAAAGAGCTGAATTCTTGGCAATTTAACCACAATAATAACAAATAATCCAGTGTGTGTTTGCATCTCTCTCTCTCCCTCCCTCCCTCCCTCCCTCTCTCTCTGTCCTTCTCCCTGTCTCTGTCTCTCTCTCTCCCCTCTCCCTCTCCCTTTGTCCCTCTCTTTGTCTTTCTCTCTCTCCTTCTCTCTCTTTCCCTCTCTCCCCCTCTCTGTCCCTCTGTCTCTCTCCCCCTCTCTCTGTCTCTCTCTGTGTCCCTCTCTCCGTCTCCCTGTCTCTCTCTGTCTTTCTGTGAAATGCAATTTGCAGAGTGAATGCTACTTTTGTCCCTTATATTGTACCCATGTGCAGGTGGTTTCTCTTGAATAAAAGTAGCCAATTCTTTAGTTTTTAATGCAGGGGTCCCCAATCGTTGGGCCCACTATTGGGCCTTGAGGCATTCAGAACCAGGTCTTTGGACTGATCTCCTGTAGTCCCCATTCTCCTCTGCATTGTTGGGTTGATGTTGTTTCTCTTGACTAGGGCTCTCTTTCTTGGTCATGGTGTGAACACCTCAAGAGGAAGACTTCCCTTCCTTTTCTAAGTTCTACTCAATCTCCAGTTGGCTCTGAAGGCAGAAAAGATGTGAGAGCAAAGTAACCAGAATGGGATCAAATTTGCAACCTTTGCAGAGCCTGGGGGTCTCAAGAGAGGAGCCCCAGGTTATGGATTGTCATGTGGCTCCATGTGGCCTGGAGAACTAACTTCCTCTAGTTCTATGGCCCTTTCAGAGAAGACGTGATTGTCAGATCAATGTTGCTTTTCTTCCTAGGTGTCATAGATAAGAATTGGCTTAGCACTGAGGAGAAGAACCTGAGCAATAGAAACTCAGTGGCTGAAACTCAAGGCATCCTCCAGTCATTGAGTTGTAGGGATAATAAAGCCAAGGTAGATAAGCATATCAGTTGTTCCACAGTCTTGGATAAAAAGCACTGTGAAGCGGTATATAAGTCTAAAATAAATGCTATTGTTATTACTCCAAGAATTTGTTTTTTGAAAGGAAGCATTTGCCAACCATCCCGCCACTGGTCCAGTTACAATCATTTCTCTCACCGGTACAAGTTCTCGCTTCTGAATTGAGAGAGGAGGAACTTGTCAAATTTCTTTCTGTTGTGATTGATAAAGTCTAGGCAGAGTTGCACAGCTTATTTTTTTTATCTCCTCCCTGACGGTAAAAGCCAACATCCCTGATCTGAACTCCTGGTGATTTAAGAGACATATTCAAGTAATGTTCCTGGCATTGTTGTCTCTCTGCGATTCCTCCCCCCACACCCACCTCCCCCAAAAATTCCAATCTAGTCTCACAGTTCATATCTTAAAATGGGTGAGAAAAGCCAAAGGCGCTGCTGAGAACTATGTTTATTTGGTTGGAGGGGGCGGCAGTGGCCGTGAGGGCCAAAGCAAGCTTTGTGCGATATTTCCAAAGCGGGTGGGCCAGAATTCATGTGGGAGGGAGTTTAAAGAGATGATATAAAGTCCTTTTGAGCCCTTGCAAAATTGAATGCCCCTGAAATCCCCCCCAAGTTTCCTAAAAGACAAAAAGCTGCACCCTTGTTGCAATCCAGCTTTGCAATTTTAAGTTTATTTTCTTTTTTCTTTTAAATAAATTTTATTGATCATATTTTCATCATAAAAACACATTTCCACTCATTATAGCGTTCCAGTATCAGTGTTCAGTCACATTGACATACTTTCTAATTATGTAGGTTGCTACTATATATTACATAGTTGTTTCTCTATTCAACATAAACCCAATATTTACAAAATTACAAACAGTATTTATCTCATTTTACTACAGCTCCTTTGTACCCTTCATCTATCAGCTTTGTGTCTACCCTCCAACCAATTGTACCATAAACTCCAGATCTCATCGGCGAAATGCTGCAGACGTGACCATAAACAAGGAATTTTCTTCCATATATGGTGGACCTGCCCCAAAGCTAAGAAATATTGGCTCAAAATTAAGAATTGGCTAGAAGAAATTACAAAACAAAAAATTGAGATGAAACTAAAGACATTTTATTGGGTATATTAAGAAATAATATCTGTAAAAAATGCCAATACATAATAATTCATATAATAACTGCAGCCGGAATTGCCTTTGCCCAGAACTGGAAACAAGACAATACTGCTTCCAAGATAATGATAATAAAAAAGGTTTTAGAATGTGCAGAGATGCCTAGGTTATCGATGGAATTAAAAGGCAATTTTAAGTTTCAGTCATCAGTCTGAACGCTTAAAAGGGGGTGTATATTGGAGGTGGAGACCCTTTGAGAGCTGTATGCGACAGAATTATATTTTAATGTATGCGGATTAGTGTACATTCAAAGTTACAATAAAGTTATTCTAAGTCTAAAACCGTCTATATGACCCATCGCTTTCACAGGGAATAAATGTGACTTCTAACTTGTCATGTGCAAATGATATTTCATGTATGAAAAAAAAAGAAAGCTTAATAATGACACATGGTGTCCTAATAGCATTAGCATTTAGACTTACATACCGCTTTATGGTGCTTTACAGCCCTCTCTAAACAGTTTACAGAGTCAGCCTGTTGCCCCCAACAATCTGGGTCCTCCTTTAACCAACTGCGGAAGGACGGAAGGCTGACTCAACCTTGAGCCTGGTGAGATTCCAACTGCCATATTGTAGGCAGCCGGCAGGCAGCAGAAGTAGCCTGCAGTACTGCACTCTAACCACTGTGCCACCACAGCTAATCATGGTACTCAAATATCAAACCACCTCATCTGGCTTCAATGAATGCCATTGCGCCTAGTGCTGAAATGTCAAAATCTTGGCACAAGGACAGGCTTTCATCTTGGAACCTTTACACATTTCTTAGAAAATAAATTTGGGGGGAAAAAAGAGAGCATTCTCACTCTTTTTCCCTCTTCAGGCTACTCCCTCTCCTTTTTATACAAACTGTATACAATTCCCGTTTTTGGTATTGCCAGGGTGTGTGTGTGTGTATATGTTGAAAGTCAACCTCTCCAAGGAGTTAGAAATGAAAGAGCTTGGAATGTAACCCGAATGGTCACAATTGCTTTGATCGGCCTCAAATATCTATCTGCTGAGGTTGCATTCAGTCAGGAGATAAGCGAAGGTTACACCAGCAAACCTGCTTACTCAGACTCAGTTCTGCTCTAGGTCCAAGGCTTGTAATCCCTTCTAGCCTCCTCCCTTCCCAAAGGACCCAGTTTGGCTGCAATATTTAACGTTCTCAATTTTCATCCCTTTAGTTTGAAGGTCCAGGCGATGTCATAATTTCCACTGAAATCACGGGGGAGGGGGGTGTTTATGTTTCAGTTAAGATTCACACACACACACACACACACACACACACACACACACACGTGCTGGAAATTGGCACAAAAGGATTGAAACACTTGAGCCTTTTTGACAAGATTAGGAGCTCAGCACAACACGTTTGGGGAGCTGGCTTTCCATAGCTGTTCCTCCACCCTCTCAGGCCGCTTGGCTAGATGCAATTTGGAAGCCTTCGCGTGCAGCTCTCTTTGGAAGAAAAGGCCCGTGTGATTTTTGCAGACCAAAACAAAGTCTGTTAATTGACTCCTCTACATCAGCGATATCGCCCATGTTTTATTTAAACACTTTTTTTAAAAAATCGAAGAATGATAATCGTTAAATGTTGCCACTCTGTAATCTCCTGCTGGCCTAGTTTACAATAACATGAGGTGATAATGCCCTTTGTTTCTTTTTTTTTCTTTTTAGTTTAGCGTGATTTGCAAATCTCCCCATTGGGGTTGGAAGAGGCCTCAATCCAGGCGCGTGCAACAAATCATATCTTAAAATCTGAGGTTGGTTTTCATGAGTGAGCACAGCCACAGGAGGAATTAACTCTCTATCCTTTGTCAGCACTGAGCATATTTTGAAAGAAAGCAAGAATTTGCAACACCAAGGTGTATGCAATGCAATGCAAGAATAGAATACAATAGCGCAGAGCAGAGCAGAGCAGAGCAGAACAGATATTGGATGAAGAATAGAATGGAATGGAATAGAAGAAATAGAATAGAATATTGGATTGGATTGGAATGGAATGGAATGGAATGGAATGGAATGGAATAGAATAGAATAGAATAGAATAGAATAGAATAGAATAGAATAGAATAGAATAGAATAGAATAGAATGTGTTTAGAATAGAATATGGAATGGAATAAGGACAGAGTAGAGTAGACTAGCATAGAGTAGAGTAGAGTGGAGTAGAATAGAAGGGAAGGGAAGGGAAGGGAAAGGGAAGGGCATAAGGATAGGATAGGACAGGATAGGACAGGACAGGATAGGATAGGAGTTGGAATGGATCTTGGAGGTCTTCTAGTCCAGCTCCTTGTTCAAGCAGGAGAATCTATACTATTTTAGAAAAGCAACTGTCTAATCTCTTCTTGAAAACCTGCAGTGATGGAGCATCCATTAATATCTGAAATGAATTGTAGTGTGCCCACATGCCCAATGGAGGCTTGGAATGTGTTGTTTTATTTAAAATAATGATATGGCCACCCGTCTTTTGGAGCACAACACTGACCAGCTAACGGCAATAATAAAAATGTTAAAATATTGTTTTAATCGACTGCATAAAATTATATACACATTTTTTTTTAAAAAAAAACCCAGTAAAACAAAAACGAGCTGCCCAATCTATGGATAACTTCAAGATTGACATCGATTCTGACTAACGTCTTCATCTAAAGTTCATTTAGGCATGAATTAGGCATATTTTGGATTGAAATGCATGTGAGTGGCAATTACCTTTTTACACACAATTAACCTCCCCCCCCCCGCCATCCTTAATTGAATTTGGGCTGAGACATTCAATAATTTATCCTTTTGATAGCTTTACCAAACCGACCAAAATTCCAGCAAAAGAATTGGGAGGCTGAAGGCTAAAATATATAAAGAGTGTTTGCAGGAATTGGGTATTTCTAGTCTAATGAAAAGAAGGATTGGAGGAGACACGATAGCAGTCTTCCAATATTTGAGAGGCTTCCACAAAGAAGAGGCAGTCAAGCTGCTCTCCAAAGCACCAGAAGGCAGGAGAGGAAGCAATGGATGGAATCTAATCAATGAAAGAAGCAACCTAGAACTAAGGAGGAATTTCCTGAGAGTGAGAACAATCAGCCAATTGAGCTGTTTGCCTCCAGAAGTTGTGGGTGCTTTATCACTGGAGGGTTTTAAGAAGAGACTGGACAGCCGATATAGGGTCTCCTACTTGAGCAGGGTTTGGACTAGAAGACCTCCAAAGTCCCTTCCAGATCTATTCTGATTGATTGATTGATTGAAAGAACGCAGGGGTGGGATTCAATTTTTTTAACAACCGGTTCTGTGGGTGTGGCTTAGTTGGTGGGCGTGGCTTGGTGGTCATGTGACTGGGTGGACGTGGCTTGGTGGTCATCTTATTGGCTGGGTGTGGCCAACTCAACATCACTCACATCAAGGCACGCATCTCCTCACCTGGCCTCTCATGATTGTGGGGATGCTGCAACAGTCGTAAGTGTGAAAAACGGTCATAAGTCACTTTTTTTCAGTGCCATTGTAACTTTGAATGGTCACCTCACACAAACAAAGTACCAGCAAAGTAGGGGGAAAAAACTCCAGAGACGTTCCTGAGGCAGAAAGTCTAGTCCTGCCAAAAATGTAATAAGGGTTAACGAAGACGCAATTTCTGTAAGCAACACCAGAATGTTTCCTTCCTGCCTTCCTTACAGGATTAGGCCAGTAATTTCTTCTAACAACCAGTTCTCCGAACTGCTTAGAATGTTAACAACCGGTTCTAGCAAATAGGTACAAACTGGTAGAATCCCACCCCTGAAAGAACGCCTATCTACTCCCTAATCTCATTCTGCCTAACTTTCCATGAATTCTTTCTTAAATAGCTTTTTTTATGGGGTGCCCAAGTTGGTGCCATATTAAATGGTTGGAAGGTCTCTTCCAACTCTGTTATTCTGTATATATTTGGAAAGAAAAGAGAATAATAAAATGCATGATTGAAGAATCCTTTTGAATAATGTCTTTCCACACAGATGAGGGGAAGTAATATTTTCTGCTGATGGTTCAATTTGGCTCTTTAATCTGGGTCTTTGCCCTTTTTTTTTTTTACTGAAAAAAACTGACATAGTCAGTTACACAGAGACAATTAACCATGTTTGAGTTTCCTCTTCTGAAATGTAGCATTGGCCCTGAAAGGCTTTCCTTTTTTTTTTTTTTTTTTTGTGGGTGCATAACAGGAACATGTGTGAGTAAGGGTGTGTGAGTAAAATCAGCCTCGAGAGGTGGAGAAAGGATTTTGGAAGGCTCACAGTAGGTTGACATCTATAACACTTCCTCCGGTCGTTTTCTTGCCAACGGATGAATTTCCCTCCTGCAATATTGCTTCAAGAGGGATGATCTCAATACAATCCCCATAAATCATAGGAGACAACTGCAGATAACCAAGACTTAGTCAAGCAATCCAGAAATATTTCTATAATGGTTTCATAACTAAAGGTAAAGATTCCCCTTGCACATATGTTCTAGTCGTTTCCGGCTCTAGGAGGCGGTGCTCATCTCCGTTACAAAGCCAAAGAGCCAGTACTGTCCGAAGACATCTCCGTGATCATGTGGCCGGCAGGACTAAATGCTGAAGGCGCATGGAATGCTATTACCTTCCCACCAAAGTGGTCCCTATTTTTCTACTTGCACTTTTTTTACATGGTTTTGAACAGCTAAGTTGGCAGAAGCTGGGACAAGTCATGGGAGCTCACTCCATGACACGGTGCTGGGGGTTCGAACCGCCAAACTGCCAACCTGTCTGATCGACAAACTCAGCATCTTAGCCACTGAGCCTCTTTTGTTTCCTAAGTAGGTTTTTCCAGTTCCAAGGGACATTACGAATGGGTGTACCACCCACCCTGTGGTGAGTTGATTGACCACGCGGTGAGTCTGCTTCAGCTTTCTCAATCTCTCTCTCTGTGTCTTTATCAGGAAGACCATACCTGGCTCACAAGAAGGAAGCACGGGGCCATTACATTTTCCAACAAACAAACTATAGCTCAAAATCCAGGAGGGAAGTTTGTTTGAGAAGGGGAAAGGAAGCAGGCAACGCCAGGCGAACAGCAGGAAGGGCTAGGAGGGAGGTACATCTGAAGGACAGCAGGAACGTTGCCAAGCATGCCGATAGACTGTGGTCAAACTGCGATTGCAAACAGCAGCAACACAAGAACCGACTCTCTTGGTCTCAGGGGATTGCCAAGATCCTAGAGATGCTCTCTGGGCACTTTAGGAGAAGAGGAATTAAATTGGTCCTCCTTGCCTTACTGTGATCCTAAGAACGATCTGTTTATTAACCTCCCCCCGCCCACTGTCCTTAATTGAATTTGGGCTGAGACATTCAATAATTTATCCTTTTGGTAGGTTTATCCAGCAAAAGAATTGGGCCAGGGGACCTGAAGGCTAAAATATATGAAGAGTGTTTGCAGGAACTGGGCATGGCTAGTCTAATGAAAAGAAGGACTAAGAGAGACAGAATAGCAGCGTTCCAATATTTCAGGGGCTGCCCCAAAGAAGAGGGAGCCAAGCTTTTCTCCAAAGCACCTGAAGGCAGGACGAGAAGCGATGGATGGAAACCAATCAAGGAAAGAAGCAACCTAGAAGTAAGAAGAAATTTCCTGGGAGTGAGAACAATCAGCCAATTTAACCATTTGCCTTCAGAAGTTGTGAATGCTCCGTCACTGGAGGTTTTTAAGAAAAGACTGGACACAGTCACTTACCTGAAATGATATAGGGTCTCCTGCTTGTGCAGGGGGTTGGACTAGAAGACCTCCAAGGCCCCTTCCCTATCTATTATAATTGATCGATTGAAGATGTGGTGGCCACTTTTAAAGCAGCAACATGTAAACCAACAAAGTTGTCTTCTTTGCTTTCCGTTTACACAATCATCACACATGTAACTTTTTTTTATGAACTAGAATGGTAGAAATGTAAGGAAAAAATGGCATAGGATCGTAGAATCGCATTGCTGGAAGGGACTTCGAAGGCCTTTTAATATAATCCCCTGCCCATCCCAGACAAATGGTTGTCCAATCTTTTCTTGAAAACCTCCAGGGATGAAGCACCCACAACTTCTGGAGGAAACTTCTGTTCCATTCATTCATTTTTGTCACTGTTGGAAAACTCCTCCTTCAATTTCCAGGTTGGATCTCCCCCCTGACAAGCTTCCATCCGTTGTTGAAATTGCCATCCCACGTCAAGACTCGAACCCGCTAAGGAGTTTGCTTTGGATATTTCTAACAACGAGGGAATGTTTGATGCGACATTTTCAGTTTGATTTGGGATACGAAATTGTCCCGGGGTCATCAGATTCCCCTTTTTGTGACGGGGAAGCCAGGATTTACTGGCTGTTGTTATTCACTTAACAACTGCAGGGTTCGACTTAACAGATGCATAGCAAGAAAAGTTGCAAAAATGGGGCAAAACTCACGTAATGAACGCCTCACTTAGAAATTAAAACTTTGGGCTCGTCTGTGGTCATAAGTTGAGGACTACCTCAGTGGTGGGATGCAATTTTTTTTACTACTGGTTCTGTGGGTGTGGCAGGGGAAGGTTGCTGCAAAATCCCCATTCCCGCCCCACCCCACTAACCTGCTTTCCAGCTCTGTTCTCCTGTGCAGGGCAACAAAAGGAGACCCAGCCGATCATTTGGGACTCAACCAGAGGCAGTGAATAGATGGGGGCAGGGCCAGTCAGAGGTGGCATTTGCCGGTTCTCTGAACTACTCAAAATTTCCGCTACTGGTTCTCCAGAACTGGTCAGAACCTGCCAGATACCCACCTCTGGACTACCTGCATGCTAAATATTTTGACAGGTGCTCTTCTTTTCTGCACTCTGCACAAGATCACAATGAACTTGCCTTGAAAAATCCCCAAACGAAAAAGAAACAGTGACACACATAAAGTCAGATTATGTTTTTCGACCTAATCTCCAGTTCTTGAGCCCTGCTTGATGGAACTTCACTGAGCTTCCTTAAAGTTGCCATCCTAAAATAAATCTTCCTCAAATAATAAACCCTAAATGGATTGAATTTTGGAGGAAGTCCAGACAGACGTTGCTTCCTTTTTTTTTTGCAAACATTTTAATTGTGTTTGAAGGTTCTCCATTTTATTCCTTACCATTCAAGATGAAACTATGGTAGTGTCCTTCCATTGGCCAGAAATGAGAAAAACAAAGGCCAAAGAAAAGGAAGGAGCACATCAAACAATCTGTGAAATGAATCAGAACCCTATTAACTCTAAAGAGCCCAAAGAGGCTAACAGAACAAAACACAACAGAATAACAGAGTTGGAAGGGAACTTGGAGGTCTTCTAGTCCAATCCCCTGCTAAGGGAGGACACCCTTTACCATTTCAGGCAAATGGCTGTCCAATCTCTTCTTAAAAACTTCCAGTGTTGGAGGATTCACAACTTCTGGAGGCAAGTTGTTCCATTGATTAATTGTTCTAACTATCAGGAAATTTCTCCTTACTTCTAGGTTGCTTCTCTCCTTGATGAGTTCCTATCCTTTGCTTCTCATCCTGCCCTCAAGTGCTTTGGAGAATAGCTTGACTCCCTCTTCTTTGGGGCAGCCCCTGAGATATTGGAAGACTGCTATCATGTCATTCCCAGTCCTTCTTTTCTCTAGATTAGCTGTACTCAATTCCTGCAACTGTTCTTCATATGTTTTATCCTCTAGTCCCTTAATCATCTTGGTGGTTCTTCTCTGCCCTCTGTCTAGAATCTCCACATCTTTCTGACATTATATAATAGAATTCTTTTATTGGCCAACTGTGATTGGACACACAAGGAATTTGTCTTGGTGCACGTGCTGTTGGTGTCCATAAAAGAAAAGATACATTCATCAAGAATCATAAGGTCCAACACTTAATAATAGTCATAGGGTACAATAAGCAATCAAATCATACTTGGAGATAATCAATAAAATTCATTAGGATACAAGTAGCTAAGTTACAGTCATGCAGTCCTAAGTGGGAGGAGATGGGTGAAAGGAAGGATGGGAGGATTAATAGTAATAGTAATGCAGACTTCGTAAATAGATGTAAACTTTTTTTTACATCCTGGCTGTCTCTTGGAGATATCTGCCATCTCAACCTGTCCATGCTGATAACTCAGAACTCTTGCTGTGATAGCTGTCCCGACTATCTATTTCATTCACTGCCTTCCCTTTTACTTCCCTTAGTCTGGAAGAAATGAGAGAAAGCAAGAAACAGCCAACACTTCCTTGTTCAACTGCTGAATCTGTTTAAAAACAAAACAAAACCAGAAAACAAAGGAACGAAAGCAAGAGGGGAGGGATGACGCCAGAGGTCTGGCTTTCGTGGCAGGCAGCCCAACAACAAAATGTCTGTCAAAGGGAGGGAGTGGGAACTCTCTCCCTTTCTCTCTGTGATATTAATATAGTTTTGTTAACTCTAGAGAGTTACCACCGTTCCATCTCAATGAAGGATTTGTTTACGAGGCAGAGGAAGTAATACGAATTTTGATCCATAGCCAAACCATTCAGATTTGAGGTCTCCTTCCTACAAAAGTCGATCGATATTCTCAGCCCTCCAGGTCCTGGCTGTCCCAAAGGTGCTTCTTTTTTTTTCAAGAGGCAACTGGGCTTTTTAGTTTTCTTTGAAGACGTTTCACTTCTCATCGCCAGAAGCTTCTTCAGCTCAGAGGTGAAGAGAGTGCTATTGATCAGATGACTGCAAGGAATCTACACCCTTCCATCCTCCGCCATTCAGTCAGAACTGAAGAAGCTTCTTGGATGAGAAGTAAAAAGGTCTTCAAAGAAAAACCAGAAAGTCCAGTTGCCTCTTGGGGTGGGGGGGGTGGGGAATCCTTTGGAACTTCCTACAAAAGCTGATGTGAGTTGAAGACATCAACCATTCCTCCATCTCATCCCCAAATCATAGAGTCCCCTCCCAGGGGTGGGCTTCAAATAATTTAGCAACCGGTTCTCTGCCCGGTTGCTGGGTGGATGTGGCCATGGTGGGTGTGGCTTAGTCGGCCTCCTGCACCATTCTGGGAGTGAAAACGGGCTGCGGGGGGAGGGCGTTTTTGCCCTCCCTGGGCTCCGGAGGCTCTCTGGAACTTCCAGGGAGGCCTGTTTTTTGCCTTCTCTGAACCTCCACACAGACCCTGCACTTGCTTGTAATTCAAAATTGGCTGCATGGGGTCTTCTTGGAGGGGTGAGATAGGGTGGGTGTGGAACTATCGGTTCTCCAAAGCAGATGTAAAATTAACTTCCGGTTTGTCTGAACCGGTGCGAACCGGTAGCATTCCACCCCCCTGCTCCCATCCTCATGTTGGTATGGCTTATAACTCTCCCCAGTTCCTTAAGGGCTGCTTTTTTGTGATTATCTTTCACAGGTATCCATTACCACTAGCCAAACACTTCTCTAGCAGAGTGTCCACTGATCTATGTTCTTGTAGTGAGCATTGGACAGATCTTGGCATTTTATAGCCACATTTGATCTTTGGGCTGTCCCTGTCCAGAATGGGACAACTCACCATGGCCAATTCACCATGGTCAACTCGCTGTGAGACAATTCAACTTAATTATTTAAAATCATTACAAAATTGTTTTAATTTTTCTCGTTCACATTTCATTTTGTTCCTCCTTTCTTTCATGATTTTATTCCTGTTTTTTTCAATCTGTCTCACTGTGAGGTCAATCAGTAATTAGAAATCAAATATAAATAAATGAGCTGGATACCTGTGCTTCGCTATGAAACTATGTGGTCGGGCTTAGTTTTTGGGGAGGAAAATAAGGGGGAAAATTCTGCCTCTGCCTACCAGCATCCATTGGTATTCATCTGGCTAGCGTCCGGTCAGTGTGTGAGAGAGTTGAGAGCTGTTTGGAAAGTGAAACAGTATTTGCTATGTGACCAAGAAGAAGACAGCAAGGAGCCTGGGTGTGACTTAGCTCAACTGTTCTGTACTAAAGCTGCTTGGTGTTGTGAAAGTAAAAATGAGACTGAAACTCCTCTCCTCTGCTTGTGTTTTGCATTTGGAACACGTTTCTTTTCAGGTGGGGAGGGGGAGTAGAACTCCTTAACATCAAATCATCATCATCATCATATAGGAAATGCTAATGCTCTGATGGTCATTTTGAAAAATCCTTTCTTAGTGAGCACCTGGAATCCAAGAGGAAAATACGTGCCAAATTTCAAGTTTGTAGGCTTTACAGTTATGGAAATTTTGTGATGATGCGTGAGGGGTATTTTGCTGTTTTATAGATAGATAGATTAGATAGATTAGATAGATTAGATAGATAGATAGATAGATAGATAGATAGATAGATAGATAGATAGATGTAGGCCATATGTGCAACACAACTGCATTGCTTTTATTTTGAAGGCAACAGCTTTTTTTTTTCAATTTATGTGTGTGTGTGTGTGCGCGCGCGCGTGCCTACACACCTTCACAATAATGTCTTGGTCCTGTTGGTTTGGTCCTCCGCAACACTACCAGTTTCTCATGTAGCCTCTTGGGAAAATTATTTATCTAACCTTGGATGTCATTGCAGATAGAAGGTTTGGTACTTTATTCAATAGAGTTTTGCAAACAGAAAATAATATCCTGAAAAGAGAAGGTCCTTCTCCCCCCACCCCACTCTGAACTGGCACTAAAGCCAGCAGAGGTGTGTGTGTGTGTGTGTGTGTGTGTGTGTGTGTGTGTGTGTGTGTG
>NW_020769358.1:8352311-8383076 GCF_900518735.1 Pseudonaja textilis | reverse complement strand
GTGTGTGTGTGTGTGTGTGTGTGTGTGTGTGTGTGTGTGTGTGTGTGAAAAGCCAGGGAGTAATTAACAAGGAATAGTTAAATAGTTAAATGTTTTCTGTAGGAACAAAACAAAAAACAGATGTGGTTCTAACTTCTCTGTATGGTTTCTTTTTTGTGAAATTCAGAACAGAAAATAAAGACTGTTTTAACCCTGCCACAAATAACCAATTACTTATTTTACGTGTTTGACCTTTCCTGGTGTTTTAAAATGTCATTTATTTTCAATAGCTTTGGGTGCCAAGAATGTCCTGGCTTGTGTTTGAGTTGTATGTGTGTGTATGTGTGTGCATACATTTTTTTTTTAAGTGGTTCTCATCAAACTTTTAAGCACACAAGGATTGTTGAGAGCAAGAGCATCAAATAAGAGCTCTTTGTATCCAAATAGTGTTGCTTTCTCATTTCCTGAAGGCACCAATTCATTCTTCTTCCTGGGGACTTGCAGATGGGTGGTGAACTTCGACGCCCATAATCCTCAGCCTGAAGTCCAATACATCGGAAGAGGAAGGCCAGTCTTGCAAAGAAATGTTACCTGTATTTGTCTATTGGCCTTAATGATCTTTCTAAATAGACTATAGGGAGAGGCCTGCAACTAAATCCGAGTGCAATAATGTAAATTTAAATTAACAGCAAGCCCCCCCCACCAAGCCCCCCTCCCCCAGCCCAAGGAAGTATTGTAACACACCTATCATGGCAATGAAACATGAACTTCCAGTTTAACCCCTCACATCCTGGACGTACCTTGTTTCAACTCCTACCCTCAAAACGACGCCATATGGCATTGCATACCAGAACAACTAGACACAAGGACAGTTTTTGCCCCCATGCCATCACTCTGATAAACAACTGATTCCTTCAACACTGTCAGACTATTTACTAAGACCAGATTACTATTCTTCTTCTCATCCTTCCTTTACCTATCTCCTTATCTCCTTATGACTATAACTTTGCTGCTTATATCTTACAAGTTATATTGTTTACTTAGTATCCTAGTACGATTTATGTTGATTGCTTATTTAGTATCCTATGACTATCACTAAGTGTATCTTATGATTTATGATGATTGTATTTTTATGATGACTATGATCATGATTTTATCACTTATAGCTTTTATGTACACTGAGAGCTTATGCACTGAAGACAAATTCCTTGTGTGTCCAGTCACACTTGGCCAATAAAGAATTCTATTCTATTTCTATTTCTATTGCTATTCTGATTCTGATTCCATATTCTATTCTATTCTATTCTATTCTATTCTATTCTATTCTATTCTATTCTCTTCTATTCTATTCTATTCCATTCCATTCCATTCCATTCCATTCCATTCCATTCTACTTTTATTCCTATTCCATATTCTGTTCTGTTCTGTTCTGTTCGATTCCTGTTCCTATTCCTATTCTATATCCTATCCTATCCTATTCGTCTATTCTACTGTACTCTACTGTACTCTAGTCTACTCTAATAAAATGGGCAATGATTGTTTGATACAGTTATGCATATTATTTGTTTAGAACTAAGAAGTGGGCAAGAGAGCCTTGAACTCAGCTCAGTTACTGAAATCCTGCAGAAGATTTGTTAGGATCAGGGCCCCAATTTTAGTTTCATTATTTGATTTTTCATGGGAGTCTGATAAATAAATTGCATGAGTGGAATTTTAAAATCTCTCTCTTTGACTATCTACCTTCATCCAATCGATCAATGGTTATCTTTCTGGACTGATAACAGATTCTATCAGTCTGTTATCCTTCTGTCTACCCTTTGATTATTGTAGAATGAAGATTCACAAGGTTGGAAGGGGCTTCAAGGTTCTCTAGTCCAACCCTGCAATACCATTCTGGATAAATGACTAGCCAATCTTTTCTTAAAACCCTCCAGTGACGGAGCACCTACAGCTCCAGAAAGCAGGCTATCCCATTGATTAATTGTTTTCCCGGTCAGGAAGTTTTACTTATTCGTTTGTTTATTGAATTTATATGGCCGCCCGCTCACTCTCAGTGGCTCCGGGCAGCTTACAAAAAAAATGAAAACCCAATATACAAGCAGTAAAAACAGTAACCCGCCTTCTCCAAACAAGGCTCTTTACGTGCTCCATCTCACTCTAGACTCCCCGGGTCCGTGGGGCAAAATCAGATTTTCAGAGCCTGCAGAAGAGGATCAAAAAAGGAGGACAATTTAATTTCTGTGGGGTTGATATTCCAAAGGAAGGGAGCCACCATAGAGAAAGCCCTAACTGAGTTCTACCAGGTGGACCTTCTAAGTTTCTCCTTACTTCCAAGTTTGATCTCTCCTTAACTCCTATCCACCTCTTGTTTCTTTTCCTGCCCTCTGATTTGATTGCACCATGTCCCTATGGTTGTAACTGTCACCATTTGAAATGTGGCTTTTGTTTGAATGAAGGACAACTTAGAAGTGTGTCAGCCTTGGAAGCCATATTTTACTTGGAAGCTTCGAGGCTGCCACAGCCACTGCCTGGAAATTTAGGAGAGAGGTTTTCTTAGTGAGTAGAAGATTAGATTCAACAACATTCCTTCTTAGAAGTCAAGGACAAGTTAGCCTGCACCTGGGGATAAGCGTCTGGAGGAATGGCTCCAGTTGGGACGATGTTTGATTGAGTCATATGATGAACTGGTGGATGCAGGGGATGAATCTTTGACTTTCTCTCGGGGAAGGGAAAACCTGGAACTCTCCGATTCGGGTTGTCCCAGATGTGCCAATATGACTTCTCGAATAAATTCTTACTTGGATGAACTTGTTTCCTGAGTGCAGAATGATAATTGGGAGTTTCGCTGGAACGCTGACAAAGTGCTCATCTTAGTAACCAGATAAATAACCAGATTTATCTTTTTCTTTTCCAGGCTTTGAACAGCAGTCTGTATAAGAGTGCTTCTCCTTACGGCTCTCTCAATAACATCGTGGATGGCTTGAATTCCCTTACGGAACATTTCTCCGACATTTCCCTATCGTCGGACGCCAGAAAGCCAAGCAAGAGACCTCCGCCAAACTATCTGTGTCACCTTTGCTTTAACAAGGGACACTACATCAAAGACTGCCCACAGGTAAGGGCCATGAAATCTGGGGAGACCTATTTCCTGCACTGTTACCCTGTTTCCCCGAAAATATAACCTACCCTGAAAGTAAGTCCTACCTTGATTTTTACACGTACGCCCAATATCAGCCCTACCCCCAAAATAAGCCCTAATTAAAATCCCACCCACTCCAGAGTGGACGGGTAAAAATTAAGTTAAGGTGGGAATGCGGGGGTGGAGCTGCCCTTCTACTTACCTGTGGACAGTTGTAGCCAGGCCTTGCACACTCTGACACCTGCCTTACCAGCCCATTTCTTCTTCTGATCCAGAGCTCTGTTATCACTGCAGAGACTTTCAGGAAAGCCTTGCCAGCTGCAGAAGAAGAAGTTCCTGAAGGCCTCTGATAGCCAAATGGCAGCCGGGGGTGACGTGCACAAGTGGGGTTATTCAGTGGATGGCATCCCCTCAAAATAAGACCTGGTGCCTTTTTTGGTGGCAAAAAATATATATAAATCAGGGTCTTATTTTCAGGGAAACATGGGATCTACAAATAAGGTTGAGCATGTATATTCAACTTACAACCACAATTGAGCCCAGAGTTTGCGTTGCTAAGCGAGCCAGCTGTTGAGTGTGTTTTGACCCCCATTTCACGACCTGTCTTGCCCACAGTTTTTAAGTGAATCACTGAGGTTGTTAAATGAGCCAAACTGTTGTTAAATGAGTCTGGCTTCTCCATTGGTTTTGCTTGTCAGAAGATTACAAAGTAAGGATCAGATGATCCCGGGATGTTGTAATGGTCATAAACATGAACCAGTTGCCAAGCATCCAAATTTTGATCACGGGGATGCTGCAGTGGTCATAGGTGTGAAAAATGGTCCTAGGTCACTTTCTGTTTCGGTGCTATTGTAACTCTGAACGATCGCTAAACGAATAGTTGTTTTCCTGTTATTCTTAATTTCTTAATGTCAAAGGAAGGTACCTAATGGAGCTTCTCAGTCACCCAAGTTACAGTTATCCCAAAGGTGCTTTTTTTCAAGAGGCAACTGGGACTTTCTGGTTTTTCTTTGAAGATGTTTAGCTTTTCATCCAAGAGACTTCAAAGCTGAAGAAGTCAGTTAGCAAGCACAGAGTTGGGAAAAGTCGCTTCAGGAATATTGAACTCTTCTTTTTGTTGTTGTATTCAGTGAATAACTTTCTTAGAACATTAGAATAATAAGAGTTCTCTCCTTGGTTAGTTTCCATCCCTTGTTTCATGTCTTGACTTTTGGTGCTTTGGGAAACAATTTCCTCTTTGTAGGAGCCCCACAAATATTGGAAGACTGCTATCATGTCTCCCCTAGTCCTTCTTTTCATTAGACTACACATACCCAATTCCCTTAACTGTTCTTCGTAAGTTTTAGCCTCCAGTCCCCTAATCATCTTTGTTGCTCTTCTCCACACTCTTTCCAGAGTCTGAGCATCTTTTTTTGTATTGTGGTGACCAGAACTAGATGCAGTATTCCAAGTGTGGTCTTACTAAGGCTTTATAAACAAGTACTAAAACTTCATTTGATCTGGATTCTATCCCTCTCTTAATGCAGCCTAAGATTGCATTGGCTGCACACTGTTGGCCCATTTTTAAGTGATTGTCTACTAGGAGTCCCAAAATCCCTCTCACGGTTACTGGCATCAAGCCAAGTTCCACCTAGTCTCTACCTATATAGTTGGTTTTTCTTACCTAAGGATAGAACCTTACTCTAATCTATGTTTCATTTTTCTTAGATGGGGCCCAGGTTTTGGCTTGGAATTAGGTTCTAAAGGTCATGATGATTGGGAGAATGCATAAGAATTAACTTAAACGATCTTACATATGTTAAGATTAGATAGATTTCTTTTGAACCAGGTTTAAAAATACTCCTTCCTATGTATGTACAGGCAAGGGGAAAATCTCAAACAATAGAAAATTGAAACTGTGCCCAGGAGAGATAAGTAAGTTGACCAGATACACAGTGATAAGTAACCAGGAGAACCAAGAATAGCAGAAGAAAGAAAGCAGCTGGTATAAAAATAATCTGAACTTTCTATTGTTAGGTAAGATTGCACTAATTTGAGACTCAGTTGAATTAGGATTTGCCTAATCAGCCTTTTTCTCCTCGTGAAAAGTCAGTTAGCAAGGACCGGATGCAAAGAGAGGTGGGCACGATGGACCTTGAGTAATGGGTACCCCTGTGTATCTACTACAGGGTTTTTATAGGCAATACCACACTTAATTCCACTAAAAGTTGTGGATTTTCAGGAAACGTGAGAGGAGGTCTTTCTTCTCAGTGCTTTGATATGTATTGGATTGTTCCCTCTGGAATAAGAAACATGCATGGATGTGAACCAGTTCACACCTCCAAAAAGCCCTCACAAGTTCACCTTCCATTAATGAGACATTTAGACTGAACTTATTTCTTTGCTATGGGACCTATTTAATATTTACTATGTGTGTGAGAGAGAAAGAGGGAAAGAGGGAGGATCACACAGCCTCAGTTTTGATTTCCTCTCATCTTTTTTTCACCTCGAATTTGGATAAAGTCCTTGGAAAACAACAAAATGTATCACAAATGTTAAGTTCTTTAGCACCCTGGCTTTTTCTTAGTGCCTCCTGCTGTTCTCTTTCTTCTCAACCTAGGTGGATTCAAGTTAGCATGTTGTTGACATGGATCAACCAACTGAAGAGCAAATTTTCTTGCCAGGACTTTTGTCTTGAGCTTCTGCCAAAGGCTGCTTCCTCACTTTCTGCCTTCTGGCTGTCTGACCCTGCGTTTACCATTTTGAGAGAGAGAAAAAGAGAGGGGGGAGGAAGGGAAGGAAAGGGAGGGAGAGTGAAGAAGAAGAAAGAAAGACAGAAAGGAAAAAGAAAGAGAGACAGAGAAAAGAGAGAGGGAGGGAGGAAGGGAAGGAAGGAAGGAGAAAGAAAGAAAAGGAAAGAAAGAGGGAGAAAAAGAGAGGGAGGGAGGAAATGAAGGAGGGAAGGAAAGAAAGAAAGAGACAGAGACAGAGACAGAGACAGAGAAAAGAGGGAGGAAGTGAAGGAAAGAAGGAAAGAGAAAGAGAGAAAAAGAAAGAGAGAAAGTGAGGGATGGAGGAAGTGAAGGAAGGAAAGAAAAAGAAATAGAGAAAGAAAAAAGAGTGAGGGAAGGAAGGAAGGAAGGAAGGAAGGAAGGAAGGAAGGAAGGAAGGAAGGAAAGAAGGAAGGAAGGAAGGAAGGAAGGAACCAAGCAAGCTTTGTTACTCAAATATCAACATGTGGTTTGTGGGGGGCGGGGAATTGTCTCCATTTTTTCTCACTGGGTGTGCCAAACTGTTTGGAACTATCTCCCTGACAAAGAGGTGATTTCTTTTAATATCCAGCCTTCTATCTAGAAGATGATAAGAGTTACAAGAAAATGTTCTCCTCGTCGGTGGACTTGGCTTTCAACACCATATATTTAATGTTTGGAAAATCAATATTGTGGGGTAATAACACCTCACAGACTTTGTAGGAAAGATCATCTAATTTCAAGAAGACAGGAAGGCAACCTGATGCTTTCCAGATGATTTTGGACTACAGTTCCTATAGGCACAGGGGTGGGATTCTACCAGTTTGGACCAGTTTGGGTGAACCGGGTCATCATTTGGTCCTGCCAACCCGCCTCTGCCCTTTGCGTGTACGCTTGCTGAACCGGTTGTTACACCGGTTGAATCGCACATCTACATAGGCCCCAACCTGGCAAAATCAGAGGTCAGAGGGTATAGATCCTGCAAAGCAGCAGGATTCCTACCAGGGATGGAGGGCATGTTTACACCATGGTTCAGAATGATTTTAAGAATGGACCCACTTTCCAGAAAAACGGAGAAGAATAAAAGGGTGTTCAAACAAAACAACCACAGCAGCAGCAGATTGTTTAATAAATTTCAAACTGAATTCATCTTCAGGACCAAAGCAAATTCAAACTCCACCATCTCTTTGTAACAGAGACATGTAAAACACATGGATTGCAAAGACCAGTTCAGTCCAGCATCAAGCAAAGTTTTCCTCACTTTTATTGCTTTTTCATGGTTCCCTCTCATTTGGGTTTTCTACCGCTTACCATTCTCCAAAGCAGAGCTCTCCAACTTTGCCAACTTTAAGCCTGGCGGACTTCAACTCCCAGAATCCCGCAGCTTGGTTGACTTCAACTCCCAGAATTCTCCAGCCAGCTGTCTGAGGAATTCTGGGAGTTGTAGTCCACCAGGTTTAAAGTTGCCGAGACCCCTGCTCCAAAGGATATTTAACAAAGAACACGGTCCTTCTTAAGGAGGTGGGCCCTCTCAGATTTATTTGGCAGAACTGGTGGGGGGGGGGGCAAACATTTGGTTCCTACAGCTCTCCAAACACCTGGCATCTCGTGGGAAATTGACAGCTTCCCCATTTAAAGACGTAGATTAATGTGACCACAAAACTGTGAGAAAGCAGTTGCTGAGACCAGGCCTGGTTTACAACCATGAAATAACGAATCGCATTTTTTTGTTTTTTTGCTAAATTATCGTAGGGCATTCAGATGATCTTCCCTTTCAATTCGGTGAATTCTTCCCCCTTTTGCCCCCTCTCTGGCCACCATTGTTAAGCGAATCACCACAATTGTTAAATCTGGTCCCACGATTGTTAAGTGAATCTTATCAGAAAGTCGTAAAAGGCGGGTCCCATAAGCCAATTTTTTTCAGTGGCGTCCTAACTTTGAACGGCCACTAAATGAATGTTTATAAATCCAGGATCACCTGCACGTGCATGGAAAGAACAAACTAAGAGTTGCAGGCCAGTTATCATTCCTTGTTCGGCCCACTGAGAAGGTTGGTTTTATTTATTTCTCTTCCCACCCCGCTTGGTTCTGAAATACATTTCCAAATGCTCAAGTGCTCCATTCCTACTTCTGCAAGCATGAAGCTGCTAATGGGAACCAGATGTGGGGTTTACCCCCCTTCTCCAAATTAAAAAGAAAAAAAAAAACGCCCTTCCTTTTGGTGCATCAGGTTTCTTGGAGGAGAAGATTCCTAGAACAGCTGAAACTTTAGACTCCAACTAGTAACAAACATTGGAAATGTTTTGAAGCGAAGCGGGGGGGGGGGGGGGTCAGGATGGAAATGCATAGAGCAAATCAAGGGTTTTTGGACCCTGCAATTTCCCCAAGAGAGGAAGGAAGTAAGGAAGTGTGCAATTCTTGTTTAGGTTCCAGTCCACAAAGCTAATTCCTTTTGTTGTTGTTGTTAAAGATGTCTAGGGATAGGAGAACATGTGTAATTTTACGCGTCTGTTAAAATCACAAAAAATTACTAATCAGTTTTTTCTTTCCCATGTAGTCCATATTTCACATCAATGCACCTCTGCATCTATCAACTAGCCTATTTGTAGAAAAGTTCCCATCAGTGGCGGGATTCAAATTATTTTACTACTGGACTACTCAAAAATTCCACTACCGGTTCTCCAGAACTGGTCAGAACTGGATGAATACCACCTCTGGTTCCCACGTTATAAAATATTCCAAACCGATTAGTAAATAATTTGACGGTTATATAATCGATGTCCATATGGAAGGTAGTATGCTTTCTAATAAGAACCGGAGTGATGCGTGCAAAGGCTAGGGCGCGTGCATGTCTGAACATGTGTTTGCGAGTACGTTTTGTTTCTTTCTTTCATGTGCACCCTGATGCCTCTGACTTGTGCTGAATAAGAGTCTGAAGCAGTTTTCTTTTTTCTTCTGAGAGGTATGTGGGGTGGAACTCAGCGAGAGGAAGGCAGTTGCCTGACATCTGGTGTAATACGAGATAGGAGAACCAAAGCTGGTCAGCCAGTGAGGAGCTGAATGTTTGGATTCCCCAAAGGTTATCACAACATGGGACTTGTCCAACTCCTGTTTGAAATGGTGAGGGGGGGGATTCCTGTTGATTTTTGTTCCATTGGTCATTCTCCACGATCTTGTCTTATTGTTGCTGTAACCAGTCTTTGGTGAAGTAGCAATAGCGCTTAGGCTTATATACCGCTTCACAGTGCTTTACAGCCCTCTCTAAGTGGTGCTATAGAGTCAGCCTCTTGCCACCCAATGATCTGGGCCCTCATTTTACCCACCTTGGAAGGATGGAAGGCTGAGTCAACCTTGAACCAGTTAGGATCGAACTGCTGGCACTCAGCAGAATTAGTCTGCAATATTTCATTCTACCCACTGGGAGGGAGGGAAGAAAGGAATGAAGGGCAATATCACTAGCACTTAGACTTATATATACCGCTTCATAATGCTTTACAGCCCTCTCTAAGCAGTTTACAGAGTCAGCTTATGGCCCCCAACAATCTGGGTCCTCATTTTACCCACCTCGAAAGGTTGGAGGGCTGAGTCAACCTTGAGCCTGGTGAGATTTGAACTGCTGAATTGCAGGCAGCTGGCAGTCAGGAGAAGTAGCCTGCAGTACTGCGCTCTAACCCCTGCGCCACCAAGGCTCATAGAGGATGGTGTAGAGGAGCTTCATCTAGGCATAGAGGCTGGAGTAGAGGAGGCTTTCAAGAAGAAATTGGATTGGGGTCTTTCAGGCAGTTTGGGTTCAATTGTCACAAGTCAGGACTACCTGAATAACTCTCCTGCTTCAATATAAAATCATTGATACAACACATCTACCAACAAACACACTCATGAGCCACTAGATAGTGGAAATATCTCCTTCTTAGCAGGAGGAATCCCTATTCTGGAATGTCAGAACCTGGAAGTAGGAAATAAGACATTTTTTAAAAAAAAAATTAATGAAGAGGTAGGAGATTGGTCTTTGGGAAAAAAAATGCATTTCTTGTTCATTAGCACCAAGCGTGAACCCTGAGCTATTCTGTGTTGTGGCCTGTTTTGAACTGTGGAGGCGATACAGCTGCTGTAGCTTCTGCTTATTCTCCTTATATTAAACAAAGTGATACTATATCAGGAGCTCAGGGTTAACTGGCACATTGTGAAGCCTATGTCTGTTTACATTTCTTCCGAAAGACTAAGTGGTTCTAATCTAAATTGAGAAAATAGGTGCCCCCCCCCCCAAAAGAAGTTTTGAGAAGGGTTGTGGAACACTGGGGGCATAGAGAAGGGATGTAGGCCAGGCCTCCACTTTTTTTAAAAAAAAAAAGGAGAAGAAGAAGAAGAAGGAAACTAAAAACCTCACAACCAAAAGGGAAAGCTTCCTGCCAGATGTGAGTTTTCAAAAAGGGGACATCGTGTGTTGTTTTTTTTTCCAGGATTGTTTGCTGATCTAGCGGTCCCACTGCTTCCCTTTGCTCTGCTGAAGCAGCTGAGATTTAGCTTAGTATCTGCTCCCGAGGATCTGCAGATAAAATCTGTGCAGTCGTTGTTCAGATGTGCCTAAGCAACCTTTTAGCCAACTTGGGTGGAAAAGAAGCATGGTGGTAATTTATTACTCCATCTCATTTTTTTCATGGGGCAGGAATCCAAGTTCTGTCATTGTCCGTTTTACTCGCATCGATTTTTCCCGAGGAGGACAGAATGAGTTCTTGTTTCCATGCAGCACCATGAATTTCGTTCTCTTGCCGCATTGTTTCTTGAAATATAAAGTACCGTCTGATGAAGGGGAGGGTTAGGGGAGGCTTTGAAGAGCTGCCACAAAGAAGAGGAAGAGGAGGCCAGCCTATTCTCCAAAGCAGCCGAAGGCAAGACAAGAAGCAGCAGATGGAAACCAATCAAGGAGAGGAGCTACCTGGAATTAAGGAGAAATTTCCCAATAAGTGAGAACAATTCACCAGTGGAACAACTTGCCTTTAGAAGTTGTGGGAGGTTTATTAGAAGAGTATGGACAGCCAACACAGTTGTACGCTGCATAAACAGAGGGGTACAATCAAGTGTTAATACCACTTGGTAAGGCCATACTTGGAATACCGCATTCAGTTTTGGTCGCCATGATGTAAAAAAGATGTTGAGACTCTAGAAAAAATGCAGAGAAGAGCAACCAAGATGGTTAGGGGACCGGAGGCTAAAACATATGAAGAATGGTTGCAGGAACTGGATATGTCTAGTCTAATGAAAAGAAGGACCAGGGGAGATGTGAGAGCAGTCTTCCAATATCTCAGGGGCTGTCCCAAAGAAGAGGGAGTCAAGCTACTCTCCAAAGCACCCAAAGGCAGAACAAGGAGCAACGGGTGGAAACCAATCAAGGAGAGAAGCAACTTAGAACTAAGGAGAAATTTCCTGATAGTTAGAACAATTAATCAGTGGAACAACTTGCCTCCAGAAGTTGTGAATGCTCCAATATTGGAAGTTTTTTTAAAAAAACATGTTGGATAACCATTTGTCTGAAGTAGGGTAGGGTTTCCTGCCTAGGTAGAGGTTTGGACTAGAAGATCTCCAAGGTCCCTTCCAACTCTGTTATTCTATTCTATTCATTTGTCTCAAATGGTCTAGGGTCTCCTGCTGGAGAAGGGGGTTGGATATAGAAGACTTCCAAGATCTCTCCAATTCTGCTATTCTATATTCTATTCTATATCTCAGGTGAAGCTCAATACTCATTTTTGTGCAGAATGTGGAACAATGGATTAAAATTATAGTGCAGATTCCAGTTGCATTTTTTTTGGGGGGGGGGGTTCTTTCTAACCCAGAAGTTTGACAAGAGAGCCCATGACAGGGAGGTTGGTGTGCTGCCTTCCAATGAGCATGTTGAAGAGAAGGAAGAACAGACATCTGTTTGAGATTGCTTTCTTTGAATTCCTGCAGAGTTTTGGAATCTGTAACATAACTGTTCCTTCCAACTCTACAATTCAATGTTTTATGAAACTTCCTTGCTGTATTACTTGTTGTGGTTGGTAATACCAGCCAACACGATATATTCTTCCCAGCCAGTCTAGGAAAGAATTCTACTCATACCTTACCATTGTGATGTCTTCTGTTGCTCTCCATGCTTTGATGGAAGAAGATTGTGCTCCGTGTTCCCTGCATTTAATATTGTTTTGCATAATTATTCTACTTTGCTTAAGATTCATTAAGGGACTCAGCTAGGGGAGGAATAGGGAACTAGATAGACTACAGAAGCCTAAGATCTCTGTGGCTTAAAAAGGTAAAGGTTCCCCTCGTACATACATGCTAGTCGTTTCCGGCTCTAGGGGGTGGTGCTCATCTCCGTTACCAAGCCGAAGAGCCAGCGCTGTCTGAAGACGTCTCCATGGTCATGTGGCCGGCATGACTAAATGCTGAAGGCGCACGGAACGCTGTTCCCTTCCCACCAAAAGGGTCCCTATTTTTCTACTTGCATTTTCTATGTGCTTGAGGACTGCTAGGTTGGCAGAAGCTGGGACAAGGAAGGGGAACTCACTCCATTATGCGGCGCTAGGGATTCGAACCGCCGAACTGCCTACCATTCCAACTGACAAGCTCAGCATCTTAGCCACTGTGTCCCTTTTTACTGTAACATTATTCATGCCTGTTCTCATGTATCTTAACGAATGTCAGGGACTAGAAACTTAACATGCGGATTTTCAGGAAATTAAGCTGCATGCAATATTTCACTCGTCCTTGTTTTGTGTCTGTATAGAATTATGATTACAGAGGCAGCCCTAAACTTCACCATTGGCTGGAAACCAACCTCATAGCAACTTCCTGCCATGAACCAGATTATTTCTAATTCCTCTGGTCACCAAAGAGGTCCTGAAGAGAGAGACAGATCTTTAAGGGAAGGGTGGCAAAGGAAATAGGAGAGTAAGAGAAGAAGGCTAAATAAAGAGAATGGGTTGACCTCTTCAAAGCAGGGAATGGAAGGAATGTAACAGAATAACAGAGTTGGAAGGGACCTTGGAGGTCTTCTAGTCCAATCCTTTGCACAAGCAGCAGACTCTATACCATTCTGGACAAATGGCTGTCCAATCTCTTCTTTAAAACTTCCAGTGATGGAGCACCCACAATGTCTGAAGGCTAACCGCTCCACTGATTAATTGTTCCATCAGGAAATTTCTCCTTAATTCTAGATTGGATTTCTCTTTTGGTAATTTCCATCCATTGCTTCTTGTCCTGCCTTCAGGTGCTTTGGGGGATAGGTTGACTCCCCTCTTCTTTGTGGAGAAAATACCACAGGATAGAAAGCGTAAAAAGCTACAGATTTAAAGAAGGCCTTTAACGTGAAAGTTCATGTTGTGGTTTGAAGGGGAAAAAAATCAACCTTTTGGTTGAAGATCTTCAGTTCAACAAGAAGTTGGTGCAGCAAGAACATCAAGATAAAGATACTGTGTTTCTCCAAAAATAAGACCCTGTCTTATTTATATATTTACCACCAAAAAAGGCACCAGGTCTTATTTTTGGGGGAAGTATGGTGTCATCCACTGACTCAACTCACTTGCACGCATCGCCTCCAGCCCCCTTTTCACTGTCAGAGGCCTTCAGGAACTTTTTCTTCTGTGGCCAGCAAGATCAGCAAGGCTTTCCTGAAGACCTCTGCAGTTGATAACAGAGCTCTAGATTGATCCAGAGCTCTGCTATCGGCTGCAGAGGCCTTCAGAAAAGCATTGCCAGCTGCAAAAGAAACGGGGTGGCAAAGCAGGCATTGGGGTGTGTGAGGCCTGGCTGCAACTGCCTGAAGGAAAGTAGTAGGGGAGCTCCACCCCCTCCCCCTTCCTGCTCTAACTCATGTAGCCTGGAGTCAGTGGGGTCTTAATTAGGGCTTATTTTGGCAGGTAGTGCTTATATTGTAGAGCTTTCATGTGTAAAAATAAAGCTAGGACTTACTTTCGGGGTAGGTCATATTTTCAGGGAAACGTGGTAGTTGTGCGGTTGCCTGGACATGAAAACACTGATTACATAGAATGCTCTTTAGATGATTTTCACAGAGGATATTTTTTCCTTTGAGTGAGCTTCAGACATGATAGTTAAGAAGCTGTTCTCGAGACTGAATTGCTATATATTTAAAGGCAGGAAAACCCTTCACTTTCTCTCTTGAACCTTCCCTGACCTCTTTAGGGTGGCCTGCCAAACTCGGTTGGAAAGCAGAGAGGGGCCGAGGTTGTTGTCGCTCCAGGCCAGGCTGAAACAAAAGAGGAGGGGAGAAACTCAGCCTTTCCCATGATATGTTGAAATATTTCCTTTATCCTGGCTCAGTCTGTAACCTGGAGGAAGAGAATTATGTGTGGAAAAAAGCCACTTCGACCAAAACTTTTGATCTTCTAGTTGTAGACAGTGGAATTCACATGGCTCTTTTTTTGGTCCATTGTTTACATGCTTAGGTTTTGAACAAATCATTTGCTCTCATTTAGGTATGTGGAAAGCTTGCTGGATCCTTAAAGAAAGTTGTAAATCTTAGCGAGAGTCAGCTGTGTGGGCAGAATACAATTTCCTAGCAGGCCATTTGCCATGAACATTTGGGCAACTGTTGCAGATCTCAAACACTTTTTCTTGGAGACTGAAATCATTTTGGGATTTATTCCTAGAAAACCCATAATTGTAATTGAGAAAATTCCCAAATCTGCGCTGCAAAAATTCAGTTGACCCAGTAGGTGGTGGAATTTATCTTCCCCCCGCCCACCGTATCTCTTTTTTGACATCTAATGGCTGTGTGTGGTTTTGCAACCCTGATCTGATCATCCTAGTTAAGTCAGGGTTTCTGTTATATAATGCGTCTCAATATTATATTTTTAGGATGAAGGAAAATAATAGATCAGACTTATCCTCAAATAGATTTGTGGACTTCAGCTTCCCCAAAGCTCAATAATGACCATACATATTTGGAATTCTGGAGTTGTGTAAAGACCTCACATCTGGTGATCACCAGGTGTGGAATGATCCATTAGAGGAAACAATGGGAGCAATCTGTTCTGACCCAAACCTTGTTCCAAGGAAACAAACACGAAGCAGAGGTAACAGCACAACCTTTTAATGATTCTTTATGAATTCCGTTCCTTCCCGGTTAAAAGGCTATTTCAAATTAATTGTCTCTGATAAGAATGAGCCTTGCCAAGGTGGTGCAAGGCTGTCAAGAACACTGGACAAAGCTACTAAGAAATATTTCAAACACAAAGAGTCTCCAAACACCAAGGAAGGTATTCCGAACGTCCACAAGGCTTGAGTGCAAAAACTTCTTTGCTTCCTGCAAAGAACTCCAGTTTCTCAGCTGGCTTTTATCCCTTAAGGGAGGGGTCATTACCTTGCAGCTTTACTCCTGAGTCGCCCGTGCTGCTGCAGCTGCTCTTTCCTTTGAGCAGCCCTGTGCATGCACACTGGGCACAGGCACTTGGGGGCCTCTTCCTCACTTCTGCCAGCCTCCACAATCTCCAAAGGCAGCGCTCCACTCCCTGATGGTCCTGGCCCCATCCCTGCATCACACGCATACCCCTCATCTGAGTCGTCACTCTCCAAGACCTCAACCATCCGCATCTGTTGCCAGCAAACCACAACACAATCATAGATCCATAGGGTTGGAAGGACCTTGGATATCTTCTAGTCCAAACCACTGCCCAGGCAGGAGTCTTCATACCATCTTGGATACCATCCTTAAATTTCCAGCAATGGAGTACCCACAACTCTAGGAGGTAAACTGTTCCACAGCTTAATAGTTGTGAACATAGACTGTTCTACCTTCGTCATTGCTGTTCTTCAGTTCCTTTAATCTCATTTCTGCTGGGCATCATGTTTAGTTTGCCACATGCTTGTTGAACCTACTTTGCTAGAAAATTGTGACAGGAATCTCACTGTCCTAATTCTGTGAGCCATCAATTATTGGATCCCTCCCCTGGAATCACCAAGGGAGCCTTCTTGCTCTTGAACCAGATTAACTTCACTCAGCTATGATTCTGATCCCACATCTAACCTGAGGCAGTGTGGTAGCTCAGCTAAGGTGCACTGGGCTTGTCATCTGATTCAAGGTTCAAGACCAAATGTCGTAAGATGGGGTGAGCTCCTGACCTCACCTCAGCTCCTGCCAATCTAGCAGTTTTGAAAGCATGCAAATACAAATAGATAAATAGGTACCACTTCAGTGGGAAGTTAAAAGCTCTTCCATGATGTCATGCTGGCCACATGACCATGGAAATGTCTTCAGACAGCAGTGGCTCAATGGTGTTGAAATGGAGATAAGCAGCGCCCCCTTGAGTCATCAACAACTAGTGGAACAAAACTGACAGGGTCTCCTTTTATATCTAACCTAATGAACTAGTGGTGGGATTCAAATTTTTTTACTGGTTCTGTGGGCATGGCTTGGCGGGCGTGGTAGGGGAAGGATACTGTAAAATCTCGTCAGCGGTAGGATTTGCCGGTTGTCTGAACTACTCAAAATTTCCGCTACCGGTTCTCCAGAACTGGTCAGAACCTGCTGAATGCAACCCTGTAATGAACCTAGAACATATACATGTACTTAAATTACAGGGTTTTCTGGTCACAGTGAGTGCCAGATATCTTATGGCGCTGGGATTTTCATTCGGTGTGGCGCTTGTTTATTTCCCTCCATGCAGCTGTTTCTCCACTGGTAAAAATAGGTTGCTGCTAAATTTGCTTTGACACCTGCTGCTTCACAAAATGGAGGAACATAGAAGGTGGGGAAGGGGCTTGCAGAAGAGTTTAATAATAATATTTTTGATTACAGTCAAAGACCGGATGCAGAAGACTTTTATATGTACGCAGAAGAGTTTTGAAAATTCTGGGTAGGTGGAATAAGGGCATTTCCTTGGTGCTGAGCGGTAGTGCTATCAGATCCTACTTGGGTTAAGAAGAAACAATTCTGCCATGATATGTCATGCTCAATCACAATTGAGCCCCACATTTTTGTTGCTAAGTGAAAAACATTTGTTAAGTGAATTTTGCCTCATGTTACGGCCTTTTGTGCCACAGTTGTTAAGCTAATCACTGCAGTTGTTAACTTTATAGTAGTTATAGTAGTCTTCCATGACTGCAAAATGTGCTAGATTGAATAATAACAAAATAGTACGTTTTTGGACTGTGCTATTCTTTAGACTGTTTCCAATCAAGTTCTGGGGAGTTTAAATATTATCAAGGCATTGTGAAAATCTATTTTCTGTTTTTTCTGGACCTGGAAGCATGACTTAACCATCCGACAGCTACGTTTATGAACTAAAATTAGAGATTATACCCTTTAAGCTTATCAGCCAAAACAATGTGTTTCTTTCAGAATGTGTTAAGAATGAATCTGCAGGGATCTTTGGTGGGAAAGAGACTTCAGCAAGCCAAGATATAAGTAAAAGAGTAGGCAAAATCTTGCATCAAAGTCTGGAAGAAATGTAGATCTCATGAATAGCTTAGGATTCAATAATTGCTTAGGACAACACTAGCAACTGTTATGGAGTTATTTGTCAGGCTAATTTAAATTAACAAAAGCAATAACAAAAATACATTTTTTTCCTATTGCTTCTTCATTCCTTCATACCTCTGTGAGACTGTCATAACTCCCCCAAATTCAAAAGCAGACCAAATTCAGAGATTAGGTGGTTTTGTTTTTTTTTAATTTGTAAGGTACTGCAGGATGTATATTTTAATTGCATTTACTAGATAGTTCAGTGTGAAAAAAATGTAATCCTGGCATCCCGAAAGTCAACTGCAGAGCAATGTTTGAAACAGAGAGAACAATAAATCTATGCCAAGCAAAAGCAAAAGAAATAATTTTTTAAAAATTGGAAAAATAAGAATGGTATTGGTGAAGCCATTTAATGATATAAAAATAGATTAGTAGTGATGTGTGTGAATCCTGTCTGTGGTACAGATAGTTCTCGCTTCCAACAGTTGATTTAGTGACTGTTCAAAGTTACAACGGCTCTGAAGAAAGTGACTTATGACCGTTTTTCACACTTAAGACTGTGTAGTATCCCCATGGTCACATGATCAAAATCCAGATGCTTGGCAACTGATTCATATTTATGAAAGTATCCATGTCCTACAGTCACGTGAGTTTGTGACCTTCTGACAAGTAAAGTCAACAGGTTCACTTCACAACCGTGTTACTAATGTAATACATGCAGTGGTTCATTTAGCAACAGTGGAATAGGGGTCGACTTGGGAGTAAGGGCACAGGTGGATGGTGAATAGCCCCTCCCCATAGGGAATGAAGAGAAGCAAAGGGGAATGGAGTTTGCAGGAGACAATTAGTTTGTTTAATTAGTGTGAAGATTTGTTCCTGACTTCTTGCCAAGTATTGTCTGTACAGTGTGGCATTTGGAAGATATCGGCCTGGCAACTCTCCAAGCTTGATAAAAAATGGTCTGTAGTTATGAAACCTCATGAAAGGCTGTTTGCCAGGAATTTGCTAGAGAGGAATTCACTTTAACCTAAATAAAAGGGGTTTTATTGGGACAAGGAGTCTGCTTCATGATCTTGGGAAGCCTAGACCAGAACAAGTACCTATAGTGGAGTGAGAGGGCCGGGGAAACACATTGTCCCTTTTCAGCAAGATTTAAGTGTGATTTTAACAGGCGTTGTTTCCTTTCTGGTTGTAATGCTTTCTAAATTTCTAACCACAATTCTTGAAAAGGCATATTTGAGTAAATTGGCAGGGAGACATCCAAGGTAGACTTTATTGATGTCAAGATAGGGTTCTTCTTCACCAGGCAGCAGCTTTGCAGCTTTTGAAGCCTTCTGAAGTTTGTTCTTTTCCAGATTTTCCTGCTCTCCTCAGCAAGACAACTGCTAATCTTTTTTAAAAAAAGTTTTTTAACTTGAATCTTCTAGTAAAGAGTGTGTCATCTGGGTACAAATGTCTCTGTACTATTACAATCAAAATTTACAGTATTTGTCATATTGATAATAACTCTCTAATATAATCATAACAATAACAATAATAATAAAAAGGAAAAGGAAAATAAAAAGGTTTGGTTCATTGACATTGCAATACTTGGTGATGCACGAATTGAAGACTGCAGCAAGAAAAAATTACAAAGTAGCGGGACTTACAAACTGAAGTTGAGCGACTTTGGAAAAAGAAATTGTGTGTTATCCCAATTGTAATTGGAGCTCTTGGAGCAAAACTTAAAGGGCTGCCTTGCTATTTGGAAATCCTGAATTTATCAGACTTGAATACCCTGATTCTACAAAAAAACCACCCTACTTGGAACAGCTTATATCCTCTGATGCTACCTGAACAGTTCCTAGGTCCTTGGTTAGGACTCGAGCTGTTGAACTACCAACCAGCCCCAAAGGCTGTGAATCTCACTAAAAATTCAATAATAATAATAATAATAATAATAATAATAATAATTAGCATTAGCATTAAGATCCTATTCATTTCTCCCTCTTAACATCTTCCAATGAAAATATAATATTATAATAGATATAATAATCTTAACAATTGTGTTAATAGTAGTCATCATATTGTTTACATTTCTTCTTTATTTCACTAATCTCCATTTATTTCTCACTTCTGTTTTTATTCTCCAGTCATCCATAAAATAGCTCTCATGTCATATAATATTCAGTTTGTTCTTTCTCCTTTATAGCAAGCGTTAATCTATTCATTTCTGCACATTCTAATATTTTCTAATCACATGCTCACCCGTAGGGATCTTGTCACTTTTCCAATTTTGTGCAAATGGCCTCCTCATAGAGTGGTTTTTAGCTGTCATTTTGACAGAAGTATGGGACGGGCCCTTTGAGTTTCTAGGTGCCAGTGGCTGTTTATCGGTGCCTTTTAAGGAAGGACGTTAGCTATCAAACTGTCACAAGTCTACAAGTAATCTCCTCACATTGTCAATTGTATTGTTTGAAAGATAAACTATTTCCTGGACATGTGTGGGCCATGTTTGCATCTTGTAAGAAAAGATCGACTTTTAGCGTTTTCTCTTTCTTGTCCAACTGGAATCTCCACATGCAAGTTAACCAGTGTTTAGAAAATGCTTCCTCTGTACAGCTCTTTCTTTCTTTACACAATGCTTTGACTGTGTTCAAAAATAGTTTCGGGCAAGTGTGTCAACCGCCGCTGGGCTCTGTTGGTTGTTTCTGATGCTGAGGTCAAAAGTTGTCTCCTCACTTACTCACTACTTTGAGAGTCCAGATTTTTTTTCTGGTCATCTTACAGATCAGGACATGATTCATTTGGGATTAGTGTCCCGGAAAAAGGTAACACAATGAAAAATGGAATAGAGGAATTGATGGATATTTCCTAGAGTAAACCAAGCCAAGTCCAAAAATGCTAGGGAATTTCTAGGAGCCTGGCACTCTGACAAGTCATCCGGACACATAGACATTAACAACATCTCTAGACTAAGCAAAAGAGATTTTCTTCAAGAGGCAACCAGGATTTCTGGTTTTTCTTTGAAGACGTTTCGTGAGCTGAAGAAGCTTCTTGGATGAGAAACGAAACGTCTTCAAAGAAAAGTCCAGTTGCCTCTTGCAAAAGCACCTTTGGGCCAACTGTGGCCTGAATGACTGAGAATCTCCATAGATATGCAAAAGAGACTACCACCCAACCCAAAAAGAAACAAAAAAGTCTCCAGCACCAGCCATCAGCCCCCAGATCAGCATAGATCAACTCCAAGGTTAACATCAGACCAACAATCAAGTAAACAACACCCCAGTCAAGAAAGTGCCAAAGAAGCCAACAGTAAACAGCCCATTCAAAGAATCTCTAAGACCAAACCCACCAACATGGAAAGACACCAGAATATAAACTGATAGCAAGCCCCACTCCTTACTAGCACTGATGATGTTACCTAGTTGCGTCATGAAACATCTGCAAGAAAACAAGCAAACTCAGAGACCTTTTTCATCTAGAAATTCAATATTTTCTTCATGTGATGATATCTTAAAAGGAGGTATATTACTGGCTATAATAAATCGTTCATGAAGTCTTCAAAGAGTGCAGAAAAGAGCAACAAAGATGATTAGGACAGTGGAGGCTAAAATATACAAAGAACAATTGAGGGAATCGGGAATGTCTAGTGTGATGAAGAGGAGGATTAGGGGTAATGTAAGGGCAATCTTCTAGTATCTGTGGAGCTGACAAAGAGAAGAAGGGGTCAACCTATTCTCCAAAGAGGGCAAGACAAGAAGTTATGGATGGAAAAAATCATTCAAGAGAGATCCAACCTAGAACTCAGGAGAACTTTCCCGTCAGTGAGAACAATTGATCAATGGAACAGTCTGAATCCCAAGAAGGGTGGGTGCTTCATCCTTAGAGGTTTTTAAGAAGAGATACTCACCATTTATTTGGAATGGTATAGGGTCTCCTGCTTGAGCAGGGGGTTGGACTAGAAGACCTCAAGGTCCCTTCCAATCCTGTTATGCTAAGTTCTAGGTTCAGCTTGACTCATGGTGATTTCATATTCACATCCTGGTAGGTTTATTGGGAATAACCTAATGTTATTATTAGTCTACTGTACAGTCTTTGGATTTTCCCATGCAAATTACTAACCTGCTTAGCTTCCTACCCCAGAAAATTTGGTCAGGCATATACTGCCCCCTGCTGAGGTAATGGAATAAGATGGAGGTATAAAATAGAGTAAAATACAGTCTTTTTTTTTTCTTTTCTTAAAATGTCTGATGTGATAACAGACTGCAAAGCCTGTTTTGCTTGTAGCTCAGTTAAAACCACAGAAAATATATCATGAATAGTTTAATGAACAGAGAAACTCCTCTTGGGTGACAGTCCTTCTGCCAAAATCATCAAATGTGTGAGTTGCTGTCCCAGCCCCAATCTCTCTCCTGGCATCACTTCTACTTGGAAAAAGTGAATATCTGAACTGAATGATTGGTTCAGAGTAGCTTATGAAGCCTACTATCTGAGCTCAAGTGGTCTCATCTGCTGACAAAACTGTGCAAGGATAAGTGAAGTCAACAGTAGCTTTTTAATATTTATTTATTTGTTGAGCATGTATTAGATAACAGTTATAAATATAAACATGATTATGAATACATGAAATGGATATGAATAAAAGGGGAACATTAGGACAGGGACTGTAAGCACATTGGTGCGCTTATGCACAGACCTCTTAGGAAAGGGGTGAGGTCAACAGTAGACAGTCTGAGGTTAAAGTTTTTGGGGTTTGGGGAAGAGACCACAGAGTCAGGTTGTGCATTCCAGGCATTGACCACTCTGTTGCTGAAGTCGTATTTCCTGCAATCGAATTTGGCGTGCTTTACCTTGAGTTTGTATCTATTGTGTTCTCGTGTATTGTTGTGGTTGAAGCTGAAGTAGTCATTGACAGGTAGGACATTGCAATGTATGATTTTATATACATAAAATCAGATCGGACCAGCGTCATCATAATTCTAAATTGTCTAAGCCTAAAATTTCAAGTCTGGTGGCATAAAGTATTCTGTTACTAGTAGAGGAGTGGAGAACTCTTCTTGTGAAATATCTCTGGACTCTCTTGATTGTATTAATGGTGAGCCACGAATTGCAGGTTGAAATTCTTGGAAATCTAACATGAGAGCTTGGAGAGAGAACCCCGGAGGTATCTTTCCATTTATCTGTTGCATCTTCCATGTTCTGGCCTTCAGAATGCACAACCTTTGAGGAGCTCTTGTTGATTTCCTGTGAGGGCCCTGTCTCCTTCAAAAGCCTTGAATGAGGATTTTTTTGGGGGGTGGGTCAGTCTTTCTTCAAAACAAAGCTGTGATGTCAGTTGAGAGCAAGCCTATGGATTCTTCAGAAGGCCTAGCCTCAATTTATGTCAGGTACGAAGGGCATCGATGCAAAAATAGATCTTACCAAGTTCAGTGGGATTGACTGCCAGATCTTAGACAGTTGGCTTTAAATAGTTAGTTTAAGTTTGAACACATTCAAGTGAAACTTCCATAAGATGATCTCTATTTGGATAGCTGAGCCCCAATTATATTTAAGTGAGCTCTTCTAGTAGAATGCCAAAGCTCTGAATGGACTATTACAAGATACGGGATTGAGAAAGACAAAATGAATAATATATTGAGAAATATACTTGTCTCTTCATCTTTACCTTCTGTCTATATAACCATGAGGGCTAGAAAGTTGATGATGAATATTAGAATGAAAATAGTAAATACCAATGTGTTGCTTCTCGAGCCACTTGTATATTCTTTCTATCTATCTATCTATCTATCTATCTATCTATCTATCTATCTATCTATCTATCTATCTATCCATCCATCCATCCATCTATCATCTACCCATCCATCCATCCATCATCATCCATCCATCCATCCATCCATCTATCTATTAATCATCTATCCATCATTGTTTTGTCTCTGTCTCTCTGTCTGTTTCTCTCTGGAACGTCTAGGTTGCTCATCTCACTCATATGGATTTCAATGATTCATTATTAAAGTCATAATTTTATTAAAGCATAAATATAGCAAATGAATCACTTTCTGTCATAGTATGTTGTTTTTACTAGACTGTGTTATTTCTCTGTGTCATATAATATATGTGGGTATATGAATAATTTTGTATTTATTTATTTATTTTGCCATGTCTATGTAGTGTACATTGGAGGTGGAGACCCTTTGAGAGCTGTATGCAGCAAAATTTCATTTTATTGTATGCTGATTAGTATACATTCAGAGTGACAATAATTTTATCTTTCTGTCTGTCTGTCCGTCTATCAATCTATTATCTACCTTCCTTCCTTCCTTCCTTCCTTCCTTCCTTCCTTCCTTCCTTCCTTCCTTCCTTCCTTCCTTCCTTCCTTCCTTCCTTTCTTAGAGGGAGGCATCTGCTAATTTTAGCAATTTGCTGTTAAAAAGGACACATTTAACAAACTTAGAAAAAAAAGATCATACAGCTCCATGCAGCATCAAAATAAAATAAAAAATCAATAACTCCTGAATGGCTCGATTTGGGTGGGTTTTCACCAACTGTGGAAAAATAAAAGATATTTCGAATTAGAAATGTTTCACGCTGGATCAAGGTCACATTGACATGTTCTGACATACTTTTGTTCCAAGCTCTGAACATTTCCAGAAAGGTCAAAAAGCAAGCCAACCCATTTCCAACTCAAAACAACAGCCGGTGAGCTTGGAAAGTTAGTTTCCAAGTATTAAACATTGTGCATCCCTTCTTCTTCTTTTTTTTTTTTTCTGGTCTTACACTTTTGCCATCTTTATGAAAACACTTTGTTATTTTGCAGTGCACAGAAACAAGGGCACCAAAATAATCCTTTCCACTGGTGTTCTACCTATTTTTGCCTAGAGATGCCTGTCTTTTTAAAACTATGATTATTGAAAGAACAGTATAGAGTTTCTCTTGCCTGTTTTATTCTGAAATCTCTCACCTGCTCCTGCAATTCATATCTACTGAAATTAAATCTATCGGTCTGCTGCATTTTTAAGGCAACCCCTCTGGCCCTAGATTTTCCAACAGCTGGCAGCACAAACTGAATATAAATTTCCCATTGTTCAAACATTATATTAACAAGCACAACTTTCTTCTTACCTTGAAATCATATGGTATCAAATGTATCATTTTCATTCATCTTCTTTTTCCAAATTCAGTTTCAACATCAATTACATGATGAATAGAGTAGAGTAAAGAATTAGGAATAAAATAAGAGAAAATAATATGGAATGGAATGGAATGGAGTGGAGTGGAGTGGAGTGGAGTGGAGTGGAGTGGAGTAGAGTAGAGTAGAGTAGAGTAGAGTAGAGTAGAGTAGAGTAGAGTAGAGTAGAGTAGAGTAGAGTAGAATACAACAGAACGGAACGGAACAGAATAGAATAGAATAGAATAGAATAGCAGAGTTGGAAGGGAACTTAGAGGTCTTCTAGTCCAATCCCCTGCTCAGGCAGGAAACCCTATACCATTTCACACAAATGGCTATCCAATCTCTTCTTAAAAACTTCCAGTGTTGGAAGTTGGAAATCTGAGTGAATTTCCTGTCCTGAGTTCAAAGATTCAGCATTTCAAGGGTGCAAAATACTAGATGTGATTGGCAGCAATTTCATTTCTGCTGCTCCAGTTCAGGAATGAGCAAATACAGATGTGCTATTGCATAACGCCTTCAAATGTCAGCTGCACCCAAGAGACTCCCAATGGATTAAATTCACAGAAATGATTTCCTGGGTTTAACAGAGCAGAGAGAATCTCTCAGGTAGATCCTCAAAAATAGACTTCTAAATCTTTCTAAATTGGTCATCTTTTACCAAGACAGCTGCATTCTCTGTGACTCTTGGCTAAGGAAATGGGAGACCTCACACATAATGTTACATCCTGGGAATAAGTAAATGGTTTTGGCAGTGGCCACAATAGTCCTTATAAATCAGTGGTTCTCCAATTTTTCCTCCTCCACCTTCCTTCCTAATTCATTCTCTCTCTCTCTCTCTATCTCTCTATCTATCTATCTCATGTATGCCTTTGAGTTTGAGTTTGAGTTTTCTTAACTAATCCAGTCTTGCTCTTCTTTGCACTCTTTCTAGAGTCTCAACATCTTTTTATAGTGGGGTGACCAAAACTGGATGGAGTATTCTAGGTGTGGCCTTACTAAGGCTTTATAAAGTGGTATTAGTACCTCCCTTGATCTTGACTGTATCCCTCTGTTAATTCAATTGAAGTTTATATTGGCTTTTTTGGCTGCTGCTGCTGCACACTGCTGGCTCATGTTTAGCTGGTTGTCCACTAAGACTCCAAGATCCCTCTCACAGTTACTGCTATTGGGCCTGGTTTCACCCAATCTATAGGTGTCCTTTTGGTTTTTCTTGCCTAAGTTTAGGACTTTACTTTTCTCTACATTGAATTTCATTTTGTTAGATACGGCCCAGGGTTCAGGTCTGTCAAGATCCATCTGGTCTAGTGAGTTGGTTATTCCTGCCCGCTTAATATCACCCACAAATTTTGGTAAGTTAGCCAATCACATTTAACACACTGTTCAATATCCTTTATTGTATCCCCTTCTATAGAGATCCATTGGCCAAGTTTATATGTAGGGGTCTACAATATTTAGTTCTACTCCAGATATTAAAAAAAAATAAAAATCTTTATTTGGTGAATTTATTAAACACAAACCTGGTTCTTTTTCAGGTTTATTTTTAAGCCAAATGGTTCTTCAACTTTGTGCAGCTGTTGCGTGTGTCTTTGTAGTCCTTCTGAATGACAATAGAAACATTAAATGGTTGGGATTATTTTTTCCCCTATAACCACTTGGGGTATTTCCTGCCAGGCTTGCGACTCTGCCTTAAGTACTGGTCTTTGATCTACGAAAGGCACCCAATAAATATTATCAGCTTGTTGGCATTAACGGGATGAGTCCGCCTACATCGGAGAGGCTGAGATCACTCAAGCAGAGGGTGTGGAGAGAGAGTGAGGGAGAGCCTGCTGGGGATTGCTTAATAAATAATGCCAAATTTGGAAGAATGCAGACCTGACTACATCTCCATCTCCGGGGTCTGACGTGCTCATGATCCACCGTCCTATGAGAATAAAGTTAGATTCGTTCGTGACGAGTCTTTCTCTCCTATGTTAGACTCTTGGATTTGAGCTAGGGCAGGGGTCAGCAGCCAGAGGCTCTGGAGCTGCATGTGGCTTTTTCATCGCTCTGCTGCAGCCCCCTGTCACTCAAAATACGTGTCAATGTGCGACACGTGAGCATTTTGACCAACCATGGATTAAATCCAAGAAAAGAAAAGTTTCAGAAGAAAACAGGATGTTTAATTCAACTACCATAGGCTAGTTTTGTGGTCGCTCGGGAAAAAAACAGGCATGGGAAGGGTTTTTGTGGCTCCCGGTGTTTTCTGTGGGAAACAGTTCCAAATGCAGTGATGGGATTCAAAAAATTTTTCCTACCGGTTCTGTGGCTGTGGCTTTGTGGGCATGGCAGGAAAAGGTAACTGCAAAATCCCCATTCCCTCCCCACCCTACTAACCTGCTTTCCAGCTCTGTTCTCCTGTGCAGGGCAACTAAAGGAGATCCAGCCGATCAGCTGGGACTCAACGGGAGGTGGAGAATAGATGGGGGTGGGGCCAGTTAGAAGTAGTACTTGCTGGTTCTCTTAACTACTCAAAAATTCCGCTACCACTTCCCCAGAACCAATCAGAACTGGCTGAATACCACCTCTGTCCAAATGGCTCTTTGAGTGTTTAAGGTTGCCGACCCCTGAGCTAAGGTAAACTCTTTAGGGGCAGTGCAAGGAGAAGACATATCTTCTCCTTATGGTAGGAATGAGGATTGGGTCAACGGCACTTTGGATAGGACCTTTGTTGATTCCCAATAGTAATGGTCAGTCCTTGACTTACAACCATCCATTTAGGGACCGTTTGAAGCCTTGAAAAAAGTGACTTATGGCTGTTTTTCACAATCAGAGTAGAATAGAATTCTTTTATTGGCAAGTGTGATTGGACCTACAAGGAATTTGTCTTAGATGCAAATGCTCTCAGTGTACATAAAGAAAAAATAAAACACATTCATCAAGAATCATAAGATACAACAGTGATAGTCACAGGTTACTAATAAGCAATCAAATCATACTAGGAAACAAATAAAATAATATACATTGTAAAGATACAAGGAACATAGTTATAGTCATAAGTGGAAAGAGATAGGTAATAAGAAGGATGAGAATAAGAATAGTAATACAGTCTTAGTAAATAATTTGACAGTGTTGTAGGAGTTAGTTGTTTAGCAGAGTGATGGTGTTTGGGGAAAAAAACGGTCCTTGTGTCTAGTTGTTTTGGTGTGCAGTGCTCTGTAGCATCGTTTTGAGGGTAGGAGTTGAAACAGTTTATGTCCGGGATGTGAGGAGTCTGTAAATATTTTCACAGCCCTTTTGTTGACTCGTGCAGTATACAGGTCCTCAACTGGAGGTAGGTGGGTAGTAATTGTTTTTTTCTGCAGTCCTAATTATCCTCTGGAGTCTGTGTCTGTCCTGTTGGGTTGCAGAGCCAAACCAGACAGTTATAGAGGTGCAGATGACAGACTCAATCATTCCTCTGTAGAACTGGATCAGCAGCTCCTTCGGCAGTTTGAGCGTTCCGAGTTGGCGCAGGAAGATTGATGAATCACATCTGTGAAATAAAATACATTTGTCTCCCATTGCAGTAACCCTCCTTGGAGCAATGAGTGCAAGGGATGATTTTGGCCCAAATCTATAAAGAAATTACTTTATAGTGAACATATTCGGAGATCCTGGATTCATCAATCTACATCCCATGTGCCATAATTACATGCACATCATACATGCATGTGTTTTAATTCTGATTTTACAAGGAGGCAGATGTTTCAGCTATACTTAGAGATTCTCTAAGTATAGAGAAAGAGAAATGCTTTTTTCCCCTTTGTGATCTTATGTTTGCAATTAAGAACAAGTGAAGCTCAAATTTTTATAGCCAGAGACATAGAGCTAAGGGTGTGTAAGCCCTCAGACTTCAATCAGCTTAAGAAAAGCTTACTGCGAATTCATATTGGGCTGTAAGCTGCTTCAAAAAAAAAAAAAGGAATAAAGTAAAACAAAGTCTGCTCCAAAACCAAGCAACTCCCAAAGCATCTGTTTTCTAATATTTTGCAGACATGCACATTCATAGACAATTGATTCCATCTTTTTTCCCTGAATAAAGATAACAACCACAAGTTTGCCAGAGTTTAAAAGAGAATTAGCCAAGGCACAAAAGGAACACTTGTGTTCAGAGACTTTAAATGCATGCAGGTTTTACACATGAAACAAAAGAGGCTGTGATTTATGAATACTTCCTTCTTTCTACCTTCCTCCCTGCCCAATCAATTTCTCTCTCTCTCTCATTAGGCTAATAGGATGGCCAATATATTATCCCAGTTTTAAAAGTTGGGATCCTGATTTTCCTGTATTACAGAACAGAACAGAACAGAACAGAACAGAATAGAATAGAATAGAATAGAATAGAATAGAATAAACAGAGTTGGAAAGGACCTTGTAGGTCTTCTAGTCCAGGGGTCGCCAACCTTTTGGACCCCAGGGACCACCAAACCCATAATCTAAATCCCAGGGACCACTAACTGGTTCTGTGGGCATGGCCTAATTTGTGGGTGTGGCTTGGTGGTCATGTGACTGGCTGGGCATGGCTTGTATGTAGATATAAATATACAAATATTGATTTTTTTTTTATTAAAAATAGCAACTTTTATAAATAGCACCTCAGTAGGCAGGCAGATTGAGTTGCTCACAGAATCACAGAATTATTCAGAGATCTATCTATCTGCCATCAGCTAGCTCAGTCTGTCACATAAAATTTGCTTGCAAGCAAACTCACAAAATTAACTCACAAGACACCATGTATGTAAATATTGATTTTTCTATTTAAAAAAGAGCAACTTTTACCTGAAGATCTAAAGACTAGCTAGAAAACAAGAAATCCAACCATTTCCTGCTTCCTAGCTAATCTAAATCTCCCGGCATAGCAGAACACCTGATGGTCAGAAAAAGGAAAATAATTTAGCCGGCAAGTTTGCCAGGTAAAGAGTGAGTGTGGGTGGTGAGGATTCCCACGGGCCATGTGGGTGGCGCAGCCTTGTGTTTCTGTGCAGCCTTGATTAATTACTTTGGGGGGGTGCTCTGGGGGTGCGATTTCTCTGTGGCCCACCAAAATTTTCTCACGGCCCACCAGTGGGCTGTGGCCCACCGATTGGTGACCACTTTTCTAGTCCAACCCCCTGCTCGAGCAGGAGACCTTACACCATTTCAGACAAATGTCTCTCCAATCTCTTCTTAAAAGCTTCCAGTGTTGGAGCATTCAGAACTTCTGAAGGCAAGTGTTTCAACTGATTAATTGTCCTCACTGTCAGGAAATTCCTCCTTAGTTCCAGGTTGCTTCTCTCCTTGATTAGTTTCCAACTGTCACCTTTTGTCCTTCAGGTGCTTTGGAGAATAGGCTGATCCTCTTCTTCTTTGGGGCAGCCCCCTTCCTCCAAATACTGAAACACTGCTATCATGTCACATTCATAGTTAGTCCATTAAATCCCATCCTTTTCCCTAAGAACTTGTGCACCCAAGTAGAACACCCAAAGGCCTAAAATATAAAGAGAAATGGCAAAAGGCTTTCTGTTTTCAAAAACGAATACTTTTCTTAAACAGGGTGGGGAGGGAGAAAAGTCAGGAAATTAAAAAAAAATATTGTTTCAATTAAAAAGAAAAAGATCAAACAACCATCGCTTTAATAAACTTATGTAGGCTCAAACATTGAAAATATGAAAATGTAAAAATAAAGAGAAAGTCCATTGGCAGGCACAATTCTTAAAGGATAGACAGAAATAATGTTCCATTCAGAAAATACCATCTGAACATTATAGTCTTTATAACAGGAGTTTTTCATACATCCATCAGAGGACACTGGTTGTCAGTCAAACTGTAGGTCTCCATGATATTGTTTTACATGGATATTTATTCATTGCTTTAGATCAATTTGCATGGCCACCAACCTTGTGGAACATCACCAAACCTCAGCTAACAAAAATTTAAACACTGCAATAAACAAAACAAAGCAAAACATGGATGTTGAAGGAACTAAGCAACCAACAACTGTGAGGCTCCTTGATGCTCTCTGAACTTGGGTTATTTTCTTGGAGATGTTTTATTATCCAGCTAGGTAACATCACAGTTCAACACTGAGCTACAGATATTGTCTTCTTTGGGTACAACAAATGTGATCTCAAACTACTTCTCCTGGCTTGAAAAAACAGCCAAATCTGAATAGAATAGAATAGAAAATAGAATAGAGTAGAGAAGAGAAGAGAAGAGAAGAGAAGAGAAGAGAAAAGAGAAAAGAGAAAAGAGAAAAGAGAAAAGAGAAGAGAATGGAATGAAGGAAGAGAAGAGAAGAGAAGAGAAGAGAAAAGAG
>NW_020769358.1:8338461-8352301 GCF_900518735.1 Pseudonaja textilis | reverse complement strand
AAGAGAAGAGAAGAGAAGAGAAGAGAAGAGAAGAGAAGAGAAGAGAATTCTTTATTGGCCAAGTGTGATTGGACACACAAGGAATTTGTCTTTGGTGCATATGCTCAGTGTACATAAAAGAAAAATAAAATACATTCATCAAGAATCATAAGACTTATGATACACTTAGAATAGTTATAGGTTACTAATAAGCAATCAAATCATGCAGGCTGTGTGACTGCAGCAAAATTACTCAGAAGACACCCGATCTATCGCGGTGGCAAAAAAGAATCAATAAAGGTGACTAATATAATTTCATGTCAGCAGAATAGGGAAGGTCTTGTTTTTGTTTTTAAAAAAGTATAAATCTGGGTTTCAAGCTGCAAATTATTTTGGCATGTGTGCCTCTTTTCAGAAGAACAGAGTTGGAAGGGACCTTAGAAGTCATCTAGTCCAACCCCCTACTTAAGCAGGAGACCTTATACCGTTCTGGTCAAATGGCTGTCCAGTCTCTTCTTAAAACTCCCTAGTGATGGGGCAGCCACAACTTCTGGAGGCCAGCAGCTCCGCTGGGGGATTGTCCTCACTGTGAGAAAGTTTCTCCTTCGTTCTAGATTGCTCTTTCCATCCACTTCACCGGCTGGCATTTGATCAAGGAACTCCTGGGTCAATATGCAGCCAAATTGCATTTTCTTCCCAGGAAAGTTTTCCTCTTTGACATATTGCTTAGGGTGGCCTCTTGCTGAAGCATTTGGGAACATGCAGCAAAACGTGGCTTGTGACATTGAAAAAAAAATGGTTGCCATTCCTTTCTAATGGACAGAATTCAATTCTAGGCTGGGACTTTTTGTCCATGCAGGCTGAAAGACTCACATCTGTTTGTTCAAATTATCAATTCCCACAGCAAGAAGTGAGGTTTGGTCAATTTTTCCAAGATTACCCCCCAACATTTTTTGGGACAAATGGTCTGTTTTTTTTTTTTTAAATGGACTCTTGATATAAATATTTATCCAGAGATTTTGAAAACTCCTGTCTTTGTTTGGGCTTGTCCCCTTATCCCTAAGCATCACATTGTTTGGTAATACTTGTCCCATGAGATGCTCTTCTCAAAACTCATGGTATTGCACAAGCCGTGCCTTCCAAGCTAGATTTCCAGTAACTAACTGCACAAGTTCCTGGAGATGGATAAAAATAGAAGGATGTGCACAAAACACTGGATTGTGCAAAGGGCAATAAGCCCAAAGATTTCCAACGAAGGACTTCAGGAAGTATCTATCACTTCCAACCTTAGTCTAATCACAAGTGGCGGAAACTTAAACTGTTCTTTCAAGTTACTAGGCAAACCTTTGGAGTCTGAGAAGATTCTCACATTTTGGCTCTTGTGTTCAAATCTTCTCTTTTTCCCCCTTTCTCATCGTTGCTCCACTTTCACATGTACCTAAAAAGATTACCCAGAACTCTTCTAAAAAAGAAAAGAAGAAAAAGCAGTATTCCAGTATTTGAGGGGCTGCCACAAAGAAGAGGGGGTCGACTTATTTTCCAAAGCACAGAAGGCAAGACAAGGAACAATGGATGGAAACTGATCAAGGAGAGAAGCAACCTGGAATTAAGGAGAAACTTCCTAAGGGCAGTTAACCAGTGGAACAGAAGTTGCCTTCAGAAATTGCAAGGGCTTCATCACTGGAGGTTTTTTTAGACTGGACAGCCACCTGTTTGAAATGGTATACTTGGCAAGTTTAAGACTTGTGGACTTCAACTCCCAGAATTCCTGAGCTAACATGACTCGAGAAAGAATTCTGGGAGTCCACAAGTCTTAAACTTGCCAAGTTTGAAGACCTCTGGTGTAAGATCTCCTGCTTAAGCAGGGGGTTGGACTAGAAAACCTCCAAGGTCCCTTCCAGCTCTATTGTGGTGGTTAAGAGGTTCTTCACGGCATGGAGGCTGAAGAAGATCAAGAAACTTGAGTGTTAACCTTATGTTTGAAGATATCTGGTCTCCATCCCTGAATTTCTCTGGTTGGAGGAGAGCTTACTCAACTTCACATAATCTGTCCTTGCTTATAGGTAGTCCTCAACTTAGCAATCATTTGAAGTTACACAACAGCATTGAAAAAAAGTGACTTCCAGCTGTTTTTCATCCTTACAACCGTTGCAGCATTCCCATGGTCATGTGATCAAAATTTAGATGTTTAGTAGCTGGCTCATATTTATGACGGTTGTCGTGTCCAGAGGTCACGTGATCCCCTTTTGCAATCTTCTGACAAGCAAAGTCAACGAGGAAGCCAGATTCATTTAAGGTTGTAAAATGGACCTCACTTAACAACTGTCTCGCAAATCTTGGGCACAATTGGGTATTTAATTTAGTTTCTCCATCACATTTGTATCCTCCCAGAATTAAAGAAAAATGAAGAAAACTTAAAAAAAAAAAACCCACCTTCCCTTCTGAAAATTACATCCACAGATTTTTGAGGCACTGCTAGACTAAGGAATCCATGCATTGCTTGGTTTAGGTCTTCAAACATGACCAGATGGGAGCTTCTTCAAGGTCATCTGAGCCGTTCTTAAATATTTTTATAACCTCCATCCCAATTTCTCTTCTTCCCAGAACTAAAGGAAAAATTAAGACTCCTTTTTAAAAAATAACAACCCTTCTTCTGAAACTACATCTCTGCAGTTTTTCAGATACTTTGCTTTGTGGCCAATGCTGGACCAAAGGTTGGACTTCAAATCTTCACTCCCTTTCCTGTCATGAAGATTGATTCTTTCCTCTTTGGCAAAGCCCATAAGACGGTTGGCTTCAAATTACCAGAGAAACTGAAACACAGCCAACGTTGAAACTCTGGTTCGGTAGATGTTAACAGCATGTAAGATATATCTTGCACTCTGTAACATCTAGCTTTGGAAAATATGAATGGATTAACATCTACGTGGAATCTTAAATATTATACTGAGGACAGATTTTAAGTCCATCCATCTCTCCTCCTGTTCCAGCTCTCCAAAGCCTTGATAGGTAATTCAGTAAAGTTGACATCATACATTTGTATAACTGGCAGGTCCCTCAAACTATAGATCCAACTTACAACACAATATCTGACTAGTATTAGTCATAAAAGAAGCATCCTTTCTCATATTAATGCCCAAGCTTAAGTATTTCCATGGAGCTCTTCCTTCAGGTGTTTTCTTTTTTACAGGAGGTAGTATGTGTGAGAACCAGTAGTGGGATTCAAATGTTTTTTTACTACCGGTTCTATGGGTGTGGCTTGGTGGGCGTGGCAGGGGAAGGATACTGCAAAATCTCCATTCCCTCCCCACCCCACTAACCTGCTTTCCAGCTCTGTTCTCCTGTGCAGGGCAACCAAAGAAGACCCAGCCGATCAGCTGGGACTCAATGGGAGGCAGAGGATAGATGGGGCGGGGCCAGTCAGAGGTGGGATTGGCCGGTTCTCTGAACTACTCAAAATTTCCACAACCGGTTCTTCAGAACTGGTCAGAGGCTGCTGAATACGCACCTCTGGTGGAAACGGAAATCTTTCACGTGTGTCATCCCAAAATTTGGCTTGGTGTCTATATTGGAATCTTTTCAGTCTTTAGCTAAGTTGTTTTGTTCAAGTTTAAAAGAAGGATCTAAAGGTCCTTTTTCAAAAGGCAACTAGACTGTGTTTTTCCTTTAAGACATTTTCCTTCTCATCCAAGGAACTCCTTCCGTTCTGACTGAATGGTGGAGAATGGAAGGAATGATATTATACAGATAAACCACCAAGTGGCCTCAACAACTCTAACGAGTGCTAACAAGCAGATGACTGCAAGGAATATAAATCCTTCCATCCTCCAACATTCATCCAGAACTGAAGAAGCTTCGAGAAGTGAAACATCTTCAAGGAAAAACAAAGAAAATCCAGTTGCCTCTTATAAAAAGTAGCACCTTTGGGACAACCAGGACCTGGAAGTCTGAGAATCATCATAGACATTTGAAGGAAGATGCACCTTATTTCTTGCATTGATTTTATGATTAGGGGAAGGATTGCATCCCAAAATTCTGAATTATGCTAAGAATGGCATAGATATGTTTCAAATAATGGAACAAAGTATTCCAATCTTTTCCCTCCAATTGGAATTTTATCTATCTATCTCTATCTATCTATCTGTCTATCTATCTATCCTTCATTCATTCATTCTTCCTTCTTGTTCTTCCTTCTTCCTGCCTTCCTTCCCTTCCTTCCTTCTCTCTCTTTCTCTCCCTCCCTCCTTTCTTTCTCTCCCTCTCTCTCTGTGTCCCTCCTCAAATAAATAAAAGTCACCCTTCACCTATTACAGACAATGCAAAAAATCATCATTTGAATGAAGGTTCAAACTAGTCTCTGCTATAGAGTCATATTTTTTCATAGATTATATGCCAATAATTTCTGAATTACAGTAGTGGACATTTTATTTACTTACGCTATCTGTCTGGTGGCGAAGATGCCTGCTTCCCACTTGGAAGGTTGAGAGTTCAATCCCAGCTAGCAGTGGCAGACATTTCTCCTTCCTGGGGGCGGGGGAGAGAGAGAAAAAAATCTGCTGTGAACTCCATGTGGCATCGGGAAAGGCATCCGGCCAGTAAATGCTCAGCTCCATCCAACCTCCCCAACTCTCTCCCGAATTAAGGGATTAGAAGGGTTATGAAAAAGATTGATGATCTGCTCCACAGATAGAAGCACATTTGCACATTTGTTTGCATATGAAACACATTTAGTGTGCAAATGAGTTTGGCTGTTTCATGTCCCTCTTCCTTCTTTCGGATCTTCAGTTCATCTCTGACACCCAACATTTCCATAATGTATCCTTGGCTTTGATTAAGGGAACAGAATGTGGGTCTATAAGAAAGCTTAGGTAAAGGTAAAGGTTCCACTCACACATACGTGTTACTCATTTCTGGCTCTAGGGGGGCAGTGCTCATCTCTGTTATAAAGCCGAACAGCCAGCGCTGTCCGAAGACGTCTCCGTGGTCATGTGGACGGCATGACTAAACGCCTTCAAAGGCGCACGGAATGCTGTTACCTTCCCACCAAAGGGGTCCCTATTTGTCTACTTGCATTTTTTACGTGCTTTCAAACTGCTAGGTTGGCAGAAGCTGGGGCAAGGGACAGGAGCTCCCTCCTTGACGCGGCACTGAGGATTCGAACCGCTGAACTGCCGACCTTTCTGATCGACTCAGCGTCTTAGCCACTGAGCCACTACATCGCTCTTACAAGAAAGCTTAGATGCCAATAAATTAATTCAGCATTTCTCTCCCTCTCTTTCTCTCTCTTTCCATCTCTCCCTCTTTTCCCCTCCTTCCCTCCCTCCCTCCCTCTCCCACTCCTATCATGGTCACCAATAGATACCCAACTAAGACTCTTAAACAGCTTCTTTAACTTGCTATTGATCCAGATGGGATAAATAATTGAATTCCAGTAGCTCACACCAGCTGTGATTGGCTTTATTTTGCAGGCTTTTCTCTCTGAATTTGAAACCTTATACCAAGGAATTCATTCCCCCCCCCTCCCCTTTTCCCCCCTCCCCTCCTCTGCAACTAACATCCATTTGTCCCTTTAAACCTGGTCATGGAAGAGGCAAACATGATCATCTGCTGTGAAGTTCCCAGGATTGTTTATTCTTGAAAACTTGGCAGCAGGATTGTCTTCTGAACGGAACGGAAACATAGACGCGCATTTATTTGAAGGACTCCCACCTCCCCGCACGGGCTTGGGCGATATAGAAAGGGAGCAGGAAGCTTCGAAGGGTTACTGGCGTTCCTCGGGCGCAGCTGTCTTTTCTTTTAACGCTTCCACACATTTTCAAAACAGCAAGCCTGAGAAACCATCTTGAGGAGTGGAAACAGAGCCCTATTCAGCCCAGGCTTCTTTCTAAGCCTCGTTTGATCATAAAACAGAACAAGGGTTTTCAGGGAAAAGTTTTTGAAGAGAACGAGAGGAACGACGCCCTCATTTCCAGCCCACACGAGATAGATTGAAAGGATTTTATTTCTTTATAGTTTTGGTTAGGTTTTTAGGAGTTCAGATAAGCATGCTTCTCTCTCTCTTTTGTGTGTGTGTGTGTATGTACACAACTTCTGAAGGCAAGCCATTTCACTAATTTATTGTTCTCACTGTCAGGAAATTTCTCCTTAGTTCTAGGTTGCTTCTCTCCTTGGTTAGTTTCCATCCATTGTTTCCTGTCCTGCCTTCTGTTGCTTTGGAAAAGAGGTTGTCCCCCTCTTCTTTGTGGCAGCCCCTTAGATTTTGGAAGGCTGCCATTATGTCACCCCCCTAGTCCTTCTTTTCACTAGACTAGCCATATCCAATTCCTTTAACTGTTCTTTATACTTAGCCTCCAGTCCCCTAATCATCTTTGTTGCTCTTCTCTGGACTTGTTCTCAACATCTTTTTATATCGTGGTGACTGAAACTGGATGCAGTATTCCAAGTTGGTCTTCCTAAGGCTTTATAAAGTGAGTGTCTTAGTGGGAACTTGATCCTAGGGTTGCATTGGCTTTTTTGGCTGCTGCCGCACACTGCTGGCTCATGTTTAAGTGATTGTCTACTAGGCCTCCCAAGATCCCTTTTGCAGTTACTGCTGTTGAGCTAGGTTTCACCTAATCTGTACCTGTACATTTATGTTTTCTTGCCCAAGTGTAAAATCTTACTGTTCTCTAGATTGAATTGCATTTTGTAAAATAGGGCCCAATGTTCATCTCTGTTGAGATCCATCTGGACCTTGAGCCTATCTTCTGGGGTGTAGGTTGTTCCCGCCAGTTGGTGTCATCTGCAAATTTGATGAGTTCTCCTTCAATTCCCTCATCCAAATTGTTTATAAAGATATTGAAGAGTTGTACATAACTAAATGAACTCACCAGTCTCATTTAGCTGTTTGTGTACCATGAGGGACACGATGGCTCGGTGGCTAAGATGCTGAGCGTGTCGAGCAGAAAAGTCGGCAGTTCGGTGGTTCGAATCCCTAGCGCTATGTAACGGAGTGAGCTCCTGATACTTGTCCCAGCTTCTGCCAACCTAGCAGTTCGAAAGCACATTAAAAAATGCAAGTAGAAAAATAGGGACCCTTTTGATGGGAAGATACCAGTGCTCCATGTTTAGTCATGTCAGCCACATGACCAGGGAGACATCTTCAGACAGCGCTGGCTCTTTGGCTTTGTAACGGAGATGAGTACCACCCCCTGGAGCCAGAAACGACAAGCACAGCTGTGCAAGGGGAACCTTTACCTTTACCTTTTACTGCTATTCGTTGGAACAGGAGGAAAAAATGATTTTTTAATGAAATCTGGCAGACCAGAACGCACGTCTATTACTAGGCTGTTTGCACACTGGGTGACAAAGTGTATGTAAGCCATGGTAGAAGCTTACTATAACCTGACCAGCCAGCTCCAAACCCTTGTGTGAAAGAGGACCAACCCAGCTAGCTACATTTGTGATCACAGCTCACCTTGACACATCCTTCAGAGGGCTGCCCCCACCAGTTGTAACAACCAGACAGGAAGCACTTCCCAGGCCCAAATGGAGAGAGACACAACTTCTCATTTTCTAAAGCCAGCTGAGTCAAACAAAGCATCAGATCGCAGTGAAGGAAACCCAGGATGTGATTATTATCTTTGTTTGTTGTCCAGTTTGCTCGGGTTCAAGTTTGTTTGTTTATTTGTGTAATACTAAGGGACAGGATGTGTCCGATGGAAGCATCTTCCTTGAGAGTTTTTGGAACGACAACGTACAACCACATTTCATTGTATAAAGCTCCCCCCGTTTAGTTTTCTGGACTGAAAATGAGGCAGCTGCTGCAGACATGAAGATCTCCAGAAAGTTGGACATGGACCAAAGCGGAAGACAAACCAACCTATTACTAGGGAAATAGTCCATAGAAATAATCCTTATTTTTGTAATTAATTCTACTAAGCATGCTACTCAGTCCTTCGAGATAGTCCATTGCATTAACAGAAACTTGCAAATATGAAAGTATTTCTCTCATTCCTGACTTTTCATCCCATGAAAAGGGTTCCTTCTGCAATGCTTTCTCCACCTCCTCCTCCTTTGAACTCAAAATCTCATTTATCAGCCTCTTATCAGGGTGCAGCTTTCCTTCCTGTCTTCCAAGGTCATTTCCACATACCATTATAGGGACTCAGTATGGTCCGAAGAATCCAGGACCACACATTAGATTCCAATTAAGCTGATTTATTGCTCTTGCTTATATACAAGAATCTAGTTAATAATGCAATAAATAGAGTTAAGGGAATTCAAGAGAGATTAGATGTAGAAAGTTTGTGGCAATGTAATGATTCCAGGCTGATTTCTCCCTTGACTCCACCTTCAGGTTTGCCTGTTCTCCTACAGTATGTTGAATACAATCTATGAGTCATATACAACCACAAAGATGTGGTAAGTGTCCTTAGGTTCTTCTTGTGGCTTCAGGAATGCAGCTACCATGTTTATAAAATTCTGGGCAAGGACCAGAGGGCCATAAATTCCTTTGCTGTCATTTATTGGTCAACTGAAGTTTTTCAGGTTTGGTAGCCACCTTCTCTGAAGCACACAGCAGTTTGTAAATATAGCAGCCAGTCTCCAAAAAGGACTCTAGTTAGAAATATGAGAGTCTAACCCAAAGGTAGAGGAATGATACGTAAGATTTTCAATTTTGAAGAATTGGTTACACAATTGTTGCAGACATTTGTTGTGCTTCTATTAGTCTTCTGTTTATTTGAAGCTCTCCTTTAGCCTTGCTGGAAGAAAAATCCAGTCCAGTTCCAAATCAGGAGAAAGACGCTGGAAATAAAATGGGAAAGAAGGCCTCTGTTTATTTGGTTTTCCAGAAACTTCAGTGACAGCAGCATGAAAAAAAAGAGGATGAGATAGGTGGGCTTTTATACATTCTTTGGAGCTTTGTAATTGAGATGCCCATTCCTGGGTAATAATATGTCCTTGAATATTTTAATGGCTGTTGCCAGATTCCTATGAGGTCATGTAGGGGTCACGACTGGCTCTACAGGCAAAAGGGGAAATGCCAATCCTTGGTGTTTGAGTTAATCTTGTCAGTATTGGTTTGCCTAATTGTGTTGCTTCTTTGGAGTCTCTTTGCTTATGAATAGATTGGCCCATTTTTTCTACAAAATCTCCATTCCTAAAGACCAGCCTCTTCGAGCTTTGGCTTGAGGCTGTTTTCCTATGGCAGGAAGACTGGGGCTGCTTTCTGACTCTGTTAAGATTTTTCTCCATTTCTCCTTTGGGGAAAATATTCTATCCTGCCTCTTTTTAATATTAAGAATAAGGAATATTTTAACTAGGGGGGAGGAAGGGGGCTTCTGACAGCCACAAATACTTTTTCCTACACATTGTCAGCTCAAAATTCACATCTACAATGACTGGAATATTCTCTTGCTTTGCAATGAAGAGGTGCCAAATCCTGGATCCATATAATACCCAGAGAACTTACTATGTGTGAATAGTTTAGGCAGTTACTAGTGTAAATTTTTTACAGGCAGTCCTTGACTGAGATTAGAATTTTGGTTGCAAAGCAAGGCGGTTATGAAGTGATTCACTCCCAAATTTGAAAAAAAAAAAGGAGCTATGGTTATTAAGGAGATCATTGCAGTCCTTAAGCGAATCATGGAGTCGTTAAGCAAACCGGGCTTTCCCCACTGAATTTGCTTGTTAAAAACTGGCTGGGGAAGGTTACAAATACTGATCATGTGACCTTGGGATAGTTGAACTGCCATAAATAGGTGCCAGTTGCCCAAATATTGATCACACAATGATAGGGAGGCTCCAACCATTGTAAGTGCAAAGATGGGTCATAAATCATTTTCCCCGATGTCATAACTTTGAATGGCCACTTAACAAATGATTGTAAGTCAAGGACTACCTGTATTAGTAAACCACCCTGGTTAATGGATGGCATGCAACGGATGCACCTCGATGATGTCTGGATCCACTGTAAAAATGAGGAGGTTAACAATGGCCATTCTAGAACAGGGTTATCAAACTCGATTCCATGGAGGGCTGCATCAGGGTTGTGTTTGGCCTTGGGGGGATAGGGTGGGTGTGGCCATGGTGGGTGTGGCCAGCTCAAAATCACACGTGTCGGGGGCGCCTGTGGTGGCCCAAGCGCTCTGCCAGCGAAAATGGGCTCCCGAGCTCCGTTTCTGGCTGCAATGGCCTCCTGCAACCCTCTGCCCACGAAAACGGAGCTTAGGAGGGCTGTGTGTGAACTGAATTGAATTATTTACTGTCACTGTACCAGTGGTGGGATTCAATTTTTTTTACTACAGGTTCTATGGGCATGGCTTGGTGGGTGTGGCATGGCTTGGTGGGTGTGGCAGGGGAAGGATACTGTAAAATCCCCATTCCCTCTTCACTCCAAGTAGAAGGTTACTGTAAAATCCCATTCCTCCCCACCCCACTAACCTGCTTTCCAGCTCCATTCTCCTGTGCAGGGCAACCAAAGGAGACCCAGCTGATCAACTGGGACTCAATGGGAAGCAGAGAAGAGTTGGAATTGGCGGGGCCAGTCAGAAGTGGGATTTGCCTGTTCAAATCAAATTTTCTGCTACCGGTTCTCCAGAACTGGTCAGAACCGGCTGAATACCACCTCTGCATTGTACATATATACACAGTATACCTACAATGAAATTCACATAACACCCAGAGACCAGACTCAACATGTGGCCGTCCTGACATCCATTTTCACTGGCAGAGGCACCGCGAGTCAGTCCTTCGCTGTTTCCACGGTGGCCCTATGGGCCAGATCTAAGTACCCTGTGGGCCAGATCCTGCCCCTGGGCCTTAAGTTTGACACCTCTGTTCTAGAAGATGTTCTATAATTGTGATCCTGAGGCAAAGCAGAGTGGGTCTATGACAATTTGCCATGGCCAACTTGCCACAGCCAACTTGCCACACGTGGCCATCTCACCACAAGACCGCTCACTGCAGGACGCAGGACAAGAGTGACCCTAATATCAAAGAAATGGTGCAATAGGATCATTAAAGAAAGGATGGCAAAGGAGGGACAGAGTTTAATGTGAATGGTAAAAATTTAATTTTTTTAAAAAAATTTAGTTTAAATAATGAAATAGAATTGTTACATTGTCCTGCAGCAAGTTGTCCTGCAGCGTGTTGGCCGCAATGAGTTGGCTGCAATGAGTTGGCCGCAATGAGTTGGCCATGGTGAGTTGGCCATGGTGAGTTGGCCACAGTAAGCTGGCTAGGGGCAATTTGTCCCAAGCAGGGCCCCCTCCTTAAGTATAACTTAACAAACTGCCAGGTCCTTGTCAATATTCTTCCCTTTTTAAAAAATTATTTACTTACCCGTATTTATCGGCGTATAACACGCACAGGCGTATAACACGCATTCCCTTTAAGAGGGAAATTTCAGGAAAAAAATATGCGGCGGGCGCAGCGCTGACATCACGTCACGACGCTGCGCCGCCGCTAGGCACTATTGGGAACGGGATCCCTTAAAGAGGATTCCGCTCCCTGGACATCAGCGTATAACACGCATACATCATTTGCCCCCTATTTTCAGGGGGAAAAAGTGCGTGTTATACGCCGATAAATACGGTATTTATTTTGGTACTCCCAAATGAAGAGCAAACCCAGTAGGTTGATCAGTTCAGCTGTGGGACTACTCAACCCTGGCTGCTGAAATGTATTTGGCTGTAGAATAGTTTATTGGTGGGGTTAAGTGGAGAAATGCAAGGAGGGAATTCACGGACCTCCAAACCGTGAGTGTAAAAAAAAGAAAGAAAGAATTGCAAGTGAACGGCAGGAAGGAATATCCTCCAAATAAACCCAGTGCAAACCTGAAGGGCTCTCTTCCCCTGTCCAACAACTACTCAGAGTATTGCTGTTGAGCTTACAAAGACCACAACATTAATAGCCTGGTAAAAATGAATGCTCTTATTATATTTCATGTCTTGTCTGTTTCACCCATTTCCCTGTGGAAGGGATTCCAGTAAAACTGTGTCTCATTTCTTTAAACCTTGGCATTTATTTATTGCAGCAATATCATGTGCAATAATACACACACACACACACACACACACACACACACACACACAACTTTTTTTTTGCAGATTTTCCAAGCTTAATTATTTGGGGAATTCTATTTGTCACTGTGGCACTTAGGTAGGTGAAATAAGAACCTGGTGCTATTTAGTTAGGCAACTGTTTCTTTCTGAATTGCACAAGGACTCCCAGAAGTTTAGTGATGTGATTACAAAATCTGTTAAAATAACATGAAAAGGAGTAGAACTTTGATCGCATCACAGATGCTCTCTTGAATTTTTTTTACCAGTCCTGAAAAGGCACAAGCAATCCATACATCCACTGATCCTACTGCTAACTGGGGCTGCAAAATTCTGGATGGACTCTTGGTAGTCTTGTAGTAGTCATCTTGTAGTCATCTGGTACTGATAGAAGAGACTATTTGTAGCTCAGGGTTGAATTGTGGGGTCCTTGGTGCTCTCTGAGCTGGGTGGTTTTTTGGCACGTTTCATAACCCAACTAAGGACTATCATCAGTGCTAGAAGGGAGAAGGGTTTGAGAGGAGGACTGTGGGGTCCTTGGTGCTCTCTCAGCTTTGTTGTTCTTTTGCAGTCGTTTTATTACCCCAACTAGATAACTTCATTAGTAGTCCTTTGATGCCAAAGTCTTAGTAGCCCCAATCAGAAAAGGTTTAGTGCCTCTTTCCAAGGCTTAGATAAGTGAAAAATGAGGAAAGCAAACTGCATTTTCAGTCCAAGCTGTATTACCTCTACGGCTCAATTATTATAGGAGGCCTGTGCTAATGAAAGTAACATTAATCTTTAAGATTCTTTGCATCGTTCTATGAATTTGCATCCAATTTTTTTTTTAGCATTCTTGCAAAAGTCCACCATGCGCGATAAATTGGCCCCTCATGCTTTCCACATTCCCAGCACTGATTTGAAAACCCCTTTGCACGTTTGAAATGAATGTACTGCTTTAAAAATCCTGATAACTCTTGTGTTGATATAGATCTTTTTCGTTTGTCAAATGTAACATAATACTCAGAAGGAAAATTCTATAAAATATTAGCGATGAATGCTAACATTAAGAACACATGGCTTTTGTTTAACTTAATACGTTTATTGTTTTTTCCCAACCGCAAAGCTAAAAATGTTGGCTTCAAGATTTATATCCTACGTTTTATTTGGTACAACTTGAGACAGCGATCATAACTCTCTGCCCTTCTATTAACCTCACAAGAAGAACACTGTGAGTTGCATTGATTTAAGACAGGAGTCTTTAAACTCAACAGCTTTAAGACTTGTGGACTTCAACTCCCAGAATTCTTCCTCCAGTCATGTTAGTTCAGAAATTCTGGGAATTGAAGTCCACAAATCCTAAAGTTGTCAGATTTGAAGACCCTTGGTTTAAGAGAAGGTGGCCAGCCAAGAATCACCCAGCTGACTGCCATGTCTAAGGAGAAGTAGAACTCACAGTCACTTGGTTTTCAGTACAGTATGTTGGCTTTCATAACTATTGCATCAAACTGGATGGTTTGTTTCTATCCTGATGATATTACCTAGTTTGATAATGAAACATCTTCAAGAAAACAACCAAGCTCAGAGAGCATCAAGGACACCACAGTTCAACCCTGAAGTACAAACATTCTCTTCTATCAAGTATATTGATGACATATTCACAACAAATATTGTACTAGTTTGCTATTGCCTACTTGTAGGTTGTTTTGTACTTCTCAATTTAGTTATGCCCTGAGACTTCCTGATGTTCTCCCATGAGTATTAAGAAGTTCTGACCTTGGTTAACCAGTTAATAGAATAGAATAGAATAGAATAGAATAGAATAGAATAGAATAGAA
>NW_020769358.1:8298949-8310367 GCF_900518735.1 Pseudonaja textilis | reverse complement strand
ATGTGTGTGTGTGTGTGTGTGTGTGTGTGTGTGTGTGTGTGTGTGTATATATATTCTTAAGTTTTCGCGGGTACTTATATGTATGGCATTCGGCTTTGCTCGGGTATTTTCCCATGTCATAGTAGTTGTGCTTTTAAAGTTGTAGCGATGTTTCAGCAGAATCTCATCTGCCATCTGCCAGAAGCCTGATGATGGCAGGTGAGATTCTGCTGAAACGTTGCATATATGGCATTCAACTTTATATATATAGAATTATGTTAAGATGAAATGTCAGACTAAGGATTTTGAAAATAATAATAATTTGGGAATAACAAGCTAAGAGAGCACCAAGGACCTCTCATGAAGAAAAAGCAGGACAGCCACAATTTGCAATGTAGAACAGAAATACAAATGCTCAAAGGGCTGCCATGATCACCAGAGATTTACACTTGGGAGAAAACTTGGATTGGGGTTTGTTTCTGTAGACAGCCATAAGAAATTGCAGCAACTCCATATAGAGAAGATGCCTTCAAATCTTACGTAATAAGAACTTGATAGCTCTTGATTTTGGACTTTTTCTGCTTTTTATATTATTTATTCAAGATGGATATTTGTTTATTGTACAGTAAGAAGTACACATGAAATACAGATGTTTGGTTCAGTTCAATGATCCTTCTTTGGATGAATTTAGAGTTGGTTAAAAAAAAGAAGAAGAAAATAGATGGTAAAATGTATAAATATTCTAGATAAATGATAGCCCAATCTGTAAATTAAGCATATTAGGAGGAAAATATAAACAATATGTATTACTGTTTTCCAAAAGCACGTTTATTGAGCAATTTAAGGCAATTGGACTGAATGATTTTATGGGAACTGTCAAACTGTGTTTGTCTGACTCACTCACTAATTTAACTCAAGTGTGCAAGTTTAATTGCATTACCTTTATCCATAAATCACTTCAAGTGTGTCAGCAATTCTAGAAATGGAATTAATGTCCAAAAAAATAAATCACTTGGGCCTGTGTAAAACTTGCTTCCATTAAAAGCCTTCAGTTTTGGAGGGAAAGAGAAGAGAAGAGGGATATTATTTGATTTTAAAATGTTCCATTGCTCCAATTTAATTGACAGTATTATCTATGAGAGAAGAAATATTAAATTGAACATCCCCCCTATTGATACTCTTCACATAATAATCCTTTTTCAGAGGCACGATTGGGAGTGTTTTAACAAACTGCATCCCTGTTTGGTTTGGTGGCAGCAGTGCCTCTGACAGAAAGTTCCTACAGAGAGTGGGGAGGACAGCGGAGAAGATTATAGGAAGCTCTCTTCCCAGTATTCGGGATGCTGCTTATAAGTACTCTGTGCTTAGAGCTCAAAGCATTGTTAGAGACTCCGCACACCCACCCCACGGTATGTTACTGTTGCTCCCCTCTGGGGGGAGGTTTCAAAGTATTTCTGGCAGGACTATCAGATTCTGTAACAGCTTTGTTCCCTAGGCCATCCACCTGGTAAACTTGCAAGATTCGATTTTCTTGCCATGTACAAGTATACATCCGGACTAGATTGCATTGTTTCTCTCTGTCATAAAATATATGTGGGTATATGCATAATGTTGTATTTATTTATTGAGTTATGTTTATGTAGTGTATATCAAAGGTGGTGACCCTTTGAGAGCTGTGTGCAATGAAATTTCACTTTAATGTATGCCGATTAGTCCCAAAGGTGCTTTTTCAGGAGGTAACTGGACTTTCTTGTTTTTTCTTTTGAAGACATTTTGCTTCTCATCCAAGAAGTTTCTTCAGCTCTGACAGGATAGTGGGGAATGGGAGGATTTATATTCCTTGCAGACAGCTGGTCATTTGCATCCTTTTAGAGCAAGGGTCTTCAAACTTGGCAAGTTGAAGACTTGTGGACTTCAACTCCCAGAATTAATGAGCTAAAATGGCTGGAGGAGGAATTCTGGGAGTTGAAGTCCACAAGTCTTAAAGCTGTCAAGTTTGAAGGCCCCTATTTTAGAGGGTGATTGAAGCACTTGGAGGTTAATCTGTGTCCTCAGGGTCACCTGAGTAGCACAAATGGTTCATGTAGTCTGCGATTTTTCCTCTGGAAATCCATTGCTACTCCCACATGCTTCAGAGGGTCTTCATCCCAAATTATACTGCTAAAAGTCCATAGAGATTCTCAGTCATCCAGGTCATGGTTGTCCCAAAGGCGCTTTTCCAGGAAGCAACTGGACTTTCTTGTTTGTTTGTTTTTTTGTCTTGAAAAGAGAAAACAAGGAAGTCCTCTTGCCTCCTGAAAAAGCGCCTTTGGGACAACCACGACCTGAATGACTGAGAATCTCTACAGACTTTTTTGCCGATTAATGTACATTCAAAGTGACAATATAGTTATTATTCTAAGCCATGGCAGTGATCTCCTGCTAGAACCTCCAAACGAGCTCAAGATGTTGACCTCAGATAACTTACGAATGGTCTGATAATGAACTCCAATCAGACAAACGTAGTGCTGATTAATTGAATGCTTTAAACCGGGGGTCCCCAAACTTGGCAACTTTAAGACTTGTGGACTTCAACTTCTGGGAGTTGAAGTACACAAGACTTAAAGTTGCCAAGTTTGGAGACCTCTGCTTTAAATCATGGGCAACCTTCTTGTGAAGGTTCTGTAGGCATTTCCTAAGCTGCCCCTTGAACAAGAACCTGGTGTCTGTCCGGATCCAGAGGGGTAGCAGCAAAATGTGGGTCCGGGTTTAATCCCTGTGCTTGCCTCCTCCATGCAGAGACCCTTGGAAAAACCCGATGGACTGGATGTCTCGGATCAAAGCAAAGAACACCCTCAGCATCTCTGCGAGAAATGCAAAGTCCTGGGCTACTACTGCCGCCGTGTGCAATAAAGAAACCCACGGAGACTCCACAGATCTGGTGGCGGCAGCCAAAAGGGAAGGAGGAGGGACCGTCATCTAAGAACCTTCATCCGTCACCGATATTGCCTAACCTAATCATATGCCTTCCTTTTAACTGAATGTAACACTTCCCCTGTGTATGTATGGACATGCAACTTGTATCTGTAGGTCTATGTGGTGTGAGGCGTATTCCTTCCTTGAGGGTCTCACAAAACAAGCCATGTTTTCATATGGGTGGAGACCAACTGGCCGCTGGCTCTTGCTGGACTATACCCGCCATAAGTCACAATGGATTTGTACCACTACGGTGGTTTCCACTGATTGTTTACACAATTTCAGTATTCTACCCTAAGTGAACTAAGTGTTGTTTGTCCAGAGAGATCTTGTCAGGTCGGGAACATATGTTTGGATGAATTAAGAGGTGGGGTGGGATAGGATCAGGCAGGCATGACTCAAAATGCATTTTATGGGGGGAGTCTGTAAGTCTAAATCAGAGGTCTCCAAACAGTGGACTTCAACTCTCAGAATTCTCCAGCCAGCATAGCTCCCAGAATTCTGGGAGTTGAAGTCCACAAGTCTTAAAGTTGCCAAGTTTGGGGAGCCCTGGTCTAAATGCTATTGATAAATGCTTATTTTAGCTCATGCTGCCAACTAGAATTCTTTAAGACCTAAGTTTTTAAGAGGAATGAAGGATGTGATGCAAATATTCATGTTTGTTTCTTGGTTGGGGAGATGGTTTGGAAGTTCTACCAGCTTCCTTGCTTTCCAAGAGTGAAATCTCTAAAAAAAAAAAAAGCTATAAGGCCTGAGCTAGGAAAGAATTAAGGATGTGATGCAAATATTCATTTTTTCTTGACTGTGGGCGCGGTTTGGAAGTTTTACTAGCTTGCTTGCTTTCCAAGAGTCTTGCAGGGCCACCAAAGAGAGGCTTTGGGGGGAGCTTTAGGGTATTTTTTATAATCTGCGGGCTGAAAAGAACAAGTGAATAATTGTCTGATGAGTGGTTTTTATAGGAACGTGACAATGGTAGAACACATAGGGTGGAGCACAAATTTGTCTTTCTTATGTAGCAACTTTATGCATGTTTATGTCAATGCACAAAGGGAGGCTCAGCCAATCTCATTGTACACAGGTTGTACTCTGACAATAAATGTAATAATAATAATGGAGGTCCCACTAAAATCCAGAGACCTATTTCAGAACTAACTTGCATAAATGCACTTATTTTTAAAGGCTGTTTTTGTTTGCCCTAACTTCCCATGGTGTCTGTTACCCTCACCATTTTTTCTTTAGCTACCAATGGTGGCTAAATTTCCTATCCTCAGGCTGCATAACCAACATATGTAGCCAACAAGAGGAACATCATTTTATCTTCAACAGACAAAGACTGTCCGGATTCAGCTCCCCCTTCTCCACTTGGGTCTGCTTCTCTACCACCATTGATCCCAAACACATAATTTCAGGTGGAGTTTGGCCTGTTCCTCCATCAACAATTAATGGTGGAACCAGCCAGAGATTCATCTTGCTTTCATGCTACACTTTTCCACATGAATGTTCTTTCAATGGGTTGGACTGCACCCCCCATGTAATCCTTGGCCAACTAAGGCAAAGGAAAAGAAAGTTTGATACATTTAGAAAAGAAATACTGAGAAATCCTTCTCTCTCTCTCTCTCTCTCTCTCCCTCCCTCCCTCCCTCCCTCCCTCTCTCTCTCTCTTCAGCTACAGATTGCAATTTATTTCAGTCTTGCATGGTGCCATTACTTTTAGAACAACATCTAAAAGAAATATGTCTAGGATCAAGATTTAGTCTTGAGTTCAGAACACCCAGAAATTTGTTGTAGGAGTCTGTTTACAAACTTCTGTTGGTCCAGATTAACTAAATGGGTAATCTTCATAGGATTACACTGAACCCAGTAGAGGTGGCCAATTGATACCTTCAGCTGATGGTCTATTATGATGATTAAGACCTTTTCTTGATGGCTTCTCCATGGGAATCTATAATTTCAATTAGCTTTGAGTTTAGAACACCAGAAAAAGAGGATAGAGTTCACTTACTGACACATAATGCTGTATGATAGAACAACATTTCATTTGCATAATAAGATGCACTATAACAGGACAGAAGGAGAAGTGTCCACTTTGATCTTTCTCAATATTGGCTGGCAGTTGACCTCTGAAAAGGGTTTCCAGGGACCTGTGGAAGTTAAACTAAGAGTAATTTTTAATAACGTAGTTATTAAATGCACAACTGGAAAAATTATTCTTTTAACCATTTTTTAATTCTTAGTAAAGGTAAACCAAATCAGATCTAGTTCTTGGTTTACTTACAGAATAGAATAACAGAGCTGGAAGTGACTTTGGAGGTCATCTAGTCCAACTCCTTATCCATGTTTTACTGTTTCTAAAAAGCCAGAACTCGGCTGCCATTCATTGTCTAACTTTGGTTCCATGTCTGTCTTAGAAGGAAGCATCTTAATCCTGGTACTTCCTACTGCCAAGTTTCTGCCCTTGATATCAATCCAAGCAGATTTGCTAATCAAAATTATCTGGCAGGATTAGTAGAAATAAATTTCCCTGTGAATGAGGGGGAGGGATTAGTTTCAAGATCACTGACTGAAAAATATATCCATCTTCTGTATTAATTTTGCAATCCATTCAGAATGTATTCCATGAGTCCAAAATGAATTTCAATAACTGGAATCAGGCTACGGCATAACGAAATTGACGAAAGTCAAGGGGGTTTGAATACGTACTGAATGCACTGCAGAAAGTAGTTGTTCTGTCTAAATGTACTCATTTTCAGTGAAGTAATAGCTGCTATGTCTAGATAAAGTAAGGGTTTTTTATGATTGTTCAAAGATATTATCCTTATGTACATCTTCTCTATACTTCAAACAGACTCCAGCAATTCGATTAAGCAAGAGAATTTTGAAGCTTTATAACAAAACCAATCTATTACTGGAACTGCCCTGAATAATAGTTGAGCTTTTTTAAAAATGTTACCTTCATTTAAAATGCTATTAAAACAGCGGTTGAAGCATTCTAGGTATCCCCCATTTCTATAGAAACCTAGTGTTCAGGCACAAAGAATCTGGACCATAATGTTAAATTGAAACCAAGAAGATTGCTCAGGCCTATGGACAAGAATCTAGTCAACACTAAATTGGTGCTAGATAAGTCAATGGAAGAAGGATTAGACATTGTGGGAGCATAAAGACTTTAGGCTAATGACTCGCTTAACTCCTCCCTCTGGCCCTGCCGGCTCTTCTACAGTTTGAGGTAGATTAGGAATTCAGATCAGGGCAATATTGAACAGGTTAAGTTACGTTATACAAAATCAACTCGAGACCACTGCCAGATCATCAAGGAGAGTGATACCATGTTCTGTACTGCAGATGGCAATTAAACAGAGGTTCTTTGCATCTGGAAAAGTTTCCAGATACTTGTAGGACCCCTTAGGACCTTAGAGAACTGGACCTGCCTGATTTTGCCCAACCACAAGAGCTCAGCAATGTAAGGATTACAGGGTAAGGGTCTACAAGGCAGGGAGATATTTGACCGTTCTTGCTGCTCCTGTCTAGCTATTCTTGGCCTCTTTCTATAAATTCCAAGTCAACCCACACCTTTCTGCCATAGAACTTAAGGAGCAGTGTCCAAATGTTGCCAACACCCAGAATTATTTTCCAGATGTACATGGAACACATATGCCTTACAGTTTCTCATGAACAACTACTTCTTTTTCAAATCAGTGGGAAATTCCTGTATCTTAATACAAACAGTTGCATCATCTTCTATAGGAATGGAGTAAACTTCCTAATTTAGAAAAGTTGCTAAATCTGTTTAGGCTTCCATGGAAACCAGGGTAACTAAAGTGCATCTCTTTATGGGGAGGGGGGTATTATGAACCTGATGAATCTGCCTTAAGCCATAGGTAGAAAGCTATTTTTTTTAATAGCTTCAAGGAAATTTTCTTGACACCGTTAGGTAATATTCCATTAGCAGTTTGGTCATTGTTTGTATTGAATCCAATGGCTGTATGGAAGCTACTCCTTTAAATCCCGTTATTGTCAGTGGGTTTATTATAAAAAATGAATAGGTGTAGATGAATCCACGATTAGACCATTTCTGGATCAGTTCTTGTTTACATAGCAACTCCTCTGAATTAATAAAGCTGAAAGCTTTCCTCTGCATTGTTTACATGATTAAAGACTCAATTAATTGAGTCCAGAAAAAGAAAATAAAGATTAATGGTATTGTAACATGTTTTAAGAAAAAGATATAAACCAGAGAATCTGGCTAATTAGACTCCTGAAGTCACATTAGCCTTTCTAGCATTGTGTCATTATCCAGAGCAGGAAGAATTGAGTGATGACTTTTGAAGACTTGAACTTTAGTGTTAAAGTTCGTTTTTCTTTATAAGTAGGAGCAAGCATTGAATAATAGGAGAAATACAATACAAGTAGCCTTATATTATACCAGCTGCAGGTTTTGTTATTGTTGTTATTGTTGTTGTTTGAGCACTTATAAAATATTAACCAAAACCTTTCTAGTTGTTGTCATACCTGCCTACATAAAATTCCCCCAAAGTATACTAGGAGAACAAAATGTAAATAAGGTTATTGTGTTTTTTTTTCAACTGGTGTTAAAAATGAAGGCCAGCAGAGCACAATTCATTTTAAATAGCTGGCGGTTGTTCTTAATTATCTTAACAGAATTATGAATTTGGAAGGGACTGTGGAGGCCTTCTAGCCCAACCCCTGCTCAAGCAGGAGATCCCAGCCTAAGCCATTTCATGTAGGTTTAACACCTTATGCTCAAAAGATATCTTCTGGAGAGTATTCTGCAATTTGATTAAGGTTAGTGGCAGGCAGAACTCAGAGTGTAAGTTTTGTGTGCGCGAGACTCCAGGAAACACCCTGATTTTAAAGCCAGCTGAGAAAAGAATCGATAGCAAGAATTAATAGCAGTGCTATTGATGAAACAAACCAATTGTGTATGGTATGATTTTGAGTATCTGTTGAGATTGCCTCTAAAAGGGTTGGTTTTTAAACCGGATTGTGAAGATTTTCATTCAGGGGCTGCAAATGACCTGCATGGATGAGAGGGGCAGTGATGTCCTATATGCCTTATATTGAATTCCTCTATCAGCCTTGCGACACTGCAATTCTGCAAAGAGTAGATTCTAATTTGGCCTTCTAAGAATGCTTCATGCCACATCGTCTTGTAAGATAGGGGTCCCCGACCCCAGGGGGATGCGAACCTGGCCTGGGCCGCAACATGCCAGAAACCAGGCCATGCAAACAAGCTAAGCCCCATCTGTGGTGGGTTTCCAATTTTTTTTTCCTACCAGTTCTGAGAGCATGCAGAGCTCAAAGACTGCCCTCTATATCAATGCCGGTGAGCTGTGCTGTTTTCAGCTCAGCTGAGGCGCAGCAATCCACTCTGCCCCGCGAATCAGCTGAGCTAAAAAACAAGGAGAGGTAACAATGGGGGCAGGTAGTCGAGGCCAGCCAGAGGTGGTATTTGCCAGTTCTCCAAACGACTCAAAATTTCCACTACCGGTATGCCAGAACCGGTCCGAACCAGCTGAATACCGCCTCTGGGCAGCACGCAAAACTGTGTCACCTCTGGTCCATGGGAAAACCTCTCTCCACGGAACTGGTCCCTGGTGCCCCAAAGGGTTAGGGGCCGCTGTTGTAAGACATGACTTTATACCTAGCCAAAATTTCAGTGCTCTTTCCTTTCACGTCTGCAAAAAACCACTGCCTCTAGAAATATTTCTGTGTGATTGTAGCACTGATTGAGCCTATTAGGGTAACTGAACAAAATGAAGGCTTGTGTTTTCTTAGGATAATTGTCAAAGGGACAATCGTGTGCAGTTAATACATGTAGTCCATGGATATTAATGTTTACTCTCCCTTGTTATGAAATATTTTACAGTTTTACTTGCCGAAGTGTATTTATCTTGAGTTATACTTGACATAGTGTTCCTCTCCATTTTTTTTAATACTGTGTGTGTGTGTGTATTTTGGAGAACTTTTTAGATGTTTAAAATTTTTGAATGGTTACAAATATTTCTTTGTAATACTGAATTGTTATTGGAAGACTTTGCAGTAACCTTTCTGTATATATTTGAGGGTCTTTTAAAATTACTATTGTCAGTTTTGCTCGAGGCTTTTTAAAAGTGTTTTTACAACTCTGAAGCTTCCAGAAAGGGTCTTAGTTTTCTATACTATGATACTAACCGAGCTAAGAGTTTTCTTAAGTATTATACAAAATTAAGGGTGTATCCTCAAGAAAATATTTATGGAAGGAATTTGTTATTTTTTTTTCTTTTTCTTTTTTACAGTGCCTTTGTCTGTATAAAATATGCAACCGAGCTACATTAAGAAGGAAATATTGTCTACATAGAATATTATATGAAAGTTGATACATAATTCTGACAAGAAAATGAAGCCTTACCATTCTTTTAAGCCATATTGTTCTTCTTACTGCTTATATTTGGATGAAAATATCAGTATTAAGTAACCAGTGTATTATTTGGGTGTTTAGAACTTATATTCATATGCTTATTCAACTTATTTATATGTGTATTATGGAAAGTATTATTGCCTTTTTAGAAAAGCTAGGACTGATTTTGTAAGAATCAGGTTTTGGAGTTACTTTTTTCTACTTAATGGCCTTGAGAGAAACACACTAACAATTCAGACCTAAGACATACATTTGGGCTGGGCCTAATGACTGCCACATCTGCCCATTGTCAGCAGAAACTCTAGTGCATCGATAAAAACTGAAGCACAAATGCTCTTTGGATATTTTTCACACATTCCACTTAAATGCACACCTGAGATCTTTCTGTTAAAAAAAAAACCAAAATCTTCATTTCTGTTAGAAATTTTGTTTATATATAGCACCACAGAGTAGTAAAGCACTGTCACCATGTGCTTTATTGCTTAACTGCTCAACTGTATCAGGAAATAGGAAACTTACTTAGAGCATAGAAAACATAGCATAGATCCAAACTTATAAACACTGCCATCTACTGGCTGCATACTACTTTAGTTGTTGCATAGACATACATTCCAACAATGAATTCCAACAAATTCCATAGCTGAAGGGTTGTATTTCAGAAAGTAAAAAGCACATACATGAACCAGATTGGTCTGCTAGACAGTTTAGCGCCATTCTTTGTGGCATGCACTCTCTCTCTCTATATATATACATCTCTTGGAGAATTCCAAGTGTCTTCTTGTGTAAAGTGTGAAATGATCCAAAGAGTTGCTGTTTCATAAATACCATAGTATGGTTGGATGTGTTTATTTTTTTACACTGCATCTTAGAGGTGAGCAGGGTAAGTCTTGCCCTACCCAGCGATGCTGAAAACTGTTCAAGAAACATATCATTGAGGTCTGGAAAGCAATAACACTGGCATTAAAGCAATGCACGTGGTCATCGGCTGTAACTGAGAAAGGGTTGCAGTGATATAAGCATTTTGTGATTATTATTATTTAGAATGCATAACGTGATACAATATGCATGCTAGACTCATGTATATTATATGCATCTTATTCTTTATGATTTCCCATAGTTCTGTTATATTAAGATTATTTGTTTTAAACCCTGTTTAAAGCGAGCTCATACCTGCACTGAGCTCTTAATGTCTCTTACAAAAGTTATTTAGAGCAGCAAACTACAATATATGAAACTAATGTTGTCATTATATTAATTTCTGCCAATTTCAATTTGTTTAATTACTTACTTAAAAGAAAAACAAATTCTAGCTGTACTCATTTGAGTTCTCAGTTGTATAATTTTTCTCTTCTTTAACCGGTCATTAACTTGTACAGCTTTTTTTTTTTAATGAAGAAAATAATAACTTTTCTATGGACATGGGCCTCAGAGAAGACAGGCTTAGCTCAGCCACCAAAGTGACAACTGACTATATAAAAAAGGGTTGCGGAAAAGACTGTCGAAATTCTGCTGTGGATTGTCCATAAAATGGCATTCCGACATGTGCCTTAATTGCTGGATAGTATTACCTTGTCTTTAGTGTTATGACAGTTTAATGCTGTATTAAAATACTGCAAACAAACCAGGAATACCACTGTCTTCTCTGCTTTCTTTCTTTGGAACCTTGCGTGGGTTTTAGGTTGTGCTGAACCTGGAATTGAATTTGGGAATCCTAGAAGGAGAAACCATGAAATCCAGACGTGGAATAGGAGACTGGAGCATAGGTACTATGAGTCCCCCAAAATAAGACAGGGTCTTGTATTGATTTTTGCTTCAAAAGACACATTATGGCTTATTTTCCAGTTAGGTCTTATTTGGGGGGGGGGGAATACATGTCTAAATGTGTCTGTGGCTAAAAATCTTAACGGGGGCTTATTTTGGGGGGTAGGGCTTATAAAGTTCTTAAGTGAGTTTTCCCCTTTTTATAATCTTTCTTGCCACAGTTGTGAAGCGAACCACTCCAGTTTAAGTTCATAACACAGCCGCTAAGTGAATTGGGTTTCCCATTGACGTTGTTTGTCAGAAAG
>NW_020769358.1:8263655-8283949 GCF_900518735.1 Pseudonaja textilis | reverse complement strand
GATTATGCTTAGAGGTTTGGCTATGGCAGTGGATAACTTTTTTAAGAGATAGGCACATATTCCATCCGGTCCAAGAGATAGAGATGGTTTTAGATTGCGTAGTGCTTTTTCAACATTGTCTTCTGTAAAATCGATATGTATTAGATCACTGTAGTTATCTGTGGTTCGGCTAGGAAATGCTGGGCATGATCCATTGCTGTTTACAAATACTGAGCCAAAGAATGTGTTAAAGGGGTTGGCTTTAATGGTGTCGTCATTGCAGTCTTTACCATTAGGTCCTATCAGGGGTGGGATGGACCTTGAATCTTTTAGTTTGTTGTTTACAAAATTGTAAAAAGCATTGGTGGAATTGGTGCTTAGAAGGTTTTCCTCTTGTTTAATATGATAATTGGTGCATTCGGTCTTTATTTGGTGGCATAAATTTTTGTATCGGCTTTTGAAATTGGCAACGTGACCAGATTTGAGGGGCTGCCACGAAGAAGGGGAGGTCAACCTTTTTTTCCAAAACTCCTGCAGGCATGATAAGAAGCAATGGATGGAAAGTAATCAAGGAGAGGAGCAACCTAGAACTAAGGAGAACTTTTCTGATCGTGAAAACAGTCAACCAGTGGAACAGCTTCCCATCGGAAGTTGTGGGTGCTTCCATCACTGGAGGTTTTTAAGAAGAGACAGGACAGCCATTTGTCTGAAATGGTGTAGGGTCTCCTGCTTGAGCAGGGGGCTGGACTAGAAGACCTCAAAGGTCCCTTCCAACTCTGTTCTTTTCTTATATTTGAAGATCAAACTGTTGGCAAACATACAACTGTTGACAAGGCAAATTCAGAGTTTACATGTTGGACAAGAGCTGGTGAATAAATATTGACAAGTCCATCCTGAAAGTTCTTCTACGCTGGCCTCTCTCCAATTATGGTGCCTATGTGTAATGTGTAACTTAGCCTTGATTATTACCTAAGACAAGAAAAAACCATCCAGAGCTCACAGAAGCCCATTGCCCAACTCCAAGGAAGTAGGATTGTCAGGACAAACTGTTCAAACTAGAAGAATCAGAAACCTTTTTGTAAGATTTTTTTTTTTGCTTCTATTAGTAGGATATTGAAGAAAATGGGGCTTGTTTGTTTTTTATTTTGTAGACTTTTATACTCCTGATACTTTATGAAGTTTCTTTCAGAGAGATTATATACAGTATTAGAAATGCTTTCGAAATACACTCTTAAAGGATCGTAGCCTCTATACTGGACATTTGTGGAATACTTATTTTTAAAAGCACACTTCAATTTCTGAGAACTTATTCTGAGAAGTGTCACAAAATGGACAACCACACACATTTAAGTTTTCTTGGGGCCAAGCTCCTTCTTGTGCAATATAACCATGTAGATTTATTGACTCCAGCACAACAATTTGTCATTGCCCACTTCTGCCACTCTTTTGCTTCTTCCTAGTTTACCGCCATTTCATTCTGAAATCTGGACCATGTACACCCTGTCTAGCTTTCAGAATTTAGCTGGAGTTGCCTAGCTGGGGTCAGCAGCCTGGTCAACCAGAAACAGGTAGTCAAAATAAAGGAATTTTGAATGTGAGGTTCCCCAAAGAGCAAGTGGCATATTTTCTTCAAGAGCAGCAAGAATTGAGCTGGTCATACCAACTGTGAGCTGCATCCCCCACAGGTATGGAAGCTCCACAATAGAGAAAGCTGATCTATCGATAGATCTCTGCTTCTTCCACCAAATGAGGCTGCACCGTCTCATCCCCCAAACCCATGTTGCTGTTGTTTTTTAATCACAGTTTGGTTCTTGGCAGAAATCACACCTGGCTTTGCATTTGGATCTTGAGGAATGGTGTTCAGAAAATAAGCTAGTTATGTCTCCACTTTTCAAACTTTTGAGCTTAAGACCATTCTTATGGCACCATCTACTGGCAGAAGAGGGCTACACCCCATGTAAAATCTCTACTAGCTACAGCTAGAGAAATTACGCTTAACTTCATAAATACTTCCATCCTTGTGTTTGTACACATACACACATACCGAATAACAGAATAAAAGAGTTGGAAGAGACCCTATAGATCATCTAGTTCAACCTCTCACCCAAGCTGGAGATGCCATTTCGAACAGATGGCAGTCCAGTCTCTTGAAAGTTTCTAGTGATGAACTTCTGAAGGAAACTTCTGTCCCATTGGTTGATTGTTCTATCAGAATTTTTTTCTTCTCATTTCCAGGTTGAATCTCTCCTTGTTCAGATTTCACCCGTTATTCCTTGTCCGGCCTTTAAGTGCCTCGGAAAATAGCTTGACCCCTTCCTCCTCTCTGTGGCAGCCCCTCAAATATTGGAAGACTGCTATCCTGTCTCCCCTAGTCCTTCTCTTCCCTAGACTAGACATATCCAGTTCCTGCAACCATTCTTCATATGTTTTAGTCTCTGGTCCCCTAATCATCTTGGTTGCTCTTCTCTGCACTCTTTCCAGAGTCATACAAACAATACAATGTTGGTATTGGAAGGTGCTTATAGCACCTTTTATCATTAACAGGACTTAGTTGTAGTTCCTACTTGCTTTCGTGTATGGAAGAATTAGCCTAGACTAGCATTTCTCAATCTTAGCCACTTTTAAGTTGCATGGACTTCAACTCCCAGGATTCTCCAGGCAGTCCAAGTCCACACCTCTTAAAAGGCTAAAGTTGAAAAACACCAGGCCAGAAAATGTCACAAGTCACACTTCATTAGAAAGCAGTGTGAACATTTACTTCTTTGGTAAAAGTTAATAAGGGTCACAGTTACTCCAAGAAAGCAAAATTAATACCTAAACTAGCAACTAGCAAGCTCTGATGCTGTAAAAGTTTCTAAGTCTTAAATGTCACTTTAATCCCTCACAGTGCATGCATACCCTTACCTCAGAAGGTCAATGGAAGGAGAAGGTATGTACTGCCAAATTGCACACATATTCTCTCATATTACGGAACCTATAAAATCTACACTGAGACAAAAATAGAAAATGCTGACTTCACAGATCTTGTCCATTGAGGAAACAAAACAACCACTTCACAAACACATGGCACAACATAGGAGAACAAACCCATCCAGACAAGATTCAGCAGCCCACATGCATTTGAAAGATAAAGGCCACTCTTTGGAAGACAGCAAAGTCCATATTTTGGGCAGAGGGGACCACCGTTTGAAAGAGGAGTCAAAGAGGCCATCTATGTCAAAATTCAACAGCCCTCTTTCAACAGAGGGTGACGGATAGGACATCATGTATCTCCAGTCTGCAATACAGTCCTTTCAGCAGTTCCAAGAAGGCTCCACACCCATTTGCACTATTCAGATGATTCTGAGGATACAGACAAACCTCCAAGTGGCCTCAATGCCTCTCTAAAAGGATGAAAATGACCAGCTCTCTGCAAGGAATATAAATAATCTTAAACAAGAAGTTGCTTTTGCATTTCTTTACAGGACTAAGGAACTCTTCTTTAACCCAAGAAAGACATAAAACCATCTTCTCTTATCAAAGGTATTTAATATATTACACACTTAAACAAACATGTTATAAAAAAATACCATTTATTACTGATAAAGAACATGAGCTAACAAGTTCAAAAAGCATTTCAAAGAACAGGGAAAATCATGTCAAGATAGCATATTTGTTGTTAGACTCTTCCGTATAAAGAAGGGCTTCAACCAACGACCACAAGGGAGACCAGGAAAAAAAAAATTGTGGTGTTACTTGTTGTGACTGCACCCCATTTTGTAACCGGCTTTTGCCAGTTGTGAAGCCAGAGCTCACGGGATTGTGATCTACAACCTTTCTTGCAGGCTCCCACATTGACGTTGTCGGAAGCCAACTGTGACTGCGAAAGTGCAAGACACGGCAACTGTTGTACATGAGGGAGTTGCCACAATCATATGTGGGGGTGAGGGGTGGCGTGGGATAACGTGACGGCTGCAACTGGGGAGGATGGGTTGGACGTCACTTTATTCAGCACTGCTGCCACCATTTTGAACTGTATGAATGGCCGTTAAATCGAGGGTACCTGTTCCACGGCAGCGTTTTCAACCTTCAGTGAAATGACTATTACGGACTTACAAATTCACATAAAAAGGATCATCACATTTCAAGGTCTGATAAAAGACAACACGTATCTGGCTTCAATTTTTAACTCTGCTCACATAGCGGAGACATGTGCAATTGGTAACAGACTACAGCGTGGGTATTTTCAGCATGCCTTCAGCAGAATTCAAGATGGCTGCTTACGTCAACAGTTCCAAGTTCCTCATAAAACCCCCAAACATTCAAGGATAGATAAAGAGTTATTTTCTATTTCCTATTGTCCTGACTACAATTCCATCATTGTAGGATTCTGGTGAAATCACACCCTATCTTTAGATTCCTGAGATAAAGACAGTGGTACCAAGCATGGAGATCACCAGCCCTAACCACCTGCTACATCTATGGTGTGAAACTGAATGTGGAGATCTAGGACAGTAATCTGAATTTAAAAAAATTTAAAAAGGGAAGATGGGAAATCTGTTGTGGAATTCACTGCTCACGGTATAAACCAACGAACCCTTCTGGGTTCAGAATTTCTGTTTTAATTGGGTGTGGCAAGCCTTAAGAGTGTAAATAATCAAATTAGTGATCCAGTTCATCTACTTACAGTCTCAAAGCTATGCCTAGCAGCCTGGTGGGTCTTTAATTTACTTTTAAATGAAGCAAAATGCAATCCAAATGCTGGTTCTGATAAAGAATTGTAAGAGGAGAAATGTACCATTGAGCATATCGGTCAAGCTATCGTGCTATATTTACAACAGTGGATATACGCAGAGTTTTCCCTGATGCTTGAATTCATAGTTGCATCTGAAATAAGTAACCTCCATTTTTTTCTTTGCAAGTTAATAAAAATATTCCATTTGTTCCGGTACCATATTCCTAAATCCATATTCTAAGAGCAGCACATTCCTTGCAAGTGCTACATTCTAAGCAGCCTAAACATACATTGTTTTGTTCTTATTATGATCCAGGCACAGGCACAGTTTCAGACAAACTGTAGGAAATCCATAAATTCCATGTTTGCGGCTTGGAGGGTTCTTCAGTCTTTAAGCCACAGAAACATGACGAGTTTCAACTGAAAGGCAACATATTCTTTCAAGAGTTTGAGTTTGAGGTTTAAAGGGGAAGATGCTACTAGGAAGCCATCTTTGCTTAATGGCCTACACAATCCTACGTTGACTTGAAATGGGGAAAAATTCAAGTATCAATTTAACCAACAGCAGGATAACCTTTTGATACAATCCAGCTAGCTATGGTTCTCACATGTTCAGGCTACTATGGATAGAAAATTTAATTAGGGTATTTAAAAAGTGATACAAGGCTATTGAAATGAAGAGTTTGAGGTGGTTCAAATGACAACTGGACTTCTTCATGTACTTCTGCGGCGTCCAAGGGGATTAACTGAGAAATCTCTAAGTAAATAGTTTTGAGGCATTCTTTTCTGCATCTCTGATTCTTCGGGGAAGACATCTTGACGGGGTTGAATGATCACAGCTGGCCACAGTCGGTAATGACTATCTTCTTTGAAGTCTTTCCACTCTTTGACCCAAAGCTTTCAATTTTCTTCACAACGTCCATTCCTTCTTTGACCTGGCCAAACACAACATGCTTTCCATCCAGCCTGCAATACAAACAAAATAACAGACAAATAACAGAATATCAGAATTACAGAGCTTGAAGGGACTTTGGAGGTCTTCTAGTCCAGCCCCTTGCTCAAGCAGAAGACCCTATACCATTTCAAATTGGTCGTCCAAACTTTTCTGAAAAAGTGATGAAGCTCCTACAACTTCTGGAGGCAACTTCTGTTCCACTGGTTGATTGTCCTCACTGTTAGAAAGTTCCTCCTTATTTCCAGGTTGCTTCTCTCCTTGATTAATTTCCACCCATTGCTTCTTCTCCTTCCTCCCGGTGCTTTAGAAAATAGGTTGATCCCCTTTCCCTTGTGGCAACCTCTTAGATATTGGAAGACTGCTATCATATGCACCCCTAGTTCTTTCTTTCACTAGACTAAACATATCCAATTCCTGCAACCATTCTTCATATAGCTAATGTTGATGTTTAAAGCACTGTGAAGCTACTTCTGTGACAGCATGTTAAAAATTTTAAAATGGTCCACCTAAAAAAAACCTTTGTAACTTACGTTCCTGATTTTTTTTAAAAAAAAACAACTATTCCCCACATGATAAAAGCTGAACTAAGATGGGTTAAGAAAGTTTGACCACCCTTGGCAGCATGCTAGAATTAGCAAGCCTCATCCAGAAAGTAGCGATAGATAACATGGTTTGGAACAGCATAGCAAATGAAAGCGTCTTCAAAATAGGATGGTAGTTATTGCTTGTAAATGAAATTTTAAAAAGTGTAATTCTAGCAAAGATGCATTATTGTTCATTTACAGCACCACAGATCCTCAGAGGCTGTCCTTAAGAAAGTTTTACATTCAATGTAAAGCAAGCAAATTCAGGTCTTTGTTTGGGATACAGGCTGGCAAATCCTCAGAAAAAAAATATTCTTCTCTCCTGTTATCTCCTAAGCAGCCTTATTCATTTTTAATCCAGCATTCAAACTCCAAAAGTTGCAGTTGGATAGATTCAGAAATCCTATTAGCCAGGCCTGTGATTTTAGGGCGTACTGCTTTTGAAGAATGGAAAGTTAGTTTAATCACCATAATTATCATTATCAACTGAATTATTCTTCGTGAATTGGACTTTTTGTACCATTTCCCCGAAAATACCACCTACCCTGAAAGTTTAGTCCTAGCTTGATTTTTACACGTGCACCCAATATAAGCTCCACCCCCAAAATAAGCCCTAATTAGGATCCCACCCACTCCAGGGTGGACGGGTAAAAATTAAGCTAGGGTGGGGATGTGGTGGGGGTGGAGCTGCCTTTCTACTTACCTTTGGACAGTTGTAGCCAGGCCTCGCACACCCCAACACCTGCCTCGCCGGCTCATTTCTTCTGCAGCTGGCAAGGCTTTCCTGAAGGCCTCTGGAGCTGATAAACAAAGTTCTAGATCGATCCAGAGCTCTGTTATGGGATGCAGAGGCCTTCAGGAAAGCCTTGCTGGCCATAGAAGAAGTTCCTGAAGGCCTCTGACAGTGAAAAGGAGGCCGGGGCGTTGCACACAAGTGAGGTTAGTCTTTGGGTGACATCCCCCGAAAATAAGACCTGGTGCCTTTTTGGGTGGTGTGTGTGTATATATATAAACAGGGTCTTATTTTCAGGGCAGCATGGTAGCAGAAAGCTTAGGACAGTGATCAGAGCTTCCTCCAACACCACGTTCAAAACACAAAGTCATTTGTTTATCTTGTCCCAACAATATTTTCCTAGAATGGCCAGAAACTGACAGAGACTTTGAGTTTTAAAATTGAGTACAGGTAGTCCTCGCCGTATGACCACAACGGAGTCCAACATTTACGTTGCTAAGTGAGACATTTGTTAAGTGAGGTGGTTTTTTTTTTGGTGTAAACCATTGTAACTTCAAATGGTCGCTAAGTGGACTGTTGTTAAGTTGAGGACTACCTGTAGTTAAGGGTGAGAAGGCAAGAGATCCTTCTCATGCTTTGCTTTGTTTTCACTTCGAGGTAACTTTTTTACCAACTTGCTCTGCCCCAGATGTGCCAGGCTAAAACTCCCACCGTGGCTACTGGTTGCAGACAAGCTGAAAGATTGGGAGAGAGAGCAGAAGTATTTTAAAAATTAAGATCGGTCCTGGAAAAGAGGGAAAAACTCTGAACTTTGGTAGGAAGGCTAACTGAGAGGCAGGATCGTCCGAAAAAAAAAATGCCTTTACAATGGAAAGTTGAAATGTTGACAGAGCTTAAAGTCTGGCCAGCAGAGCAATCCCTCTAGTTGAGCAACCAAAATCAAAGATAACTTGATGGACAGTAGACTTCTACTGAACACCAAGAATAATTTAAAAAAAGAAATAAAAAGGCTCAGATTTCACCACCACATCCCCAAACCTGTAGCTTTTCTTTGCAGCAACCCCATAGATATCGGAAGACTGCTATCCTGTCGCCCCCGGTGTTGTGATCTGACAGCGGCCAGCAGAGCTGGCAGCAGATTCAGACAGTAAGGAGGTTGGGGAGGAACATGGGCCAGTCCTGGAGTCTGGGGAAGGTTCTGTGTCAGAGGCAGAGATGGGGCCAGGGCTGTCTGAAAGTTATCAGCTGGCTTCGGAGTCGGAGATCAGTAGGGAAGAAGAACAGCTGGAGCCTGTTCCCAGTGTGCACATGAGCAGAGTTGCCAGAAGAAGGGAATAGCTGAGGAACAAGGGCCAACTTGGAAGTAAAGCCACAGGTGGACAGTGAATGGCCCCTCCCATAAGGAATAAAAGAGGAGCGGGTTTTGCAGGAGACAATCAATTCATTCTGGCATGCTTGCCAAGTATTGCGGTGTCTGAAAGATATTGGCCTGGCCCCTCTCCAAGCCTGATAAAGGTTTGTAATTGGGAACTATCTTGAAAGACTGTTGGCCGGGACTTTGTTGGAGAGGAAATTCATCGTAAATCAAATAAAAGGGGTTTATTGGGACAAGGACTCAGCTTTGTGATGTTGGGGAAGCCTAGGTCAGAATACCCGGTCCGACTTTTCATTAAACACACCCGATTCCTACAACCATTCTTTCTATGTTTTAGTCTCCAGGCCTTTGATCATCTTAGTTGCTTCTTCTCTGCACTTTTTCCAAAGTCTCAACATCTTTTTTTTTTTGTAATGTGGTGAGCAAAACAGGATGTGGTGCGGTCTTATTAAGGTTTTATGTAGGGTCGAATTGAAAGAGATTTGGGGCATGAAAAAGTTTGGAATTACTTTTGGAATATTGGAAGACTGCTATCCTGTCACCCTTGGTCCTTCTTTTCATTAAACTAGACACACCCAATTCCTACAATTGTTCTTCCTATATTATAGCTTCTGGGCCTCTAATCATCTTAATTGCTCTTAACAGAATAACAGAGTAGGAAGGGACCTTGTCAGTCATCTAGTCCAACCCCCCCGCCCAAGCAGGAGACCCTACACCATTTCTGACCGATGGCCCTCGAGTCTCTTCTTCAAAGCCTCCAGTGATGAAGCCCCCACAACTTCTGAAGGCAAGCCATTCCATGGGTTGAAGGCAAGTCTGTTCTATCTTCTCTGAACTCTTTCCAAAATCTCAACACCTTTTTTTTGGTATTGGGGGGTGACCACCAAAACTGGATGCCGTATTCTAAGTGTCAATCAATCGAATTGAGTACATGAAGAATAATACCCTGAGTCACGTTTTATGCATTCCTCAATACTTACCAATCTGTTCTGGCCGTGCAAATGAAGAACTGAGATCCGTTTGTGTTGGGGCCGGCATTGGCCATGGAGAGGACACCTGCAAGAAACAAGAGGGAGATTTAGCTTTGCTAAACAAAAGCCGAGAACAGCCGTTCGCAGAGAGAGGTTTTCGCACGAAGCCTCTTCTTTGGTGGGGTTTTTTTTTTGGGGGGGGAGTTGGGGGGGTTGTTTTCAAGCTTAGGGAATGACAGTCCCCAAGTCACAATGCAACCTGTTGTTGGAGCTAAAACTCACAAACATTTGCTAGAAGAATCAGATAGTAGCATTTGTCTGAGAAGCTTCACAAAATGAACCAATTAATTTTCTCTTTTATGCCAGAATCCAGTACTCCTTCTTTTCTTTTTTTTCTTTTTTCTTCTTTTCTTTCTCTCCCCTTTCTCTCTTTTTCCTTCTTTCTTTTTCTCTCTTTTTTTTCTCTTTTTTCTTTCTCTTTCCTTTTTCTCTTTCTCTCTCTTTTCTCTCTTCTCTTCTATTTCTCTTTCTCTCTTTCCTTTTTCTCTTTCTCTCTTTCTCTCTTTCCTTTCTTTCTCTCTCTTTCTCTTTCCCTTCCTTCCTCCATCTTTCTCTCTTTCTTTCTCTCTCTCTCTCTTTCCTTTTCTCTCCCTTCTTTAAATGTAAGAATAATCTACCCATTTGCCTTTAGAAATACGAAATATGAACTCCCAAATTTAGATTGGCAAAAACCACCCACAGGACTTGTCAACGTGCCACCTTTGAAAAGTTATGAAGTCCATCTTCCATCAGTCAACATCCAAAACCTTTGGTAAAGATCAATTGCATGTAAGAGTTTTAGATATCAATCGTCTGATTAATAGTCTGGAATCATATGATAAGAATCGTATCTCTAACAGGATAAAATTAACACCTGATGCGGTATTTCCTTGCTAATACATGAGAACAGATACCGGTGTTAGTCAAGTTTAGTGTTTTAAAAAGTGAACGAGGACTTTAGTCTATTCTTGAAAATCAATGGATAACCAGGGTTAATATTTATTATTCTTATTTTGCCTCTTTATATTCCTTGAGTATTTTACGGCTGTTTATTTATAGGAACTATAAGATACTCAAGGCAGCAAGAATTGGAGCAGTAAATTGAATAAATAAATTGCAGTTTATAAATTGCAATAAATAAATTGCAATAAATAAACCGATGACCTATAGCAAGACAAAGGAGAACCAGCTGTTGTTCTTTTGACTGACCCAACATGGAAACTTTAAGTACAATTTAAAATATAATAATAATCTGAAACGTGGTTTATTTTATCCCAAAGGTGCTTTTTCAATAGGCAACTGGGCTTTCAGGTTTTTCTTTGAAGACATTTCACTTCTCATCCAGGAAGCTTCTTCAGCTCTGACTGGATGGTATGGAATGGAAGGATTTCTACTCTTTGCAGACAGCTGGTCATTTGCACCATCCAGTCAGAACCTAAGAAGCTTCTTGGATGAGAAGCAAAACGTCTTCAAAGAAAAAAAACAAAGAAAGTCCAGTTGCCTCCTGAAAAAAGTACCTTTGAGAATCTCCTTAGACATTTAGTGATTTATTTTAGTTATAACTTACAAGGTGGCCATAGACAGAGAAAGATTTGTCCTCACTGATTCTTACAACAGGCCATCAGGTACGCTGAACTAAAAACAGAGACCAACTTTCCCCACGAGATCTAAATTTTAAATTCAGTCTCTACTTCCTACTCATCTTCATTCCAGTGCATGAATAAATACAGTTAAAAAAGAAAGGTTTTTTTTCTCTTCTTTTGGGGAGAGAAGTTGCCCAAAAATGCACTTCTGCTTCATTAAACTAGCACAGTACCCTCCAGTTCTCAGCAATCAATGGATTCCAGAAAACTTTGAAAACTCAAAAGCAGATCTTGCGAGAAAACTTTAAAACAGATCTTAAGGGGATTTTGCCCAATCAAATTCTTCCAGTGATATTTCCCTCCACAAAACCTCACCTTAATCTAGGCTTCACTTCCTGCCCCTCTGTACCTTAATCTTGACAGGTATTGACTTAAAATCAAACAAGTTAAAAAACAGAAAGTTGCGTGTTGCTTTTGCATATAACCGCCAGTAGTAAACGTCGACGTTAAGTTTTCACTTATCTTAAAGTGATACCTGAATTTGTTTCAGAAGTTCACCATTATTAAAACAGACATTGGTGTAGAGGGCATGAAACACACTGTGAAGGTCTTCTTAAATGGATTTACTGCTAATCATGTTTATGCCCAAGGATCTTTTAATCTAAGAGTTAACACTTGACTGGAGTTAGAAAAAGATTAAGGGAATTCAAAGGGGGTTGGATTCATTTTGCTTGTGACTGCGCAGAGATTCTGGGCTGATCCCTCTTTTGACTCCCTCCCCAGGTTCTGCCAATCCTTCTTTTACATCTGGTCTCAAAAGTAACTCTCTAGGCAATGAAATCAATTCTGAGACTTCAGCTCTATAAACAAACACACGCCGGCATCCAGAAGGATGGATGGGAAAACTTGCTTACCGGGTCCAATGTGTTTAAGAATGAAATTTTCATCCGGAAAGCGACTGCCATATATAGATTTTCCTCCTGTACCGTTGTGATTAGTAAAGTCACCAGCCTGGAAAGGGGAAAAAAAAAACATGTTTGTGTCAAACTACATACCCTGCCAACAAAAGTGTGCATGGTTTTCCCAGTTGTCATGTATGGTTGTGAAAGTTGGACCATAAGGAAGGCTGAGCGCCCAAGAATGGAGACCTTTGAACTCTGGGGTTGGAGGAGAAGACTCTTGCAAGTCCCTTGGCCTGCAAGGCCATCCATGTGGTCAGTCCTAGAGGAGATCAACCCTGACTGCTCTTTAGGAGGCCAGATCCTGAAGATGAACCCCAAAGACTTTGTGGCCACCTCATGAGAAGGAAGGAGTCCCTGGAGAAGAGCTGAATGCTGGGAACGATGGAGGGTCAAAGAAGAAGGGGACGGCAGAGAAGAAGGGGGGATGGATGGAATCATTGAAGCAGTCAGCGTGAGTTTAAAAAATGGACTCCATAAGATCATAGAGGACAGGAAGGCCTGTAGGAAAGTTGTCCATGGCATCACGATGGGTCAGACATGACTTTGCAACCAACAACGACACAACGATTAAAGAATAGCAAACTGAAATTTCCAGCAATTGGATTACTTTTATGTTTATAACAAAATAGTTGCTAAAGGAGTAGATAAAGGAGTACAGCTACCATAGGTAGCCCATTTAGTTAATACTGTTTATCCCACTTTACTTTAAAATACATATCAGGTACTAACCTGATATTTTAAAATACCATAGAGGTTGTCCTTGACTTACAACAGTTCATTTAGTAACCATTCAAAGTTACGACACGGGGAAGAAGTGATTTGTGGCTGTTTTTCACACTTATGACCTGTCCACAGCATCCCTGTGGACACGTGATCAAAATTCACACGCTGATTTGTATTTTATGACGGTCAGAGTGCCCTGAGGTCATGGGATCCCCTTTTGTGACTTTCAGACAATGGGGAAGGCAGATTCCCTTAAAAACAACTGTGCTACTAACTTAACAACTGTGATGAAAAATGTCGTAAAATGGGGCAAAGCTCCTCTAAACAAATGTCTCGTTTAACAACAGAAAGGTTGGGCTCAATTGTGCATGTAAAACTTAAAATCAGGAAGATGGAATTTGTTGCAAAGCGTGAGAAAAGCCAACACTTCATCCTTGGCCTGAATCTAGGCAGAGCTAGGAAATTCTTAGGAATAAGTAACCCCAGGAAACAGAATCAAAAGTACAATCAGCTCACTTTTGTGTGGTTGCTAGCCTGGCTTCCGAGGAAGTTACACCTCAAACATGCATAACTCTTGTTTGAAGTCAGACAGACTCACAAAACCACTTGGCACTCTTTGGAGTATTTAAATGTTAGATACTTTAACACTGAGCTGTTTTTCTGTTTAATCCTACCTGGCACTTTGAATTGCACCCAGAGTGAATTGGTATAACCAGGGTGACAGGAAGAAGAGAGGTTAATGGACTTCTATATTTCAGAAGCATCTTATTATACTACAATTTTCCCCAAAAGAGAAAAAGGGGATATGTAACTAACTAACTTGTAGGTCTTTCTTCTTTAGTGAGAGCCAAGCCACTACTGCCTACTTCAAACCAAAAGAAGAAATAGACCCAATAAAAATTAGTTAAGCAAGTCCTGTTTTAATGCCCGCTGTCTATTTTTACTGAAAGTGAAAACAGTTGGTCTCAGATGGTCTAAGAATTCTGCCACCATCGCTGCAGATTAGAGGTAGCTACAAGCAGCTGAGAGATTAGAAATGAAGAATGTGTGGAGTCACACCTACTCCAAACTGAACAAATAAAACCTTCATTCAGGATCGAGCTGGAAAGGACCTTGGAGGTCTTCTAGTCCAACCCCTTGCTCAAGCAGGAGACCCGATACCATTTCAAATTGATTGCCCAGCCTCTTCTTAAAAACCTCCAGTGATGAAGTACCTACAACTTCTAGAGGGAAGCTGTTCCATTGTTTCCGCCGCCAGGAAATTCCTCCATAATTCCAGGTTGCTCCTCTCCTGGATTCATTTCCATCCATTGTTTCTTGTCCTGCCTTCAGGGGCTTTGGAGAATAGGTTGACCCCCTCCTCTTTGGGGCAGCCCCTCAAATGCTGGAAGACTGCTCTCATGTCTCCCCTACTCCTTCTTGTCTCTAGACTGGCCAAACTCAAATCCTGCCACCGTTCTTCATATGTTTTTGTCTCCGGGCCTTTAATCAGTTGTTCTTCTCTACATTTTTTTTTTCCAAAGTCTCAACCTCTTTTTTTGTAATGTGGTGACCAAGACGGAATGCGTGTGGTCTTACTAAGGTTAATGTAGGATCCAATTGAAAGGGATTTTATGCATGGGAAAAACAATTAGGAACATGAGGAAAATCAAACTGACAAAAGATCTTTTACTTGAGCTTCCTGAGAGTGTCCTGACAGTGACAACAATTAACCAGTGGAACATCTGGCCTCCAGAGGTTATGAATTCTCCAACACTGGAGGTTTTTAAGAAGAGGCTGGACAGCCATTTGTCTGAAGTGGTACAGGGTTTCTTGCCTGAGCAGGGGGCTGGACTAGAAGACCTCCAAAGGGTTATTCTATTCTATTCTATTCTATTCTATTCTATTCCTTTCTTTTCTTCTTCTCTCTTCTCTATTCTATTCTCTCTTCACTTCTCTTCTCTCTTCTATCCTATCCTGCATTCTATTCTATCCTATCCTGCATTCTATTCTATTCTATTCTATTCTATTCTATTCTATTCTATTCTATTCCTTTCTTCTCTTCTTCTCTCTTCTCTTCTCTATTCTATTCTATTCTCTTCACTTCTCTCTTCTTCTCCTATCCTGCATTCTATTTTATCCTATCCTGCATTCTATTCTATCCTATCCTACATTTTATTCTATCCTATCCTGTATTCTATTCTATTCTATTCTATTCTATTCTATTCTATTCTATTCTATTCTATTCTATTCTATTCTATTCTTATTCTACTCTACTCCTAATCCATATTCTATTCTACTCTACTCTTTCCCATACATTTGATAATTTCCTTTTTTAAAAACCATACAATTTATTGACTTTTAGAAGGGCTGCTCAATTAGACTCAATGAGAATCTTTGGAATGGTTCAAGGATATCATACTGAAGAGTGCTAGAAGGATGTTTAACTCATTAGATCAGGGATCAACAAACTTGACAGCTTTTAAGACTTGTGGACTTCAACGCCCAGAATTCCTCCTCCAGTCATGTTAGCTCAGGAATTCTGGGAGTTGAAGTCCACAGGTCTGAACTTGCTAAGTTTGAAGACCCTTGCATTAGACCTTCCTTTCCCCAACTTGGGAACTTTCTCCAGATGGAGGTGTAAACAAGCTTCCCTAATTCATAGCAGGTGGTCCATTGCTCAGTGAATTATTTATGGGAGTCGACAACAAATTTTGGGAAGTTGGAATTGCATAGGGATTGGCTTCAAAGTTCCAGAAATCAACTTAACGCATTATGTGCAAAATCTGTCTCATTTTTAAAACTTAACATGCCTGGAGCACACCTCTCAATTTAGCAAGGCTGACAGATCAAAGCCCTGCACATTTAATTGTTTTAATTAGCTCTGTCACACCCAGAGCTTAAATGTGAATTGTGGAATGATAGACACTATTATAGCTCCTTATTAATACATACTTAAATGCAACTTACTTTTAAGTGGCAATACTTCAGGTGACAGTGCTATTTAGAAAGCCTGACAACAGAATTCAAATATATCCAGAATGTGGGATGTATCATACATTTCCACCGGACCACTGATTGTATTTTCAGGTGAGGTCATTTATGAATTATCTAAGCTCATGTTAAGTTATTTGGAGAATAGAATAGAAAACAGAATAGAATAGAAAATAGAATAAAAGCATAGAGAATAGAATACAGTAGAATAGAAAATAGAATTGAATAGAATAGAAAATAGAATACAAATAGAGAATAGAATAGAGTAGAAGAATAGAAAGTAGAATAGAATAGAAAATAGAAGAGAAGAGAAAATACAATAGAATAGAAATAGAGAATAGAATAGAAAATAGAATAGAATAGAAAACAGAATAGAGTAGAATAGAAGAATAGAGAATAAGACAGAATAGAAGAATAGAAAATAGAATATACAATAGAATATACAATAGAATAGAATAACAGAATTGGAAGGCACCTTGGAGATCTTCTAGTCCAACCCCTTGCTCAGGCAGGAAAACCTATATCATTTCAAACAAATGGTTACCCAATCTCTTCTTAAAAACCTCCAGGTTTCCCAGTTACCACAGGGATTTTCCAAAACTGATTTACATTTGCATACAAATAGTCCTTGATTTACAATTATTCATCTAGTGATTGTTCAGTACTGAAAAAAAAGTGACTTATGGCCTCCCCAATGGTCATGTGATCAAAATCCAGGTGCTTAGAAACTGGCATGTACTTATGACGGTTGCAGCGTCCCAGGGGGCAAGGACTAATGGATGGAAACGGATCAAGGAGAGAGTTTCAACCTGGAAATAAGGAGGAATTTTCTGACAGTGAGAAGAATCAACCCATGGAACAGAAGTTGCCTTTGGAGGTTGTGGCAGCACCATCACTTAAGACTTTCAAGAAGAAATTGGACTGCCATCGGTCAGAAATGGGGTAGAGTCTTCTGCTTAGGCAGGGGGGGTTGGACTAGATGACTTCCAAGGTCCCTTCCAACTGTTCATCTGAATCATTATTTTGAGCCGTTAAGGTGCCCTTCGCCCTATTGCAATAAAGTAATTTGTCTTTTTCACAATTAACTTTGCAAAAATTGACATTTGGGTTTTTTTTAATTACCTGGCACATGAACGAAGGGATCACTCGATGGAAGGTGGATCCTTTGTACCCAAAGCCCTTTTCTCCAGTGCATAAAACTCTGAAATTTTCTAAGGGGAGGAAGGAAAAAAAAAAAGAGAGAGAGCAACTCTTATTGCTACTAAGGAAAAAAATCCCAGTGGTGTGGATAATGCAGGCAATAATACATAGCAAGGGCTGCAGAAGCCTCCAGTAACAAAATATAAGTAGTCCTTGTTTAGTGATTGCTTTCTTTAGTGACTGTTCCCGGTTACCACAGGGATTTAAAAAGTTCACTTGGTGACCAATTGTTTTACAAGCTTCTAGAGCCTCTACATGTGGGACTCAGTGGCTAAGGGGTCAAGACGCTGAGCTTGTCGATCAGAAAGGTCAGCAGTTCAGCGGTTCGAATCCCTAGCACCACATAATGGAGTGAGTTCCCGTTACTTGTCCCAGCTTCTGCCACCCTAGCAGTTGGAAAGCAGGTAAAAAATGCAAGTAGGAAAATAGGGACCCCTTTGGTGGGAAGGGAACAGCGTTCCGTGCGCCTTCGGTGTTTAGTCATGCCAGCCACATGACCATGGAGATGTCTTCGGACAGCGCTGGCTCTTCGGCTTTGTAACGGAGATGACCAGTGCACCCTAGAGCTGGAAACGACTAGCACATATGTGCAAAGGAGAACCTTTACCTTCTATCTTTAAAGCAAAGGAGAACTGGAGTGGGGTCATAAATACAGCGAAGCAAACACAGCACTTTCCGACTGAAGTCCCTAAACAAGGACCGCCTGTACAGCACTAAAGCGGTCTTTAGAATCACAAGCTAAACACATTCATCTGTTCCCCCTACACTTGCACCTATATAGAGCCACAGATAGGGCGTTAAAACAGCCTTTTACACTCTTTTGGCTCTTTTCAGTTGTTGAGAGATGCATTATCTGAAATGCACAGGGTGCAGGACGCTTTTTAACATGCAGGAAAAAGCAACCACCCGTATGAAAAGAAGTCCAGAAGCTGGTGTGTGCAGGTCATGCCAGCAAGACCGTTTGCATGATCTGACGAACTGTTTTCTGGGACACTAAAACCCAGAAATGCTCTGCTCTGGATGGCAGGCAGGCTACAACTTGAAATCACCAGGTCAAATGCTGGGCAACATTTTAGTCTTCTCTGTAACAGCAAAGAAACCCCCTTTTTCCTCTTGTCACTTCCTGGTTTCTCTGCCTTCGCCCTTCTTCTGCTTTTTTTTTAAAAAAAAAAAAAAACAACTTTTGGGACTTTGTAAATATTACCACAGGCTGTCTAGGGTTGACAGACGAGATCACTTTGGGCTAAGATTAACCCTTTTACAACTCAGGTGGATGTACTGGCCCAACATGACCATAAAGAAGCAAAAATCCTGGGTATAGCATCATCAATGAATGAATGAATGAATGAATGAATGAATGAATGAATGAATGAATGAACGAATGAATCTATCTATCATCTTTCTACAGATCATCCATCAAACATCTATCAATCTACTATCAATTTACTATCCTCTATCTTCTATCATCTCTCTGTCTATCTTCTATCAATCAATCATCTATCAACCATCTATCAATCATTTATCAGTTTACCACCCTCTATCATCCATCATCCACCTCTATCTTCTATCAATCAATCATCCATCTATCATCTATCCAATCTACTATTAATTTACTATCCTCTATCCATCATCTATCTTCTATCAATCAATCATCTATCAACATCTATCAATCATCCATCTATCAATCATCTATTAATTTACTATCCTCTATCATCCAACATCTATCTATCTTCTATCAATCAATCATCTATTAATCATCCATCTATCAATCCACCAATTTACTATCGTCTATCATCCATCCTCTATCAATTTATCTCGGTCTATCATCTATCTAGTCATCTATCTGTCCATCTATCATCTATCCATTCATCCAGAATTTTTCAAGACAATCAAAGTATAAAAAAAGGAAAGAAATAAAAGTGAAAAAACAAAACCCAGAATTATGATTATTTTTTGCCTCTCTTTGCTATCTTCTTCTTTCCCTTCCCCTTTAAAATATCTTTTTAATCCCCAGATCCATAAATTATCAATTCGGTCTTTTCTTCTTTCTGCAAAAAAAAATATGTCCCTATCAGGCTTCCGGTTCTTCTTTGACAGTTGGATACCGGATCAATAAACAATTACCTCTGCTTATTTAATCACCTTTATGATTTTAACTAGAGAAGCGGAATCAGAACATCCAAACCCAAGGAGAAAAACCGCATGAAGAATATGCTACAAGTAAGAGAGAGGAATTCTGTTTCTGCAGCTCGTGCCTGATGAAAGTATGAAATCGTTATTTAAAAGCATTTCAATTCCCCTTCTTTTTCCTGCTGAGATGCTCCCTGAGCCAATCTTCAAATCATTAAAGAGTTTCTCACCTGCTGTTTTGGGCACCACGTCAGCTTTTAGCTGTCAAGAGGAAAAAGAGCATAAAAACACACATTAGCTTCACGAAATATTCACCTGTATTTCAGGAATAAGTTACCCAGAGTCATAACAGTTTTAATGGGAGATTGCAAAATAAATTCAGTCCCCAGCATACTCTGGATTTAAGAAGTCATTTCGAACTCTCCACTGCTTCAAGTGAAACTGTTTTAAACAAACCGGCTTCAAGAATATATGCTTTTAAAAGGAACTCCTGTGCCAGTTAAAAATGTAGAATCTGAAATATAAAACCCCCTAATTTTATTTTATCCGAAATATAAAAGACAGCAAATTCCATAATTATTTTGGCTATACTTGCCATGGGGGACAGAAAAGAAGAAAAATTGGTCAAATTATTTTATATACCAATAATACATGCAAAATAATAGTCTATCTTAGCTATGATGGGGTTTTTTTTTGTTTAGATTTGCACTAACACATCATTTCTTCCAGCTGCTCCATTTACACATTACATTTATAGTTTTCATGGAATCCTTGACTTACAACTATCCATTTAGTGACTGTTCAAAGATACAACGGCACTGGGAAAAAAAACGAGTTAGGATTGTTCCTCACCCTTACAACCGTTGTTAACGTCCCCTACGATAACTTGGTCCCCGGTATGTATCTATGACAGCGGCAAGATTTGCTTAACGACTGTCGGGAAAAGGTCATAAAATCAGGGCTGACTCCCTTAATAACTGCCTTGCTTTGCAATGGAGCTTTGGACTCCGTTGGGGTCATAACTGGAGGACTACCTGCATACCTAAAGATTCATGATCACCCCAGTTTTCCTATCTAAAGATTCATGGTGCATTATCGCTAAAGCCCTAACACGATGTATTGTGTGCTGTCACACCTTCTATATATATATATAAAAGCGAAATACCACTCACACGCATCATCACAAAATCTCCAGGACCGTAAAGCCTACAAACTTGAAATTTGGCATGTATGTTCCTCCTGGCTTCTAGGTGCTCGCTAAGAAAGGATTTTTCGAAATGACCCTCAGAACATTTAGAGTATTTCCTATATTATTATTATTATTATTATTATTATTATTATTATTATTATTATTATTATTATTATTATTATTA
>NW_020769358.1:8191054-8241349 GCF_900518735.1 Pseudonaja textilis | reverse complement strand
AGGAAGGAAAGCAATATCTGTACACAGAAGGCAGATGTTGAAACAGATGTTGGCCTGCAACAAAGCAGAGTTGGCACACATGCACTTTTAAAAACACATAGTTTACTGTACATAATTTATAAAAAGAGGACGACAGCACGAGAGTGGGCTCAGAAGTGACTGGAAGCTCATGCAGGAAGGAAGCAACTGAGGGAGAATCACAAATGCCAGTGAAGCATTCGGCATGAGAATTGGCAGGAAGATTGCACCAGAATGACTTCATTTCCCCCCCGCCCCCCATGCCCAATATCCTTGGAAATTTACAGTGTTTTTAAAAAAAGAAAATGAAGAAAGAAAGAAAGAAAAGAAGAGGGAGAAGTGCTGGCAGGTAAAATGATAATAAAACTCAAGAACAAAAGGATGAGTCACAACACAGCCTGGAAAACCTAAGACAAGCACTTAGGGTGATTTGGTGTTTCTCTTCCTATAAACGCCTGTTTTAATTCCTCAAACGAGTTTCTCCTCTCTTGGTTTGGATGAAGTGGGAAGGGACATCTGGTCAGTCAAAACACAGTCAAGATTTTAGCTGTGACGTGATGGAAACCTACCACTTTTTTTTTAAAAAAAAACACCACCTCCAATCCTGTAGGACAGGGGTCTCCAACCTTGGCAACTGAGGATCTCTGGGAGTTGAAGTCCACAAGTCTTAAAGTTGCCAAGGTTGGAGACTCCTGCTGTAGGGTATAGGACAACTCATCATGGCCAACTCAATGACGGACAATTCATCGCAAGAATTAACTAATAGAACAAGGGAGTACACTAATATCAAAGAAATGGTGGAGTAGAATCATTAAAGAAAGGGTGTCAAAGGAGGGATAGAATTAAACGTGAATGACAGAAATTAAAATAATGTTTAAATTATTTGAAATACTTAAATTGAACTATAGAATTGTGCGATAACGACTTGTCCTATGGTGAGTTGGCCGTGGAGAGCCCCATTCTTCACCCTGCAGGTTAAAAAGGGGTAGTTTTGATTACCTGCTTATGGTGGCTATCTTGAATTTGAACCCCTTCCCTCGTCTTGCAAAGGGGCCCTTTTCCCCCTTGTCCCTTCCCCTTTCCCGTAGGAACGGAGCAATTTTCTAACCGCCCGAGTAAAGAAAACAGAACGTTCTCACGGCTAATAATATTTTGCAGGGTTTTCTTACTTCCTGTGCAAGGTTCTTGCCTTTCTCCCATTTTTCTTTCCTTTTTCCTTCCCCCCCCCCCCAAGGGACTGACCATTCTATTACTCAAAAGACAGTTAATGGAGAGAAAAAGTTTGTCAAAAAACACACGGGAAGTCCGACTGCAACATGTTGTGTAAAAGGAAAGAGTTGTTTTGCCCACAAGAGAGATTAAATCAAATCAAAGATGCTACAATTGACTACTAAAAAAAACACCCCATGCTTGCCGCAACCTAGAGATTTCACAGGACCATGGGGGTGGGTGAGGAAACCCCGCTGTCTGATGTCTCCCTCTGACACGTGTTATATTTGTACCCTACTTGTGACATGACTGGTTTCTTTGTGCTTTTTGGTATTTTCGAGTTCCGAGTCTGAACTGTGCTGCCAACGGTTGTCCTTATTTCGTCTGACAGAGAGACTGGAATCTGCATAACTTGGAGAGGAACAGACATTACAGCCAAAGGAAGTAAACACATGGAAGAACACCAGTTGGAAAGACACTCTGAAACTGGTCAAGGATGGACCTGCTGCCCTCTTCTTTCTTTCCTTGATGAGAGTGGCTGGGATGTTCCTTGAGAGATATCCCAAAAGTCATCCACTCTTTCGGTCTGCAGAACCAGCCGGAAGAGTGAGGTTTTTCCACAACCGTACAAACGGTCTGTGATGTGGCCAGGCAGTCTAAGAGGTCAACCCCGGTTTTTTTCCCTCTTGCTTCTCTCCACCGCCACGGCCCAAACTTGGGACTCAAGCAGGTCCGAGGTGAAGACAGGAAGGAGTGTGTGCTGCTTGTACGCTCGAGCGGTGAGCTTGTCCTTGCGGGAAAGAGTTACTCGAGATCCCTCGCTGTGAAGCTATGGATGTGTCGAACGGGAGGAAGGTGTCTTGGGAGTGAAATGCAGAAGGCTTCAGTTGTTCTCAAAAAGAGAGAGAAGGTCATCATTGCTATTGCTTGGTAAGTCAGGAGGATCCAAGTAGGAAAGTAACTCGTCAGGGTTTGTGAGCTCGGGAAGTAGCTACAACAGAAAAAGAAGACAGGTGGTGAAGCTCTTGCCAAGTGTGCAGGCATCCATGGCGCATGTTGGTTGGAAGAGGCAACTTCTAAAGCATTGACAGAGACTCTCAATGCGACTAAATGACAACAGAATGTTGACCTGCCGTGGTGCCTTCATTGACGGAAGCCAACCAGAAATGACTCTTTGAGCATCTTTGTCTCTTGCATATAACCACATAATTTGACCTTTTGTATATTTACTTCCTTCTCTCCATAAAACAGATGGCTGAAGTTTCACTAAGATTTCTATTCACCTGTTCTAAGACATGCCTTTTAGTATGCCCTAATCTCCAACTAGGATTAATTGGCCAGTGTCAGAAATAAATTTGTTTGATAGACCCAAGTTGGCAGTCAAAAGTGGCCATCAGCATTTTTTCAACGCAGCCATCAAATTGCCAGTCAATACAGTTACACACCCAGGCAACAAATCACACACACACACACACAACACACACACACTATTTCTACTAATGTTTTCTTAAAGCCAACGTCCTTTCCTAGTTGTGTTCAAGCATGTTTCAACTCAAAATTTAGTGAGAGAAAGCCTTACAATAATTAAAGTTTGCAACAGTTGATCAATTAACAGAACAAATAAAACTGCTGTCGAATTAACTAATATCATGTAGCTTCTTTGATCCACTTATTCAGGACATTCCACACTCTGGAATTAGGTGAAATCAAAACATTGTTAAGACTTTTGATTTTGCCAGCATCAAGAAATATAAAATTACATCCCACCTTTTTCCCTTCCAAATGCCAGAGATATTTGTCACAGTTTAGAGAGTTTGAACAATCTTATCTGAACGTACAAATGTGAACTGAAAAGTTGGGCTTTACTTACTTAGGTGCTTCCATCCACATTTCTGAATTATTCCCCCCTCTCCCCCCAAAAAAGTCTTGCATGTTAGCTTTGGCTAACTTTCTTGTTTATGAAAAAAAACATTCACACTCTTTGCTTACAAATCATTATGCCCCAGCTCATCACAAGGACGAGTGAGAAAATCGTTGGATGACTGCATCTTAGCAAGCACAGACAAACAGTAAAGCCTCCTTAGAGTTAACTTAACTCTTAGTAACTTTATGAACATGTCCGTGTAATTGCTTTGAACACTACATTGCCTTTTGTTCACGATGTCTTTCTCCCAGTCTCCTAGCTTGTAGTTTTGGACTTTCCCAGGGCTTTATCTTGAGGAGGGAAAGAGTCTTAACTTACTCAACTTTTTTTTTCAGACCAGCCTGAAAGAAAACTGACCAGTCTGATCTAAAGTTAACTAGACGCTGCCACCTAGCCTGACATAGCAAACATTACACAACATTAAATATACTCGCTGCGGGAGCATCAAGTCAAAAAGGAAGAATATTTTTCTAAGTCTAAAGTACAGATGTTTGTCACCCAGGTGGTCAATTAGCTCTACAATACATCAAGTGTCCTATAAATGGATTTTGGAGATTCTAGCAGGGAACTGCAGTTTCTTGCACTCCCTTGATCTATCTAGGGTGATCTGACGTGACCTCTGAGGGTGTAGTTTCAGGAGGGACACACATGGAGTGGTGAAGGCAGAGGGAATCAGCCACCGAATTTGCCAGATCAGCCAAATCAATCCTTAAGATCAATAAAAAGGTAAAGGTTTCCCCTGTCCAGTTTCTAATTCCAGGGGTGTGGTGCTGATCTGTGCTTCCTCGCCGAGGGAGCCTGCGTTGTCCTGAGACACTTCCGTGGTTATTTGGCCAGCATGACTATACACCGAGGTGCGTGGGATGCTGTTACTTTTCCACCAAAGTGGTACCTATTTATCTACTCGCATTTGCATGCTTTCGAACTGCTTAGGTGAACAGGAGCCAGAGCAAGGAACGGGAGCTTACCCCATTGTGCAGCATACGGGTCTCAAACTCAGGCTGTCCAGCTTTCAGCATCTTTAACCGCTGAGCTACCACATCCCCTTAAGATCAATAGGGTGTGTTTACAGCCAGATCAGCCTCATGTCCTAGTTCACGTCTCTTTAATGTCCAGTCCTTCACTCTTTGAACAATTGGTGGTGCACACAGAAGCTTTTCTGTTTTAAAACAATTGTGGCTGTCTTACATTCTTTTGCTATGGGCTGTGTTAGCAAGAGTTAGTCAACAAAGCGAACAAAGGCTTAACCCTGGTGGCTTCTTGCTACTCTGCCATTCTAATTCCTTAGTTTGAAATTCAGACAAAAAGTGCGACTTTGGTGAAGCTTTGTAAGCTGAGCTGATTAACTTCAGGGCTAGCAGGTAGATTGGGGAAGCGGTGAAAACATCCTGAAATAAGACAACGTTAAACAATTTCTATACTGTTATCAAGAAAGCTACATGAATATGTCCGTATAGGCAACAAGAGTTGAGCTACTCTATTTGCAGTAAGGTTTAAAGAAGAAGAACTGTGTTATAGACCTCAAAACGCCCCTGTACAGGACAGATGACCATTCTGAATATGTTAGGCCTGGAGAAAAGGGCTGACAGTAGAGGAGAAATAGTCCAAAAATCAGATTTATGTTTGTCTATCAAAATAAGTTTCTCTAAGAACAGAAGAATGTTATCAACATCACATTATCCCAAAGGTGCTTTTCCAAAAGGCAACTGGACTTTCTTGATTTTTCCCCCCTTGAAAATATTTTGCTTCTCATCCAAGAAGTTTCTTCAGTTTTTCAAGAAAAAAACCCCAAGAAGATCCAGTAGCCATTTGAAAGAGTACTTATGGGACAATGGTGACCTGGATGAATGAGAACATCCACAGATGTTATTAAGATGTTATCTTTTATACCTACTAATCAATTTTATATTTTATAACAAGCCACAATTTCTATTGTGCTTCACAATTTCTTCATGTCCCTGAAATTTATTGCCAGAGAGGAAATGAGGAGCAAGCAGAGGATGGATTTGAATTTCATGCGTATCAGCTCTTCTTAACTTCCCAGCCCAGTTCTCCATTGTCAACACACTGATAAGATTGTTTTAACAATATTTAACATATATTTTCTGTCAGTCGATGGGGCCATAAATCAACCCAAACAGACTGGGCATGCCCCAGCTAATTCTTAAACAATAAGTGGGCATAGACTATGTAAACCACGGCTATCCAACCTTGGCAACTTTATGACTGAAGGACTTCAATTCCCAGAATTTCTCAGCCAGCACAGCAATAGCACTTAGACGTATATCCTGCTTCACAGAGTTTTACAGCCCTCTAAGTAGTTTACAGAGTCAGCCTCTTGCTCTCAACAATCTGGGTCTTCGTTTTACCCACCTTGGAAGGATGGAAGGCTGAGTCAACCTTGAGCCTTGTGAGATTCGAACTGCCACATTGCAGGCAGCTGGCAGTCCGTAGAAGTAGCCTGCCATACTGCACTCTAACCACTGCGCCACCACGGCTCGTAGCTGACCTAGTGTCAGAATTCCAGCGATCGCCCTAATTAAATCATGAGCCTCGAGCCAAACTTCAAAAAACTTCATTATTCGGAGCGACTGCTGACATGACCTGTATGAAGCTGACTCTGGGATACATAATTTACATGACCCTGTTTCCCCATCCCCACCCCTCTGGTCGTATCATATTTCAGATTGTCCAACAGAACATGTTCATGGACTGGGTGTCCTCAATCATGCTCTCCAATAGAGGATTTTCGGCCCCAAATACCCGGTTGCCTCAGTTACAATCTTTGTGAGATAAGCTTGGAATGTGTTTCTGAGTTCATTTGCTGTATGCTCCTTCAGGTTTTCCTCCCTCCCTTTTTCTTATGGCAACTTGGAAACTGTCACAGGAATGTTTTACGATGCCTAGTGTAGCTGGCTGAGGAATTCTGGGAACTGAAGTCCACAAAGTTGGAGACCCCTCTGATGTAAGAGGTAGCCTTCCTCCCACCTTTTCTGACCTTGAATGCACCGTGAAGGGAAGCGGATGACAGAATGACACAGACTTACATCCAGCGAAGGTTCCGGCATGTCAGATGTTCCCTGCCCACCAGGTGGAGCTTCTAAAGCGGCTGAGGGGTTAAAGGCCAGGTCGCTGTGAGGATGGTTGCTAGAAGCGGCCTGGGTCGGCTGCCGGGACGGCTGAGTCGGGGGACCACTGTGATGTAATGGCTGCCCTGACTGGCTGCTGGGATGAGGGACGTGCAAACCTTGAGGCATGGAGCTATGGGATTGATCAGTGTTGCCAGCATGAGGGATCTGCAGAAGGAGGAAAGAAGCAGGAGAGAGACATGAGGAGATGAGGTGGCAAGCTGGAAGATGGGGGGAGCATGGTGCGTGGGGAGGGGGGGAAGGGGAGGGATTGTTTCATAAACCATCATTGCTACAAGCCGTCATCATCCAGGAAAAAACCCGTTTGGGCGCTCGTCTGAACCCCCGGCATTCAAAACACCATTTTTAGAACAATGCTTGGACTAAGAAATGATGGTTCTAATGTCCAACCTGATGCCTTGAAAATTCTCTCTAACTGGGAAAGTTGAAATGTCTTTAGTTTTTCTAGTCCAAAAGATTTTTTTTTTTTTTCAAGAGGCAACTGGACTTCATTTTTCCTGGAAGGCGTTTCTCTTCTCATCAAAGAAGCTTCTTCAGTTCTCACCGAACTGAGTGAATCAGAGCTGAAGAAGCTTCTTGGGCGAGAAGCGAAACCCCTTCATGGAAAAACGAAGTCCAGCTGCCTTTTGGAAATAGCACCTTTGGGACAACCATGACCTGGATGACTGAAAATCTCCATAAACATTTAATTTTTCTAGAATGTTAACTTCAAGTTAATTCTCTAGTCTGTTGACTTCTTTAACTTTTCTGGTATGAATTCTAATAAACCGAGGATAACTTTCTGAGTTTTTCTTTGGGGCAAAATACTTTCCAACTAAACAGATATGCATCAGAGAATCAACTCTTGACAGTTTAGTTGCATGGTGCAAGGAACAAAAAGAAACGAGAAAATTGGTATTTCATCCATTTTTTAAAAAAAAAAATCCCTCCAACTGTTCTTACTATTCTGCATATAGGCATGCACTCATTCTCTCTCTCTCTCTCTCTCTCTCTCTCTCTCTCTCTCTCTCTGTGTGTGTGTGTGTGTGTGTGTGTTGATGGACTCTCTTTTTACACAGGTCTTCCTTCATTGCTGACCATGACTGAAGAATAACTGAATTGAAAGGGACCCTGAAGGTCTCCTAGTCCAACTCCCTTTTCAAGCGGGAAACTCTATACTATTTCAGACAAATTGCTGCCCAGCCTATTAAAAGCCTTCAGTGATGGAGCACCCACAACTTCTGGAGTCAAGTTGTTCCACTGGCCAATTGTCCTCACCATCAGGAAATTTCTCCTTAGTTTTAGGTTGCTTCTCTCCTTGGTTAGCTTCTAACCATTGTTTCTTGTCCAGCCTTCGGGTTTTTCGAGAATAGCTTGACTCCCTTCTTCTTTGTGGCAGCCCTTCAAATATGGGAAGACAGCTATCATGTTTCCCCTAGTCCTTCTTTTCATTCAGCTAGACATACCCAATTCCTTCAAACCATTCTTCAGATGTTTTGTTGCTCTTCACTGCACTCTTTCCAGAGCCTCAACCTCTTGTTTATATTGGGGTGACCAAAACTGGGCGCAGAATTCCAAATGTGGCCTTACCAAGGTTTTATACGTATGAAAATTATATGTATGAATTAAAAAAAAGAGGTGTCTTTTAAACTCACCTGTACATATAGTTGCAACCCCCCCATACAAACATAAGGACAGAAAAGGAAGTGCACAAACTTCATAGAACATAAAGACTTCCCCTATATTGTATATGAACTGTTTTCATGTATGTAGTCACAGCACACTATATTTCAGCCAGCTGAATTTTCTTCAACTTTAGACATCTAGAAGGAAATCATTTGTGCTCTCATTTAAACTGGCGTTCTACTCTTTGAAGACCAGTGTAGTTTTTCTTTCCTTTTAAAATCATGGAACTCAGCAGCTACCATTCAACCTTCCTCATTTACTCATGGAGGCAGATTCCAGGCAAATCAAGAGCACATCCCTAAAACCTGAAACATCCTGTACTGCCAACATGGCCATCCGTAATATAAAACAAACCTTCATGATTGACACATTATTCAGGGGACTCCAGAAAATATATGGGCCTTCTCCCACTGCTAAATTGGGTGTTCGTCCTCCCATCCTCCTGCTCCAGTTGGCAGGAATCTCCACCCCCGATATCTTTTCTGCATCTCTTAGCAGTGCCTGGCCTGACGTCTTTCAAAGATAATGACTAACCAAACTTAAGTTGATTGAGGTTGCCCTTGGTTGGGTTAGAAGAACAGAGAGCATACCTCTTTCGATGGTGGTCGAGATCAAAGGGCCAGATGAAGACGACACCATGAAGAGAAGTTGGCAAAGAGATGTTATTGGGACATGTTTGTGCCATGGTGAGATGCAAGTCGGCGACGACCTTGGAAAGCCACAAGGTGGCTGAGGTGGCACTTCTGTCTTCTACAAATGCCCAAGCCCACCTCCCTGCCCCAAGCGTTCAAGGCGATATGCTAACATTTGCAATTGGGATCTTCAGACAGCGCAAAGATGAACCAGGACATCTCCTTCATTTGAGATGGGGGACAGGGGACTAATGAGCCAAGCCAAAGTTTGCAAAATTGGCATTTTACGTTTGGAAAGAAAGAAGAGTAACTTTGCATGTTTTTCTGTTTTGAAAAGTAGGGAGAGTGGGGGTAGGTAGAGATTCCCGTTATTTTCTTTCCTATCTGGTTTGCAGAATAAGGGAAATGAATGTTTCCCCTTCTATTGCCAGAAGGAAGGAAAGGGAAGGGAGGAAGGAAGGAGAGGGAGGGATGGGGAGGAAGGGAAGGAGGAAGATGGGAGGGAGGAAGGAAAGGAAAGGGAGGGAGGGAAGGAAAGGGGAAGAGAGGAAGGAGAAGAAAGTGGGAGGGAGGGAGGAAAGGAAAGGGAGGAGAGGAAGGAAGGAGAGGGAGGGATGGGGAGGAAGGAAAGGGGGGAGAAGAGAGGGAGGAAAGAAGGAAGGAGGAACCTGGGAGGGAGGGAAGGAGGGGAAGGAAGGAGAGGAAAGGAAAGTGGGAGGGAGGAAGGAAAGGAAAGGAGGGGAAGAAAGAAGGAAGGGGAGAGAGGAAAGAAAAGGAGGAGAAGGAGGGAGGGAGGAAGCAAGTTGCCCTCGTTTCTTAGTACCTAGTTAATCTCAGTCCTTATAGTGTGAAATAAAGCTGAATATCGGCTCAATTTCATTTTTTCTTTCTTTTTGCAGACGGTGCTATTTTCCAGCCTCAGAATCAATTGCATTAAGGCATGCACTGCAGACTGCTTCACCTTCCCGTAGCCAAGATACATGAAACATGATTTATGAAAAGGCTAAAAGTAATGGCTTCTGGGAGAGACCTCATATGGGGGAAGTGGATCTTAAATAATCTCAAGCCAGGGCAGGCTTTCCCTCTTTTAAAGAGGTTAAGCGTAGTTTCCTTTCGAAAAAGGATTTACCTCTTTCTGGGTTTCTGGATGTGTGCATGGCAGCTGACCGTTAAGCTTGTAATGTTTTATCAAGAGAATCCGAAAATAAGCAACCTCCAAATGGATTTTTTTTGGGGGGGGGAGGGGCTCATTTATTTCAGAAACAAAATTGCACAAAATGCATTCGTATTAAAAAAAAATAATCCCGCCTTTAGATTTGATAACTGGTTTTGGCAACAGGAACTGCAACAAGTAGGGATACGCCAAACTCTCCAGTTTGAGGTGGAGGAACTTCTGGAGAACTTTGGCTCTTCCAAAAGTCAACTGGAATTTCTTGGGTGTTTTTTTTTTTTTTTTCCCTGGAAAACATTTCACTTTGGACACGTCTGCTGTTTCCAGAAGAAAATTCTCCAAACCCAAAGGGGCTTGAAAGTATCTGAGGCATGATTTGGCATTCTAGACTTATTTCAAGGGCAATGCCACGAAACCCCCCCTGGAATGCCAAGGGTCTAGAAAAGAGTTAGCATAGCACGGAGGAAGAATGGAAAAAGAAGGTCTCAAGATACGACTTTGGGTGTGAGAAGTTGTTGGGTCTCATGCGTGTGGCCAGAACCTAAGTGGAATGAGTTCAGCCAAAGAGTGTGAGATGTATCGGCCCTAAGGGTTTAAATGAAACACGCAACTCCACTCTCTTTATTCCTTAAAGTGAACTGATTTAAGGAAAGGGGGAAGTAGAATTCTTGTTTTGTAGCAATACGTGCCACTCCAGATGACTCCATTTAGGAAATCAGTGGAACAAAATGTATGCAACTATGGGTGGGTTTAGGGAACCATTCAACGGCACTGAAAAAAATGTCTGTTTTTTCACACGGCTATTGCAGCATGTCACATGATCAAAATTCAGACACCTGGCCACTGGCTCATATTTATGACAGTTGCAGTGTTTCGGGGTCTTTTGTCTGAAATGGAGGTCTTGGAGATCACCTAGTCCAACCCCCTGCTCCTGTAGGAGACCCTAGACCTATTCCAGACAAATGGCTGTCCAATCTCTTCTTCAAAACCTCCAGTGAGGGAGTGCCCACAACTTCTGAAGGCAAACCGTTCCACTGATCAATAGTTCTATTTTCAATGGTCATAAGCGCAAGGGTTCGTTGTAACTCACCCTTTTCAGTGCCATTCAAACTTTTAACAGTCACTAAACAGGTGGCTGTAAGCCGGGAACTACCTGAACATGTTGGGGACATGGAAAGGCAAATAGCATTTTTTCCCCTCTGAATCCTACTTTTCTATTCATCGAGATGCTTTGCGATGATTGTAATCCCAAAATATCCCCGTGAGTTTTCGTTGCGCCTCTGTAGCACTTGGAAAATAAAAAATAATGTTGATAACGTGCCAGGGAAAAATAAGAAATATGGAATCTGTTGTCCATGTATTGTTTTGTTCCTGGCTAGAAAGACACGGACATCTTGGTTATTACTCCCCAAGGACTGTTGAGGAAGATCAACAATTATCTTTTATCAGAAGTGAGTGACGTCGTAACCCTAAATATGGGAGCATTTTGGCAAATCGTGTACAAGGTCCAATAGAAGGCAGTTTTATGTATCTGAGGAACAGATATTTCAACACCGTTTTATTAATATCTTCAGGATATATTTTTTTTCCTACCTTAACAGGAATTGTCTGAAACAGATATAGCATCTTGGGCAATATATTCATTTTAATCACTGCTACTCTTCCACTTAGTGAAAGTTGCAAATTGCCCCATTTTTCTATCTCTGTTTTAATCTGCTGTTTCAGTTTGTAATAGTTATCTTCTTTAATTGTTCCACATCTTGCTGTCAACTGTATTCCTAAGTATTTAACTTTTTAAACTATCTGAATATCTATGTTTTTGTCAGTTCTTTTTTCTGTTTCTCTGTCATATTTTTCACCAATATTTTTGTTGTCCCTTTATTTATTTTTAATGCAGCCATTTTCTCATATTCCTCTATTCTTGTTATCAACTTTGGCCCTGTTTTTAAAGGTTCTTCTAATATAAAAACCAAATAATCTGCAAACGCTTGTAGCTGAGGAACAGATGAGGACTGTAACAGTGGTGGTGTGCTACCAGTTCAGCCTGGTTGCTACCGGTTCAGCTGAACCGGTAGCAAAAAAAGCCTCCGATGATCAGCTGAAAGGAGGGGAAACAGCCGGATCAGCTGAGAGGAGAAAGAAGGGAAAAGTGAAGGATCAGCCCTCTCACCCACCTCTGTACTTTTCTCTTCTTTATCCTCCCAGGTAATTGGCACTGCAGGCCTCAGCTGGTGTGGGGAAAGCTGCGCACGTGCTTTAGGTGTGCACATGTTGCGCACATGTGTGCGCACAATCACCCAACTTGTAGTGGAACAGGTAGGATCCCACTGCTGGACTGTAGGCAGTACAGCGACTGCAGTCAGTGAAACCACTTGAATCGTGTCCTTGTATCAATTTTGATCTTCTTATGTGGCTTCAAGCAGGCGAAGTTAAATATCCCCAAATGTAATAAAAGCTGGATTGAAAGGACCTTCATTTCACATACTTTGGATGTGAGCAGGCGAAACTGATCATTTGGGAAGGTCACCAAGAAGGCACTGAGACCACTGGGGAGTGGCTGTACCGAGTCATAACAATGGCCCTTAAGACTTATATATATACTGCTTCACAGTGCTTTTACAGCTCTCTCTCAGAAGTTGACAGAGTTGGCATATTGGCCCCCAACAATCTGGGTCCTCTTTTTACCCACCTCGGAAGCAGTGTTGTGTATCAAAAAGTTTTTCCCTACTGGTTTGGAGCTTGCTTCGTGTGTGCATGCTCATTGCTCAAACTCCACCCTCTGAATCAAGGCTGGTGAGCTGTGCAGGTACGTGCCTATCATGCGCACATGCCAAACGCGCAAATCGCATGTGTGCAGGGCTCAGAGGTGGCCCTTCCCAGATGAGCTGTGCTGGTTTTTTTAGATCAGCTGAGGCGTGGCAATCCACGCTATCGCGCAAATCAGCTGAGCTAATAAACAGCAGAATGTAGGAGAGGTGAGAGGTAAGAGCAGGGGCAGGTGGGTGGAGCCAGTCAAAATTTTCCCTACCGGTCTGCAAGGACCGGTCAGAACCGGCTGAAAAGCACCTCTGCTCAGAAGGATGGAAGGCTGAGTCAACCTTGAGCCGGTCAGGATCAAACTCCAGGCAGCAGGCATTCTAACCACTGCGCCACCAAGGTTCCAGTTATGACATTGGCATTGTCATAAATGGCAGAGTAAACATAAGCAAATGCTTCCCCTAGTCTGTTTACTAGTCTGTGAGGCACTATTTGAATCTTGGGAGAAGAAAAAGATATTTCCTTCCTAGTTCCTACATAGCATATTGTGTCATATTTTGACACAATGAACAACATGGCCAAATGGCCTTTTCAATATATCTGTAAGATATACCTACCTACCTATCTATGTCTCTATCTATCTCTCTATTTATCTATGTCTCTATCTATGTCTCTATCTATGTCTCTATCTATCTCTCTATTTATCTATGTCTCTATCTATCTCTCTATTTATCTATGTCTCTATCTATCTATCTATCTATCTATCTATCTATCTATCTATCTATCTATCTATCTACCTACCTACCTACCTATCTTAGACATATCTATGTCTCTATGTGTATGTGTCTGTCTGTCCGTACGTACGTACGTCCATCCATCCATCCATCCATCCATCCATCTGATATATTGAAAAGGCCATTTGTTGTTCATTATGTCAAAATACGTAGATGCCCTCACAGGCTCTTTATATACTGTATATGTTGGTGTAATAAAAAAGTAAAAGTACAATAAATGAGAGATAGCATTTGTCCCTTGGGTTGAAGATTATCAAGAATCTGGGTCCCCATGTTAGTCCTGCACCTTAATCACGTCCCTGTAGAAAACACCTCTTTCAGGATACCTCATGGGAATAGGGAAGTTGTGGCATTATTGTGATTGCTCCATCACACAAGATTCGTCACTGGTGCCCACGGAGATGCATGGACCAGTCTCTTTCCAAGTGGATGGCTACAGCAGAAGAAACAGGAGCTGGTCATCTAATCTCGGTCCCAAGGGTTGTTGTGCAAAAGCAATCGGACTTTCTCGGTCTTTTTCCTTGGAAATATTTCAGTTCAGCTTCTTCAGTTCAGCTTCTTGGATGAGAAGTGAAATGTTTTCAAGGCAAAAGAAACCAAGAAAGTCCTGTTGTCTTTTGGAAAAAGAACTTTTGGGACAACCATGAACTACATCAGTGGCCCCCAACCTTTTTTGTGCCACGGCCCGGTACCGGCATCAGCACGCATGGCAAGGCGAGCCGAGCGACCAGCCAGCCAGCCGTCCCCCGCTTCTCCCCACCACCTTCAACTCCTCCTTTGTACCTTTGTCGATGGGCTTTGGGACAGCTTTGGGACGGTCGCTCGGCTCGCCTTGCCCTGGGTGCTGAAAGAATCCTCGCGCCTTAGTTTTGTTCGAAGCCGCCCCCCCCCGCCTTCGATGAAACTAAGGCGCGAGGATTCCTTCAGGACCCAAACGCCGCTTTCCAACCGGAAAAACTCACCGGAAGCACTTTCTCATCAAAACAAGATGGCGGCGCCCAGCAAACCGGCGGCCTGGTAGAAAATCTTCCACGGACCGATACTGGTCCGGGGCTCGGTGGTTGGGGACCCCTGAACTACATGACGGAGAATCTCCACGGACATCTGATCTCTGCTTTATTTCCCAGGCATCGCCTTGCAAAGAGGAAGCCATACATCTTTAAGGAACTCACTTTCTTTTCTTTTTCCTGCTGCTCCAGGTTTTTTTTTTAAGGTTTCCTTTTACTTAGCTTACTGTGTACTCCCAATTATGCACTCTGCCTGTGGACAGAAGGTCATATGAGCAAGGTAAATAAGTAAGATCCTTACAGATTCCTGCATGGGATGACTTAAGGGTTTATCAAGCGCTGCCATGTTGCTGGTCATATCTGGTGGATGTGACAACTGGGGACCATGCATGAAGTCATTCATAGATGTCCCACCAGGATTCCCATGGGGAAAATCAAAATTGCTGTGGCCTTGGTAACTGTTACCTAAACAGTAAAGAAAAGTATAGTAAGAACAGTGAAGTTGGAATCAAAATCAAACCAATGAGCCCAGGTCCTAATTCTTCTACAGTGTCTACACCCAGGGTCTTCAAACTTGACAGCTTTAAGACTTGTGGACTTCAACTCCCAGAATTCCTCCTCTAGTCATGTTAGATCAGGAATTCTGGGAGTTTAAGTCCACAAGTCTTAAATTTGCCAAGATCCTTGGTCTAGAACAAACTTTAAATTGCCAGAATGAATCCACCTTCTTGGATTGTTGTTGGCCAAAAATAAGTCATTATAGGTACATGTCTTTGGCAGTAGCCGACATACCAGCAGATGAGCTCTCCACATTCACACATGTCGTTATTTACTAAGGGCCTCCATATGGTCCCTATGAGCCCATCATCTTCTTTACAAGTTGCAATAATTTAAGAGACTTCTACTGCAAAAGGGAGGGAGGGAGAAAAGATGGGAGGGAGGGAAGGAGCGAGGGAGTAAGGAAGGAAGACTTCTGACGGTTCACAAGAATGGTCAATGGGGAAGCCAGAAGGAAGTCAGAAGTTTTTCTCGTTCCTACTCTTTTCTTGCCAACTGTGATAATTCCGCTTCTCTGCTTAGAGAACAAAAGATCCCTGAAACAATGACCCAGTGAGGCATGAATTCCCTAGGATTCTAGGAAAGTTTCAATAATAAGAGACTTCCATCCCACTGGCTCCATCCCTTGGTTCATACTGCATGTATTCACCTTGGCTACTGTATTCGCTGGAGTTGGTTCCTCCAGGAGGTGGTGGGATTGACGGGTAGGGAGATGGACCTGGACCGAGGGCAGCGATCATCTCCATCACATTTGGCATGATCATCTGGCTGGGACTCATGGTCTTGAACCTTTTGGAAGGAATGCCATCTGGATCGTCCTTGATGTGAATGTCTGACTTGATTGGGACAGGTCTCCAGCTGCATGTGGGGTCAATTGTGACTTCTTCAAACTCGGAGCTGTGAAAACACAATACATTCAATAACACCGAGAGCTCTCAATAGAGCACATACATTTTAGATGCTACTAATGTCATTATCAGAGGGACGTGGTGGCTCAGTGGCTAAGACGCTGCTGAGCTTCTCAATCAGACAGGCCGGCTGTTCGGCAGTTCGAATCCCTAGCGCCATGTAACAGAGTGAGCTCCCATCACTTGTCCCAACTTCTGCCAACCTAGCCGTTCGAAAGCAAGTAAAAAAAAAATGCAAGTAGAAAAATAGGGACTCCTTTGATTGCAATAAGCAATCAAATCATACCAGGAAACAAGTCAATAAAAATCATTAGGATACAAGTGGCCAAGTTACAGTCATACAGTCACAAGTGGGAGGGGATGGGCGATAGGGAGTGATGGGAAGATTAATAGTAATAACAGTGCAGACTTTGTAAATAGCCTGTGAAAAAAATCTCATTAAAAGAGACACTTACTTTTGTATAGCGTTCAAAATGCCCCACATGTACTGATCTACCTCCAGGCCCTCCAGCAGAGCTGTTTTACTGGAAGAGAAAAAGGGGACACCCGTTTATGTGTTTTTATTGCATTTGCTATGTGATATAAGTTTCTGAAGGAATATAAGTAAAGCAGCAAACCACTTCTATGCGTCTGCCATGGAAATAAGGAGAATCTCATTACTTGGGCATGTCCGGGTGAACACTAACAATCAAGTTGACTTGGGAGAATCGTTTCAAGTAGCATAGCCTAGGTAGAACATAGGACGTAGAAATCACAGGGCCGGAAGGGGCCTCAAAGGTCGTCTAGTCCAACCCCCTGCTCAAGGCAGGGATCCTTATACTATTCAGGTCACATGGTTGTCCTGTCCGTTTTTGAAAACCTCCAGGGATGGAGCACTCCCAGGAGGCAAGCTTTTCCACTGGTTAATTGTTCTTACTGTCAGGAAATTTCTTCTTAGTTCTAAGTTGGATCTCTCTTTGATGCTCATCTACCCATTACGTCTTGTCCTGCCCTCACTGCTCTGGAGAATAAATCAACCCTCTCTTCCCTGTGACAGCCTCTCAAATATTGGAAGACAGTTATCATGTCCCTCTTAAATCTTCTCTTTGATAAGTGAGACATAGTTTCCTCAACCATACGATTTAGCTTCCAGACCCTTTATCATCATCATAAATAAAAAAAAAGGTCTATAGCAAAGTTTATTGATCACATTTAAAAAAAAAATTACTGTTAGGTTAACTGTGTTACATTCAGAAGTGGTATTCAGCTGGTTCTGACCAGTTCTGGAGAACCGGTAGCGGAAAATTTGAGTAGTTCGGAGAACCAGCAAATCCCGTTTCTGACTAGCCCCGCCCCCATCTCTTCTCTGCCTCCCACTGAGTCTCAGCTGATTGGCTGGCTCTTCTTTGGTTGCCCTGCACAGGAGAACGGAGCTGGAAAGCAGGTTAGTGGGGTAGGGAAGGAATGGAGATGTTGCAGTATCCTTCCCCTGCCACGCCCACCAAGCCACGCCTCTAGAAACGGTAGTAAACTTTTTTGAATCCCACCACTGGTTCCATCTCTGGTTTCCCTGGCGCAACATGGAAGCATAACTTTGCATTCCTCTGGTTTTTGTTGTGATAGTACCACGGTCTTTCATGTTGCCACTCACTTGCATACGGGGCATCTCCAGGTGCCTCGTTCGCAGTTCAGCTGGAGGTAGGATTCCAGATCAAAACACTGTGGAAGAAAAAGCAGGGGAATCTTAATGAAACGATGGGTGTGGCTTGCAAAGCACGCTGACGGTGCCGCCGCAAAGAGGACCCCCTCATTGGGTGAGAATAAAGAAGAGAAGCGGAGCCATCAAATGCACGCCAGGAAGAAAACAACAACAACAACAACAACCCATCAGGCTGGGATTCAAACCATGACACGAAAGTTGATCGTTTTTAATTATTGGAAACACTAGGATTGAAAACAATTATTGAATTGAAAACAATATAGGATTGAAAACAATTATTAATTATTGAAAACACTAGTCCCCAACCTTTCTGGCTTTGCAGAGCGGTTGGAGAGAGTGGGGGAAGAATAGTTCCATGCGAGTAGCAGGCGCGCACGAGCTCGCCTGTCGCTCGTGCACGGCCAGGTTCTGAATGAGCCACGGGTCAGGGCCACGTTGCGGGTCGGGGCCCCCCGTAGTAGGATGCAAAGTCACAGAGGAGAAAGCTGTTGTCTCAAGCACATATCTGTTGAAAAATGTGTTCTAAGGTTTGGGATGGGAAACATGGGTTATATCCTTAAAAAAAAAAAGAAAAAGAAAAATTGCAATGCCGGCTAGAGAAGTCTTCCAATTGCGGGTTGAGGGAATCAGCTCAAATACGCACAAGGAATACTGGCAGGTTTTGTGGGGGGATATGGGAGGAGAGTATTCCACGTTATGTGCACGTGGAACTCTTTGATTAGATTAGATGAACAGAGTTGGAAGGGATCTTGTAGGTCATCTAGTCCAGCCCGCCACCCAAGCAGGAGACCCGACTCCATTTCTCACAGGTGGCAGTCCAGTCTCTCCTTCAAAGCCTCCATTGATGAAGCTCCCACAACTTCCGAAGGCAACTTCTGTTTCATGGGCTGATTGTTCTCACTGTCAGAAAATTTCTCCTTATTTCCAGGTTGAATCTCTCCTTGATCAGTTTCCATCCATTATTCCTTGTCTGGACTGCAGGTGCTTTAACAGTGTCCAAGGCATCCCTCCCATCAAACAGCCCCATAGGAACTCAGGGAGGTTGAAGGTCAAGCAACCGGAAAGAAAATCCACTTACTTCTAAGAGAAGTTGGGTTTAAAGTAACTAAAAGGCAGGGAAAGCTCAGTAGGGTTTTGAAGATGATTTTGGAGACAGTCATTTGAATGTCTTTTGGATACAAGGACTTCAGCATTAGATTAATTAGCATTTTTGCAGTAGAAAGGAAGGCACAGCCTGGGAGGCGGAGTCAAGAGAGGAATCAGCTTGGAATCCTTATATCACCACAAGCGTTCCATGTCCATCCCCCTTTGAATTCTGTGAATTCTTATCCAGCGCCAATTTAGTGCTGACTGTTAGTTGACCAGATTCTTGTGCATAGGTGTGAGCAATATATCAGCTTAATGGGAACTTAATGAACGATCCTGATTCTTCATAACTGCAATGTCCTCCGACTCTTCCTCAGAAGCTGAGGCTTAAGGGCAGAACCATTTTCAGGGCATTTTTCAGGCTGTTGCTGATCCAAAAAATGCCCCACAAATGGTTGAAAAACACCCTGAAAACAGTCCAAAAAACAGCCCGAAAAATGGCCTCAAAAACAGGCCAAAAATGGGTGGGGCTGAAGCCAGCTAGTGGTGGGATTAGCCCCACCTGGCTGAATCCTACTTCCGCCTTTGAGGGGAGTGGCCGGGAGGCAGGGCTGGGTGTGATACCACTCACGCAGTCACATGACCAACCGGCCACGCCTACCCAGCCAAGAGAACCAGTTGTTAAGTTATTCCAATCCCACCACCGATTAGCACTATTGGTAGTTAATAATGAGCTGGATGACTGTACAAATTTGTTAAACAAATAAACACGACGTTGCACCCTGAAGGGGACAGGAGAGGGTACTCACCTGCACATGCTTGCAATCGTGACCTCTTGCTGGAAGCTGGATCCGCCGGAATGTGATGGGACATTTGAGAGAGACTTTGATGGCTGTCTGCTCCACGCCATCTTCCCCGTTGAGAGGTGCGTTGCCCGAAGAGGCAGCCACGCTGCTAAAATTTCTCTTGACTGTTGCAAAAAAGAAAAAGAAAAATGGGGGAGCGATAATAGAATTAATACTTAGGGGTGAAAAGCCCTCACTTATTCTCTCCCCTGGTACAGCCGATAAAATGAGGAGAGACCGTGGCTTAGAAGTTAATATAACATATCTATCTAACATGTAAGTAGCCCGGGTTTGAATCCCAGAAGGGTATGGCTAACTGATGAGAGAGTTAAATATCTTGAAATAGATCTATACTAGTCTCCCTTTATTTCTTTTTCGGTAAGTATAAATTTAACACAAACATAGTTTGTCGTGAAAGCAACTGCCTGCGAAGGCTCCTGGATTGGGGCTGAAAGGCAAAAGTGAAAGCAGGATGCTCTGTTCCACAGTTGGGTAGATCAGGTTGCCCTGATAAAAAAAAAAACCATGCTTAAAACTGTTTTAACAGCAGGATACGCATCCTTGGCTTGACAGAAACTGTCATGCCCCTGTCGAAGTCTGAATCTGAGGAGGAAGACGAACAGCTGACAGGAAGCAGGATGTGGAGGAAACTGGGGAAGGGCGACGTCTGGCTGGGCAGAGCAAGGGAGAGATAGAACAAGGGAGAGGAAGTTCAGAGGAAGACCTAGGCCCACCCCCTCTTCATCCTAGGGCACGCAGAGAGGAAAGGAGAAGGGAGCAAGGTGGGTTGTGTGGCTTACGGGGGAGGAAAGGGCCCTGATTCCCTTCATTAGCCACATTCAGGGAAGAGAGTTTAAAAGAGATGCAAGCCGAGAGAGGCAGCGGCTGGGAACAAATGTGAGTTTATTTTTTGTTGACTTTGTTATCTGCGTTCCTGGCATCCTCCCAACTGGGTTGAATTACTGCCATTCCTTCATGTCTGGAATTCCTTCTCTTGCTCTGCTAGACTAATTCCCTCATCTTGCCTTGATTGGACTTATAATTACAGTTTTTGTTGACAATGTTTTGGACTTGATTCTCTGCAGCCAAAGGCTGTTCCTGAGAGTGTTTTTCTCCAGACCAGAAGGTAACCAGGACATTGGGGGCAAAGTTGGAGCTAATAAAGGGACTCCTGCTTATTCTTTGTCTGTATTGCCTTTGTGCCACGCCCCTTTGGGTCATCACAGAAACTGTCCCAGGACTGGATGGAGTTCACTGTCTGCCTCCCCGGCCAATCAACACAGAAGTTCTACTCACTTTTGGTGATACAATGTTCAGCTGGAAGCAGGCGTTTCTTTAATAGGCCCTGAAGAACAGAACGGACCGAAGGCCGGTGTACTAACTGCAAAACAAACAAATGGGACTGGGGGAAAGGGAAAATAAAAAAATCAGTGGTCTATAGAGGACCCGTGGTTTAACTTTTCATTCTAGGCTCCAGATCAACTTTTATCCTGAATATTTTGCTGAAATTGGCTGGCAGATTCAAAGGCTCAGTGAGGTAGCAAATTATATCGTGCTGTGTTATATTAATTCCATAAAACTTGGATTCACGAGTCTAAATTGGAGCCCTTGATCCAATTCAGTTATTTGCATAAGAGTTCTGAATTAGGTGTTCTTGAAGTATGAACAATTGATCTGCACTTTTTTTCTAGCTTTTTCCCGTCATCTTTAGTAGTATGTACCTAATTATCTGGTTGAATCCTTAACTCAGAATAGGTACAAGACACTTTGGCGTCCCAGACATAAAACCTGAAGAATATTAGATATTACCACAAAACGTAATACTAAATTAACCAATTAACCATTTTGGGCTCTCTAAAAGCCCCCCAGGATTTACCAAGGATAGTATTTGGCCTGAGTCTTCCTATAGTTTCTGGAAAAAAACCCAGAATAACAGAGTTGGAAGGGACCTTGGAGGTCTTCTAGACCAACCTCCTTTTCAGGCAGGAAACCCTATACCATTTCAGACATGTAGCTGTCCAATCTCTTCTTGAAAGCCTCCAGTTATGGAGCAGTTACAACTTCTGGAGTCAAGTTGTTCCACTGATTAATTGCTCTCACTGTCAGGAATTTCCTCCTTAGTTCTAGGTTGCTTCTCTCCTTGACTAGTTTCCATCCATTGCTTCTTGTCCTGCCTTCAGGTGCTTTGGAGAATAGCTTGACTCCCTCTTCTTTATATCTTAACAATTTCTGTTGAATCATTACTTAAAATAGAGCCCTGTGTCCTAGTCTGTGAGCATGACAGTGCATTTGTACATATGCACAGACAACACAGGAAAAAAAAAAGGTTTTGCTGAGCTTAGCATAATGTTTCATGTACATACGTTTACAGACTGTTTCTCTAGACAGTCTATCATGGTATAGAAACTGAATTTGAATTTTTTTTAGCTAACCTGGTTTGGCCTTAGTAGAAATGTTAAAGAAACATTACAAGCTGTGAAACACTGGTGAAGAATCAGAGGTGGTATTTGGCAGGTTCTGACCGGTTCTGGAGAACCGGTAGTGGAAATATTGAGTAGTTTGGAGAATCGGCCAATCCCACCCCTGACTGGTCCCGCCCTCACCTATTCCCTGCCTCCCATTGTCCCAGCTGATCAGCTGGGTCTCCTTTAGTTGCCCCGCACAGGAGAACAGAGCTGGAAAGCAGGTTAGTGGGGTGGGGAGGGAATGGGGATTTTGCAGTATCCTTCTCCTGACACACCCACCAAGCCATGCCCACCGAGCCATTCCATGCCCACCAAGGCACGCCCACAGAACCAGTAGTTAAAATTTTTGAATCCCACCACCGTAAAGAATACTAGGAATATGAAGTTTTGCTAGGACGTTTCCTTAATCAAAAGCTATTTCCAAACAGCCAAACTGCAGAATCAACAGAGCCATTAGCTACTTACACAACAGCATGCCGTGACAGTGATTTGAATCGTGTTTCTTCCTGGCTGGCAAACGTGCTTGAGGTGCAGAGGTTTATGCGACGTTTTGTTGTCGCCCCGTTCGATGGTGAGTGGAGTTGCGTTGACACTGACCTGGACCGATGCTGGCCAGTTCGTATTCATTTGCCGGTCTTCGTGGTGATAACATTTGAATTGTAACTCCAAGTCTGATCTGTCGGAGAAGGCAGGTGTTTGCATTGCTATTAGCACCTGCCCGTTACATGAGTAAGGCAGAGCTGGAAGGGAGTTTGAAGGTCTTCTAGTCCAGCCCCCTCCTCAAGCAAGAGACCCTAGACCATTCCAGACAAGTGACTGTTCCAGTCTCTTCTTAAAAACCTCCAGTGAGGAAGCTCCAACAATTTCTGGTGGCAAACCGTTCCACTGGTTAATTGTCTAGCTTCAAAATGGGAGTGGGCTTCCCATCCACCGCTGACCCAAGAAAGAGCCTCTGGCTCCCCTCTGGTTCGGCATCTTGGGTCATCCACCCCGCCCTGCCCCGTTACAATCCTACCTCCACATGAGGGTCTGATGGACGGTCGGCCGCAGGTGAAAGACATGATTGCTGACCGCCAGATTGTGCTCCAATCGGAAGGGCTCTAAGACAACCCCGTCTCGCACGGGGAACGTCAGGCGCAGCTCGTCGTTATGGCTGGCTGGGATGAAAGAGGGGGAGAAAAGTTAATGGTGGACTTTGAATCAGAATGGAGCTGGAAGGGACCTCGGAGGTCCTCTAGTCCAGTCCCCTGCTCAAGCAGGAGAACCAGGGGTGGGATTCTGCTGGTTCGGACCAGTTCAGGGAAACTGGATGTTAAATTTACATCTGGTTCGCTGAACCAATAGTTGAACCAACTGGCTGGCCCCACCCACCGCACCCTGCCCCTCCCAGGAGTCTCCAGGCAGCCCGTTTTGGATGCAGGTAAGTGCAGGAGGCTCTGAGAGGGTGAAAAACGGGACTTCCGAAAGTCTGGAAACGGGACGGTTTCCAGCTTCCAGAGGGCCTCCGAACCCCAGGGGAGGTGGATTTTGCCCTTCCGGAGGCCCGAGGGAAGCCTCCGGACCCTGGGGAAGGCGAAAACTGGCTCTCCCGGAAGTTCTGATAGGCCACACCCACCATGGCTAAGTCCCTACCCAACATCTGGGCAGGGAACCGGTTGCTGGGATTTTTGAATCCCACCCCTGAGGAGAACCTATACTATTTCACATAAGTGACTATCTAGTCTCTTCTTGGAAGCCTCCAGTGACGGAGCACCCAGGGAAGCTGTTTCACTGGTTAATTGTCTTCACTGTTCGGAAGTTTCTCCTTACTTCCAGGTTGGGTCTCTCCTCGATTAGTTTCCAACCATTGCTTATTGTCCTGTCTTCAGGTTCTTTGGAAAATAAGCTGAGCCCTCCCTCTTCTTTGTAACAGCCCCTCAAATAGTGGACAACTGCCATCATGTCCCCCTTAGTCCTTATTTTCTCTAGACTGGCCATACCCAATTCTCCAGCTCCAATGCCATTGTAACTTTGAACGGTCACTAAATGCATTATTGTACGTTGATCTTTCTGTCTGATTCGCTCTCAGAACACACACACCCTCCCCCACTGATCTGCAACCCTTTGTACATTTCTGAAAGATGCTTCATCCACAGGCCATCACTCAAATGTTTCCACCAGACCAATATCCTTTGCACATGGGGGAAAGCAGGAATCAGGCAAAGGGTTTCCAGGTTTGGTACTTACTTGGAGGTGGTGGCAGAGCATTGATATTTGGCTTAATATCCGGCGGGAAAGGTGGCTTGACATCTTGATTAGGAGACAGGTAGGGGGGCATATTGCTGCCGGGAGTCATTGGTGGTGTAGGATTTCCTGGAACAGGTGAGTGAGGGTAATTTGCTACAGGAAGAGGCCTGGATGGCTGCAAAATAGCAGGTGCCCGTTGGAAAGAAAGAGAAAGAAAACAGAATTATCACGGTGGTCATCGGGGACTTCTGGCCACAAATTCCCTGGGATAAAAGCATTTTTATGCTGTGGGGAGATTTATATTGAAATGTTATTTTATTCCCTAAAAAAAAAAAAGGTAACCCTCGACTTACGACCAACAATGGAGCCCTATCACTGCTGTTCTTAGGTTAGCCAAACAGTTGTGACAGTGGTGGGATTCTACCGGTTCTCCCCAGTTCGAGCGAACTAGTAGTAAAAATGCTACAGTTCAGCCGAAGCAGTATTTTTTTTTCCTCCCGACGATCAGCTGTTCTGACAATCAGCTGTGCTGGAATCTCCCCTTGCTGTCTTACTGCTTTGCCCAGGAGGCTTCCCTGAGGACCAGGAGGCAAAAAGGGTCATGCCTTGTGTGTGTGTGTGCTGCGTGGGCCCCTCGTGGTCTGTTTTTTGCCTTCCTGGGCCTCAGGGAAGCTTCCTGTGAGCAAAATGTTCCCTAGGAAGCTTTCCTGAGGCCCAGGAAAAAAAAAAAAAAAAAATGAAGCGCAGAGGGGTTACCGCACAAAAAAAGCCACACCCATCCAATCACATGGCCACACCCACCCAGCCACTCCCACCCAGCTACACCCATAGAATTGGTAGTAAAAAATATTTGCATCCCACCCCTGGGTTGTGAAGTGACTCCGGCTTCCCCGGAAGGTCGCAGAAGGGGATCAGGTGACCCCAGGGCACTACAACTGTCGTGAATGTCAGCGGGTTGCCGAGCATCCAGATTTTGATTACGCAATCATGGCGATGCTGAACTAGCAATAACAAAAGCCCTTAGACTTATATACCGCTTCACAAGTGCTTTTACAACCCTCTCTAAGTGGTTTACAGAGTCAGCATTATTGTCCCCAACAATCTGAGTCCTCATTTTACAAACCTTGGAAGGAGGGAAGGCTGAGTCAACCTAAGGAAGGAAGGAAGGAAGGAAGGAAGGAAGGAAGGAAGGAAGGAAGGAAGGAAGGAAGGAAGGAAGGAAGGAAGGAAGATAGCAATAGCACTTAGGCATGGCAGCCCCCATTAAAGCTTACCCAATGGCAAAAATGAACTCCCACGAATGAGTTAAAAAAAGGAAGAGGAATGGTCCTCACCTTGTAATATTGCCCCATGTTAACGGCTGGGGCGGGATACTGCCCCGTGCTTTGCTGGTTTGGCATTCTCTGTGCTGGGTAGTTGGGCGACGTAAGGGGTCTTGGAGCATTGGGGGCAGGATACTGGCCAGGCTGGGATGGAAACTGGTTATTTGGTCCATACTGCTGGTTTCCATAATTTGGCTGGTTGATAGAAAGAGACCAAAACAAACATGTACATGTATATGTGTATATACATATACTTATATCTATCTGCCTGCCTGCCTGCCTGCCTGCCTGCCTGCCTGCCTGCCTGCCTGCCTACCTACCTACCTATCTACCTACCTACCTACCTGTCATTTATCTCTATCACTCTATCATTCACCTATCATCTATCTATTGTATCTATCTATCTATTTATCTATCTATCTATCCATCCATCCATCCATCCATCCATCCATCCCTATCTATCTATCTATCTATCTATCTATCTATCTATCTATCTATCTATCTATCTATCTATCTATCTATCTATCGTATCTATCTATCATTTATCTCTATCACTCTATGATCTATCTATCTATCTATAGTATCTATCTACGGTATGCATCGATCTGTCTATCTATCTATCTATCTATCTATCTATCTATCATCTATCTATCTATCTATCATCAAGAGAGGTATACATGCACACAAAAATACATACTGAATAGACAATATAATGACACCTCCGGTGGACTGCAGCTAAACTGGATTAAAACTAACCCTCTAAGACTTTATTTTGGTTGAGATGTTTGCAGCACCATCTAGGAGCTGATACCAAGAAAAGCTAAACATTGTTAAATTAAGCTAAACATTGTAAAATTTGGTTGATACTTATATGGAAAACCCACTAGGAAAGTTTGACCAGAGTGGGCAAAAAAAAAAAAAAGATTTCTACATTGTGGTCAAGAAAACTACATGGATGTGTGTGTGTGTGTGCGTGCATAGAACAATCACATTCAGAATTTGGAATACAGAATAAGAGTTGGAAGGGACCTTGGAGGTCTTCTAGTCTAACCCCCTGCTGAGGCAGGAAGCCCTATACCATTTCAGACAAATGGTTATCCAATAACTTCTTAAAAACCTCCAGTATTGGAGCATTCACAACTTCTGGAGGTAAGTTGTTCCACTGATTAATTGTTCACACTGTAAGGAAATTTCTCCTTAGTTCTAAGTTGCTTCTCTCCTTGATTAGTTTCCACCCACTGCTTCTTGTCCTGCCCTCAGGGGCTTTGGAGAATAGCTTGACTCCCTCTTCTTTGTGGCAGCCCCTGAGATATTGGAAGACTGCTATCATGTCACCCTTAGTCCTTCTTTTCATCAAACTAGACATATCCAGTTCCAGCACACGCTCTTCATATGTTTTAGCTTCCAATCACCTAATGCTCTTTCTTGCTCTTCTCTGCTCTCCTTCTAGAGTCTCAAGATCTTTTTTACATTATGGTGACCAAAACTGGATGCAGTATGGTCTTACCAAGGCATTATAAATTGGTATTCACACACTTCACATGTTCTGGATTCTATTCTATTCTATCTCCTGGTTGCCTCCAGAAGCTGTGGATGGTCCAACCCTGGAGGTTTTTCAAGAAGAGATTGGGCAATCTTTTGTTGACAATGGTGTACATACACTCTCCTGCTTGAGCAGCGGGCTTGGACTAGAACAGGGGTCTTCAGACCTGGCAGCTTTAAGACTTGTGGACTTCAACTCCCAGAATTCCTCCTCCGGTCATGTTTAGTTTAGGAATTCTGGGAGTTGAAGTCCACAAGTCTTAAACTTGCCAAGTTGGAAGACCCTTGGACTAGAAGATCTCCAAGGTCCCTTCCAACTCCGTCATTCTGTTATATAATCCCCAAAGTTTGCAGGAGAAGGGAGCAGACCCACTCCGAATTGAACCCTCGATACCCACCTCTCCAGGATATGTTCTTTTCATGCCCTGCATGGGTAACGCTTGGGGACGTGGACCAGGATAAGCTTGTTGGGGCATCCTCTGCCCATGGGTGAAAGGGCTCATCCCTGGAGGTCTGGCCTGGCTCATGGCCATGGGTGGCCCACTCATACTGGAAGGCGTCAAGCTCGGCCCCATGGATGCTGGGTTCAGGTTGGCTGGCATGGAAGCAGGACCGCGAGGGCCAGGCTGGTTGATGAACTGGCTGTTGTAAGGCTGTGCCGGACCCATCTGGAAAGAGGAACAAACCTTCAACAGAAGAAGGAGAAGAAGAAGAAGAAGACAAAAAAAAAAGAATATAAAAATGCGACATGGACTTCGAAGGGGAAAGGGGAGCCGTACGGGAGGGGGAAAAATCGCAGCTCTGTCGCATTTTGTTTTTCAGGACTGGTTCTTTGCATTTTGGAGGTCCGTCATTGCTAACTGCCATTGGAAAAGGCAACAGACAAGGAAGCTATTCTTGATTTAATGGCGGTCGTGAAAGCCCTCCTGCTTAACTTCCGTGGGCCCGGGAGTTACGTCCCCTTGCAATTTCTGTACAGAACATAGGAGCACATCTCTCTAAGATGTGCCATGGGACAAAGTAAAGAAGTGCAACAGAATCTTTTGCACATTATTCCTAACTATCCATTTCTACAACTCCAAATCTCTCTAATCAATGAAACCAAGATCAAAGTTTCATTTCCCCCCCCTTCACAAGCAGAAATGATATCCAAATAAGAACGTATTTTCCTCTTTAAATAAAGTAAACAATTTAGCCATTCCTGCTTTATCTTCCTTGCTATGGAAATAGTGTGTGTTTCCATTTGCACCTAGTAATCTTTGGGAACTGTCACCATTTTTATTTATAGCATTTATTGTATGCTTTCAAATTCTTTGGCCTTACTGGGGGAAAAAAAGAGGGGGGAATTAATGTGCAAAAGCAAAAAGTTGAGGCTATCTTGTCCTGTGCGAGGAAGAGTTGGAAGTCAATGGCCTTTTCTTTCTTTTTCTCTTCCTTCTTGTATTTCACACCCCCTTTTCCCCCATTGTCTTCCCCGCCCTTAATTTCCTATTTTCTTTGGCGGGACTAGAACTCATAATCTCCTGGTGATTGGGCCAAAGTCACTCAGCTTGCTTTCATGCCTAAGGCAGGACTAGAACTCACAATCTCCTGATGATTGGCCCAAAGTCACCCAGCTTGCTTTCTGCTTATGGTGAGATTAGAACTCACAGTCTTTAGCCTCGTGGCTTAACCACAAGACCATACCAGCTGAAATTGAGAGCAATGGCCAATTACCAAGTTTAATTAGTCACATGAACATAGCAGAAAAGCCTAGTTTTAGTTATCTGCCCTCTAATATTAATTCGTTTGCAATTACTAGTGGTTATAATCAGATAAATAATTATAACTGAATGAATATGAAAGGAACAAAATCAAACAAATTTGTCTCAACGCAGATTATTTTGCATTAATATTCACAGATACAATTAACTCTATTATAAAGTTTGAAAAAAAAACATTAAGTATCAATAATTTGCAGGAATTAAAACACAGATGGAGATAATAGCCATAAATCTGGACAATGAAATTCAGCGTATTCAGAGAGATTTAAGATATTCATTAAAAAGCAGGGGTAAGTAAGTAGTTAGTAGGGTTCCAAATGAAAAATAAAGTTGCTTAAAAACACGAATAGAACCTATTTTTAAGTGGGCTATAGTTTATGGAGTTGCAATACAATTTTAAAAAAAATGGCATAATGATTTTTTACAAAGTTACCAGCTGTGATAAATGCTAAATACTATTTCTAAATGTCAAAAAATTAGAATAAGATTAAATAGAATGAAAAGGGGTATTATTACAAAATAAAAGAATAAATTCTTATATCGTATCCTGTATTAGCCTAGAAACAAAAATACACAGGTGGTCCTTGACTTACGACCAAAGCTCAGCCCCCAAATTTATGTTACTAAGTGAAACATTTGTAAAGTGAATTGTATCCCATTTGACCTTTCTTGCCACCGTTTAACTGAATCCCTGGAAGTTGTTAAGTTAGGTAACACGGTCCTTAAGTGAATCTGCCTTTCCCTGTTGGCTTTGCTCATCAGAACGTCGTAGAAGGGGATCATGTAACCATGGTGTCAACTCAAAAATATTTCTTTTAGAGTTGCCAGCAGAAAGGGAGCAGTGGGAGTAATGCATACCTTAAATACTTTTCATAGATAATTGCTAGGCGGCCAAAGCTTCTGGCGTACAAGATTATGACTGGAGAGCAAGATAGATGACTCTTGGCTACGAATGTGTCCCATTGGAGAATATACATCCAGGGGATGGGAAAAGACCAAGGTCAAGGGTGAGAGGAATGATGTGTCTTAGAGTCGGCTGCACCCAGGTAATGCTGACATGTTCACTACTAATAAATCTTTTTTTTTTTTTTAACTCTGAGAGATGTGGCTAGACACTCATGATACGAATGGGGGTGGATTGTCAGAGCCCGGACAGTTTTTTTCCAACCCCCCAGAGTTAAAAAAAAAAGTCATTTATTAGGAGTGAACATATCGGTGTTACCGAGGTGCAGACAACACTAAAATACATCATTCATTTTCCCTTTGACCCTGGTCTTTCCCCACCCCTTGGATGTATATTCTCCAATGGGACACCACCATAGCCAAGAGTCATCAGTCATGCTCTCCAGTAATAATCTTGCATGCCAGAAGCTTTGGCCGCCTAGCAATTATCTATGAAAATATTTAAGGTATGCATTGCTTCCCCCACTTCCTTTCTGCTGACAACTCTAAAAGACCAGAGAAATATTTTTGAATTGACACACAGGACACTAAATGTGAGTCAGTTGCCAAGTGAATTTTGATCCCGTGACCATGGGGGTGCTGCGATGGTCATAAGTATGAAAAACAATAATTTCCACTGCCCTTGTAACTTTGAAGATCCCTATGATCTCTAAAGGTAGAGGTTTCCCCTGTCAGTCTTGTCCGAGTCTAGGGCACGATGTTCACCTGTTTCTTGGCCGACAAGCCAGTGCTGTCTGAAGACAATTTCTCTGGTCATGTGGCCAGAAGGGTGCATGGAATGCCGCTACCTTCTCATCAAAGGGTTACCTATTAACCTACTCGCATCTGCATGCTTTCAAATTGCTAGGTGGGCAGGAGCTGGAGCAGGAAGGGAACTTACCTGTTGTGCAGAGCTTGGGTCTCGAACCTCAGCTCTCCAGCTGACAAGCTCGGCATCGTTAACCCGCTCAGGCCATCATACCCCCCCCCCCAGGATCTCTACTTCTCCTCAAACATCACGAGAATGAAAAACCCCGCCCTCCACGACGGATGTGAACTGGCACGCTTACCGGTCCGTATTGATTCATGTCTTTGTTTTGGGTTTCCTGCAGAGCTGCAACTGTTGCGGTAGCTGTAGCTGTGGCAGTGGCAGCAGCCGCAGCAACAGCCGCTGCCGCGGCGGCGGCGGCTGGTTGAGTGAAATCAGCAGGGGGTCGGGTGTGCGGTGGCATCCCCATTCCCGCAGGGTTATTAGGGCCTCCTGGATAGCTGAGGGAGAGAAATCACATTTATACCCATCGGTGTTTGAGTCACCAAAACGCCAATAGGGTCCCTAGGCTGCATTAACAGACTCAAGATCATGTGAAGGGTTGGTGCCACTTTATAGTGCCTTGCTAAGAGCGCACTTAGCAATACTGCATCCAGCTTTGGTCACCACGATGTAAAAAAGATGTTGAGATTCTAGAAAGAGCGCAGAGAAGAGCAAGAAAGATGATTAGGGGATTGGAGGCTAAAACATATAAAGAATGGGCTGAAGTTGCATATGTCTTGTTTAATGAAAAGAAGGACTAGGGGTGACATGATAGCAGTGTTCCAGTATTTGAGGGGCTGCCACAAAGAAGAGGGGGTCAAATTATTCTCCAAAGCACCAGAAGGCAGGACAAGAAACAATGGATGGAAACTAATCAAGGAGAGAAGCAATCTAGAACTAAAAAGGAATTTCCTGACAGTGAGAACAACTAATCAACAATTAACTTGCTTTCAGAAATTGTGGGTACTCCATCACTGGAGGTTTTTAAGAAGAAACTGGACAACCATTTGTCTAACATGGTATAGGTCTCCTGCTTAAGCAGGGGGTTGGACTAGAAGACCTCCAAGGTCCCTTCCAACTCTGTTATTCTCTTAGTTTGCAGTTGGGGGCCAGGAGTAATGCAATGCAGGGAACATGAAAACGAGGGTCCCTGTGCTTGTCATGACAACTACAGAGTTCTGGGAACATCAGCAATACAGTCTCATCACAAATGCATTCGTGCACCATTACGGATGCTCCAAAGAAATGACTCTACACTTTCCTTTATTTTGTAGCCACAACCATCCATATTTCATTCTGAGTACATTATCTCTTGCCAGCTACCTCTCTCCTGAAAATTCCCCTTTACTGGCTTCATTTTTCTTTGCGCTCTTACTTAGTCCCCAACCCATTTGACTTGTCTGGATAATTCCCCCAATCGATTATGGAAAACATTGGGAAAAATGTGTGACAAATTCATCTTTTTTGGCTTGTAGTTCCTTAAAGATGGGAAGATTCCAGCCAACTTTAACAGTTCCTGCAATGCCACACTTACAATGGTGGGGAAACGGGTCTTTGTTATTCCTTTGTGTCAGCATACAGGATTGGAATTAGGATGAGGAGTGCTGAACTCACATCATCTTTGAGTTCCACAAAGATTCGCGCAAAGAGGTTCTAATCTGGAAATCCCCTTGTACATTATTTCTGACAAGTTACAGTAGCACATGCATGACAAAATAATAATTCCACATTTGATGGTCCTGAATTATGCAAATGATAATATCGCATGAAGTTTGGTTCTAAATATTATTTCAACCTGATTTTCTCTAAAGGCATGGGCAAAATGGATGTTTTGAGTTTGGCCTGGCTAATGTTCAACGTTTGTTCTCCTACAGCAAAGCTGTAATACTTATTATCTATTAATAGCCTTCGTACAGATGCTCAGCAAAATGTTAGCCACTTCTAAATCTAGGTGTTGCATCATGCATTCAGTGGTTAATTAAAACTCTACCTTAGCTTGCATGCCTTCTTTGATTGACTTGAGTCATGTGCAAATCCTTTTCCTGAAGGTATTTTGATTTCATTTTTCTGGAAGTATTTTGTTTTAATTCTGAACCCTCCCCTTGTCTTCTCTTTCTCCTTTTTCCTTTCCTTTCCTTTCCTTTCCTTTCCTTTCCTTTCCTTTCCTTTCCTTTCCTCTCCTCTCCTTTCTTTCCCTTCCCTTCCTCTCTTTTTCCTTTCCTTTCTTTCCATTTCCTTTCTTTCCATTTCCTTTCCTCTCCCCTCCCTTCCCTTTCTTTCCCTTCCCTTCCCTTTCTTTCCTTCTTTCCCCCACCCTTCCCTTTTATAGCAGCTAAATAGTTTTACTAAGAACTGTATGTCTCTGAACTTCGTTTTAGCTTTTCCCCATCCATAGGCCTTTAAGGAGATTTTTCAACATCCGTCTTTAAAAACCCGTGTCACCTTGCTGGTTTATCATGGATGTCATTGAAAATTGCCTCCCCAAGTTCCACCTCTCTGTTCCTGATGAACCCAACTCAATTTCCATCGTGTCCTTTTCTCTAAGCCTCTTCTAAGCCAGCATGGAATGGGCAGCCTCTGTTCCAGCCTTACCTTCCCGCAAAGCCTCCACTGCCAGGGTAGTTGGGCCGTCCGTACATGCTTTGTTGAATGTAGGACTGGTTGGAGCTGGCCTTGGCTGAGAAGGGCGGCTGCTGTCCAGCAAACTGAGGGGAATTCATGCCAGGATTGCTGGCCGTCATCCCAGAAGCCATGGGGTTGCCTGCTGGGTTCATAGCGGAGTTGGCATTGGCCATGGGATTTCCCAGCACCTGGTCGAAAGGGAAGGTGACACCTCAGAGAAGATCCGTACAAGCAATGGTAGCAATTCGAAGAATTTATCTTTTCGTATTTGAGAGGCGAAAATAATGGAAGGGTGGATCACCAAAATAATTCGGTGGGGATATAGAAGCTTTGGGATAATACCCTTGCTTGGCTCGTCCCAAAGATGCTTCCCAAAAGGCAACTGGACTTTCTTAGCCCAGTTGAATTAATCTAGTTCAATCTACAACTGTCCCGCCTGCGGTCCGATCTAAGCATAGTTCACAAAATTGTCTGCTGTAACGTCTTGCCTGTCAATGACTTCTTCGGCCTCAACCACAATAATACACAGGCAAACAACCGACACAAACTCAAGGTGAACCGCTCTAAACTCGATTGCAGAAAATACGACTTCAGTGGTCAACGCCTGGAATGCCCTACCCGACTCCGTTGCTACAGCCTCAACCCCTCACAGCTTCAACCTCAAACGGTCTACCGTGGACCTCACCCCATTCCTAAGAGGTCCTTAAAGGGGGCGTGCATAAGCGCACCAGCGTGTCTACCCTCCCTGTCTTATTGTCCCCATTTATCTATATTTACTTCCCTCGTTCTTGTTTATGTTCATACTTATACTTGTTATCCTGTACATGCTTGACAAACAAACAAACAAATAACGTTTTTCATTTCTCTTCTCATCCAGGAAATTCATCATGAACTGAAGAACCTTCAAGGAAGAGAAGCAAGGAGAAAACTAAGGAAGTCCAATTGCCCTTTGGGAAAAAAACATTTTTGGGACAACCATGACCTGGATGATTAAGAATCTCCATAGATGCCTTGCTTAACTTCTTTACAACTTGTTCAACTCTGTTGGACCAAGAGAGGTACCATCGATGGTGACAACACTGGACCATAAACCTCTGAAGCCAACACACTGAGTGGTTCTTTCCTTTCTTTCTTCTTATTTTCTATGAAACTTCTCATTCATCCTGGTCATGGTTGTCCCAAAAGTGTTTTTTTTCCAAAGGGCAATTGGACTTTCTTGTTTTTTTTTTCCTTTGAAAACCTTTAGGGTTTGCATTTTAGTAAAAACAACTTTGAAACTTTCTTCTTCTTCTATGCCATAACTTACATAGCCAGATCAGTAAAATCCAAGATCACAGCCTTGTTTGGATTCAGGCCTCCAAATAATTGGTCTCTTGGTAGCTTGCTTAAGTTTAATATGCACACAATGGGCAGCGTCAATTATCGCAGTTCAGTTTTGCAGTGGAGTAAACAGAAGTGTGAAATAAAGAAGAGAAATCCAGACAAGTCTAAGAGAGAACAGCTTCCAATCTTGCAGGGCTCTCAGAAGGAGGGAACATTATTAACCTGTGTCCAAAGTCACAAGTTTTACCCTTCGCAAATCTTAGTAAAAGTCTAGGAGATGTGTCTGCTTTAAGAGTAAGCCACACCAAGTAGGAAAGACCAATTATCTGTACAAGACGTGTATCCAAATCTCGAAGGCTTGTTTCAACACCTTATGATGATCCAAAGGTTATAGTGACTGAACTATCTGCATCCATTCCCTGGCTATCCACAGAACAGAGGTGGGCAAAATCCAATCTTTTGTGACTTACAGACTTTTTGATCTTTAAAAATACCGTGGCCACCAATGAGTGCTTCTCTACAAAGAGAGGTCTTAACAATTCTACAAACACAGCACTTGTGAGTCAGACACTTTGACTTCAGAATGAACATCCAAGCATGCAGCTATCTCACAGTCACTCGTGCCCTGGTCCCTTCCCGTCTTGACTACGGCAATGGGCTCTACATGGGGTGGCCCTTGAAGAGCATCTAGGGCAAAATACAGGAGCCCACATGGTTTTGTGCAGACCCCGGTATGCGTATGTTTCGCCTCTCCTGAGGGAGCTGCATTGGTTGCCGATTTGCTTCCGGGGTGCAATTCAAGGTGCTGGTTGTCACTTTTATAGCCCTCCATGGCATGGGACCTCAGGTGATCTGAGGGACTGTCTCTTACCTGTCATATCTACCTGACCCCCTCTGCGGGTCCCATACCCGAGATACACCTGGTGGGACCTAGAAGAAGGGCTTCTCCGTGGTGGTCCCCTCTCTGTGGAACATCACCCCCCTCCAGAGATTAGAACAGCCCCCACTCTGAGGTGCAGAAGTCCTGGTTCTGCCAGCGGGCCTGGGGAACCCAGAGACGGATGGAGCCCATAAAGTAACTCATGTAATCTGCTATCATCAGGGTGGAGCGTGGGAGCTGGGGGCTGAATTTATTATATTGTACTATATTAATTTGTTTGATTGTTTTTTTATTAGTTTCATTGTTTGAAATGTGGTTTTATATTCTATAAGCCGCTTTGAGTCACCATGGGCGAATAGGCGGCAATATGCATTAAATAATAATAAACAAGGATATAAATTCCCTGAATAAATTAATCATAATAATAATATCTCATGGCCCTCTCGGGTCCCAGGAACCAGCAGCAATCCAGCAAGTCAGAAATTCAGCTTCATCCTCCATCGTGAGCAACATTACCTGTTGAATCAAGCTCACACCCTAACCAAACATTGCTCAGCCCTTGGGGGGCAGGAAGGACATCTATCTGACCCCCCGCCCCCGAAAAACAAAACAAAAGAGAAACAGAGAGAAGATTCACCGAAAGTTGCTGCTTACCTGGCTCTGTGATGTGTTAGTCACACCCCATACTGTCGTGACCACCGATAGGGACCCTGGCGGTTGGTTGCTATTTTGTTGCCAAGGAACAGAGTCGTAAGGAAATGATCCATCGCTATGTTAAGATATGAAAGAGAAAAGGGGAAAAAGGGGGGGAAGGGAGAGAGAGAGACACACATAGTAGATAAAGTCACACTTTAATACTTTCATATCAATGACTACCGGGGCTGGTGACAAGAGGTATCTTTTCATTTCTCAATTGGTTTCTCTTCGAGCTAACTTGGTGGGTGTTGAGGTGTCCCCAGAGCTTCGCTCGTTTTCTGGCAGATGTTTCGTTACCCAGCTAGGTAACATCATCAGTGCTGGTGTTAGCGATGATGTTACTTAATTTGGGTCCTGAAACGTTTGCAAAAATAACCAAGCAAGCTCAGGAGAGCCCCCAAGGACCTGTCATTTCATCCCTGAGCTACAAATATTCTCCCTCCCTTTCTTCCCTCCCTCCCTTTGGTATTATCACTGATGATGTAGCCTAGTTGGGTCATGAAACGTCTGCAAAAAAAAAAACATAAACAAAAGCAAGCTCAGAGAGCACCAAGGACCACCCCCCCATGTCCACCCTGAGCTACAAATATCTTCCTTCCTTCCTTCCTTCCTTCCTTCCTTCCTTCCTTCCTTCCTTCCTTCCTTCCTTCTCTTTGGTACTAGCACTGATGATGGATAGTGAAATGTCTGCCAAAAAAAGAAAAGAAATGCAAGCTCAGAGACTTCCAAGGACCCCCTCATGTCAACCCTGAGCTACAAATATCTTCCTTCCTTCCTTCCTTCCTTCCTTCCTTCCTTCCTTCCTTCCTTGTCTTTGGTACTAGCACTGATGATGTTACCTATGGTAGTTGGATAATGAAATGTCTGCAAAAAGAAAAGAAAAGCAAGCTCAGATAGCACCAAGGACCCTTCAGGTCAACCCTAAGCCACAAATATTCTTCTATATTGGTGGACCTTCCCGACAGAGACAACCTTAATGGATTTACCGTTCCTCTTGAGACTGCAGAGAAGGGGGACTTTTTGGGAGCAGAGAAGAGAAGAAATACATAGAATTTGAAGAGGGAGCACAAAATGTGTATGACAACGAGGACAAAAAGCAAATGGGGATGAAGCCAGGTGAGGTGTAAAATGTTGGGGTGCCAACCTTCTCATGTTCGCTTCCCTGTCAAAACAGCCCCCGGCAAAGCGGGATTTTGGGGGGGATGTGAGTATCTGACAGAATACACGAATCCCTGGGGATTTTGGCTCTGCGTGGTTGACAGGCATTCCTTGACTTACGGCCACCATGGAGTCCAACGTTTCCGTCAGTAAGCAAGGCAGCTGTTGAGGGAGCGGTGCCTCGTTTTATGTCCTTGCTTCGCCACATTCGTTGAGGGAATTGCTGCCATTGTTAGGCGGACCACATGGTCATTGGGCAAAATCCAGCTTTTCCCCTACTGAGTCTGCTGGTCCGAGAAGTCCGCTGGAAAAGTTACCCAAAGTCATGAATACATGCCAGTTGCCAAGCCTTTGAATTTTGATGGGGATGTTTGCAATAAGTGCGCAAGTCTTGAGTTACTTTTTTCCCCAGGGCCGTTGGAACTTCAAATGGTTCTAAGTCGAGGGATGCCAGCTTTGCTGCAAGCGTTTGTGTCCTTCAAGCCAACCCTTTCTAGCCTGGCTAGAATAAAATTACAGAACCACTTAAGATGGGACTTCCATCCCATCCTGAACAAGCCAAAAATGCTCTTTGTGAACTGCATGGAAACTAATAGTGCCTAAGACTCAACTATGGTCTACAAAGTCCTCTTTGAAATGTTATCCCGATTTACTTCTTTCACGGCATCAAGCTTTTCCTGCCCCTTCTCAAACTGGGAATAACAATCTTGAGATCAGCCAATACTAAACATTAAAATGAATGAGCTGGAAGGGGACTTTGGAGGTCTTCTAGTCCAGCCCCCTGCTCAAGCAGGAGAATCTATACTATTTCAGATAAGTGACTGTCTAGACTCTTCTTAAAAACTTCCAGTGATGGAGCACCCACAATTTCTGAAGGAAAAGCTGTCCAGCTGGTTAATTGTCCTCACTCAACCTTACTTCTAGGTTGCTTCACTCTAATGAGTTTCTTGTCCTGCCTTTTGGGGCTTTGGAGAATAATTTGACCCCCCCCTCTTCTTTGTGGCAGCCCCTCAAATACTGGAAGACTGCTATCATGTCACCCCTAATTCTTCTTTTCTCTAGACTAGCCAAACCCAAATCCTGCAAACCGTTCTTCATACGTTTTGATCTACAGGCCTTTGATCATCTTAGTTGCTCTTCTCTGAACTTTTTCCAAAGTCTCAACCTCCTTTTTGTAGTGTGGTAACCAAAACTGCATGCAGTACTCCAAGTGTGTTCTGTACTAGGGTTTTATAAAGCAGCGCTGATACGTCGTATGGTTTGGATTCTATGCCTCTGTTTATACAACCCAGAGTTGTATTAGCTTTTTGGGCTGCTCCTGCACACGTCTGGCTCATATTCAAGTGATCCTCCAACTAGGACCCCAATTGCCCCTCTCACAGTTACTGTTTCTGAGCCAGGTTTTGCCTAATCTCTACTTGCACCTTGTACTCTACTTTTTACCTACCTAAATGTAAACCTTTGCTTTTCTCCACATTGAAAGTAATTTTGTTGGTTAGGGTTTTTTGTTGGAGATGAACCAGCTGCTGAGCTTTTGAATTTTGATTGTGTGCCTATGGGCATGCTAGGTCCTGTTTTCCAGTCGCTAAACGAATTGTTGTAAGTTGAACCCATATGAGCTCATTGGCCTAGTAGTTAAGGCACCAGGTTTGAAAGCAGGAAACTGGGAGTTCTAGTCCAACCTTAGGCATGAAAGCTGAGTGGGTGACTTCAACCCACTCCTCTCTCTCTCTCTCTCTCTCTGCCCAACTCAGCTCACAAGTTGGTTGTGGTGGGGAAAATCAGGGACGTGTGTGTGTGTGTGTGTGTGTGTGTGTTTGTTGCCTGGAGTTATTTGTAACAATAATAAAAATAACATGCAGGGAAATCAGTGAGATAAAGTAATACAAATAATGGGCTTGGAATGTTTTAAAGGAAACCATAGAAATGTGAATGGCTGTATTATTAAAACCCTGAGTTGATAAAACTTTTCTGTCTTTTCTGTCGCAGCTAAGATTATCTATTCCCCGTGAATCAGGGCTCCCCAAACTTGGCAGCTTTAAGACTTGTGGACTTCAGCTCCCAGAATTCTCCAGCCAGCTGGAGTTGAAGTCCACAAGTCTTAAACTTGCCAAGTTTAGTGACCTCTTCTATAAATGATATTTGTGGATTAGATTTATAGGCGGGGGTCTTATTACAACTCTCTTTTATAGATCAAGTCGAGGTTGACCAACTAAAGTAGAAATTGTATACTCCCATCTAGGTCTCCATGGCCTCACCTGTCCCAGGACTGAATATGGCAGGAATCATGATTAATTCATCTGACAAGCTATAGCTACGATGTTTCAAAATCACTCTAGTAGTATCCCTGCTCTTGTGTGTGTTTTTCTCCTGCACGTATGCTACCTACTATAGGTAGTCCTCGACATATGATCCCAACTGAGCCCCAAAATTTCTGTTTAGTTAAATGGGTTTTGCCTTGTTTGAGGACTTCCCTTGCCCCTGCTGTTAAGTGAATCCTGGCAGTGGTAACGTTAGGAATGCAGTTGTTAATTTAATCTGGCATTCCCCGCATGGTCTTGGCTGCTAAAGGGGAATTCATGTGACCCCTGGGGTCCTGTGACCCCGTCATAAAGATGAGTCAAGAGTGTGAGTTTTGATCACGTGGGGATGTTACAATGGTTACAAGGGTGGAAAATGGTCATCTGTCTCATTTTTTTCAGCACCGTTGTTGCTAAACCAACCGCTGTAAGTCGAGGACTATCCATACGTGCCTAATTCATGCCCGCAATAACATCAAAAGGGATTGCTTCCTCTTATCTGTCATTTTTCCTCTCCTATGGGTTTCATCTGTATCAGTGACAAGCACGCCTATTACTTCTTTGAAAAAGATGACAAGGAAAAGTGGCTGGCAAACGACAACGAAATTTTGAGAACGCCAATATTTATAGATTTAAATAGCACCTCAGGTTGGATGCAAACATAAAACATTACATTAAAAGTGAAAAGGGTTGGGGCTGCTGCAAGTTGAATTATCCACTTTACTAAATCTTATTGTTATGACCACTGATGGTGGAGAATTAAGTGTTCTTTTCACTAGCACATGGGTATAAAAGAAACAGTTGTGTTCACATGCAAAAGACCTCTAAGGACTGGAAAGGGTTGTGTCCACAAGGATTAAACACTTGTTGTGAAGCTGTGTTGAGTCCAAATGATCAACATTGGATAGGTCAACAACTCTTATTGGTTGAAAATGAACAATGTAAAGGAACAGGAAAAGAAAGAACACATATGGAAAAAAAAAATGGTTCTGAAATATCTTCTTAACGATGATTCATTGTTAAGAATCTTTATGCTGAGGCCTAGCCTTTAGCATGGGCGTATTCTGTGCTTAAAGAGTAATAAATCATAAGTGTAAAGGAAAGAAAACTTCATTAGAAAATATAAATCCTTCCTCCAAAACAGTTCATAGAAAGTTGTTTAGCTATGGGAAAAACAGTCTACTAAAGATGGTTTCAGATGTTGGCTAGATAGCTAAAATAAATCTTAATGGACTTTGTTATTGAGAGATTACAAAAGTAAAAAAAAAGGAGAATGGGAAGGAGAAAGAAAATATCAGAATGTGGAACCCTATCTTAGGTCATCTGTACGTAAGAAATTATTCATTTCAAATCTGACCTAGATCTTAGGATGATGCAAATCTTCATTCTAAATATTGAAATCTGGAAATATGAACACCATACTCTTTTATCTGCCACTCAAATCTCATTTCTCTAAGTTCTTTGAAAATCTGGTGGGATTTTGTGAAAGAATAAGGAGTGGGGGGAAGTTCAGTCAAAATTCAACAAATTATCTACCACCGGAACTCTTGACATTGTTTGAATTTGAAGAAAATAGAAAAAAAAAAAAACCCTCCTCCCCACAACTAATAGGGCCCTCGGCCTTCCAAAGGTTAAACATTCATGTGCTAGATCATGGTAGTTTGTTCTCAGATTCACAAGAGATATATACTTCCTTAAAACACATTAGGAAACTCCAGAATATAGACATCTAAAGCTGGACTGACTTTCTTGACAAATGTATCTTTTCTTTTATGTACACTGAGAATATTTGCATCGAGACAAATTCCTTGTGTGTCCAATCACACTTGGCCAATAAAGAATTCTATTTTATTCTATTTTTGGGTGGGCAAGTTGGGAAAATCTATTTTCACTATTTTTTTCCCCACTGTGAGGTTCTGGGACAAAACAGGCTAGAAATTCTAGTTGTCCATTCACTGCATCCTGTCCTCTTGGGGAAAGGGGTTTCCAACCTTGGCAACTTTAAGCCTGGTGGACTTCAACTCCCAGAATTCCCCAGCCAGCTTTAGACCCCTGCTCTAAAATACCCTTAAGTTCTTTTTGTAAATGTTTCCTACGCCTCTTGGTGTGTTTCATTTTGCCACTTCTCTTGATTTGCCATGGGGTTGCCCACAACATTTCCCACCGTAATTGGGAAGAGAAGAAGCAAACAAAGGATTTTGCAAATGTCCCCAACCAACCCTACCATTAGGTAGCTAAGCCTCAAAGGCGAATGAACGTGTCCCAGGATAATGTTACAGGATCTAATCTGGGTTGGTCACGGGGTATCAGAGGTTTAATCTTCCGAGCACTCAGACTTGTGCTGGAGTCATTAAGCTACTGAGATTGTTGGCTGAGCAGGTACAAAAACAGCCAGGGAAATAATTGAAGCCTGGGGAATGGGGGCCTTGTCAGTCAACAGAAGTCCCCCCAGCTTTTCAGGTGCTTAGGAGACAGAGGACTTGGCAGCACAAGGAAACAACAGCCAACAATAGCTGGCCATCAACACCCCAATCACCAACTAATTAGCCACCCACAACCAAGCACCACATCAATACTACGCTTAGCATAGACTAAAGCAAACATTCTGGAGAATGACAAGTTCCCTGAGGACGAGCTCCAGCACCAGTCTGAAAGTTCGGAAGACTACATTTCTGATCCCAGTGACTGACCCAGACTGGATCCTGCAAGCATCAAATAATTATCTTCGTTGCATTGAAAAAAGAAAAAAACCCTTCTTCCAGGGACTGTCAGCAGGATCTGCAACAAACGAGGATGATGTAATAATGATGATACAAGCATGATAATGAATTCAGTCAATAACCGGCATAGTTGCATCATAATGGTCTAAAGGAAGTATGAGGTTGTAGGGCTGGCATGATGATGTCATCACACCTGGGTTCCTCAACTACCTTCCTGGTCTTCCCCCAGTGGGTGCCCTGGATTCCTTATTATGCTCTTTTTTTTTTGGCTTCAGATGTTAGAAAAAAAAAACTTGGCCGGTGTTCAATACGATGCACCTTGGTTTGAAAAGATAGGATGTGTAGTTGCTATTCTACCTCAGGCAGAGAAATAATAACCTGAGACAACTCTTCCTAGCCTGGAACATGAGGAAAGCAATTGGAGGGCGAAAGACCACAGGTATCCCTGATGGGCTCGAGAGACAGGTGAAAGATCTAGGGGAACCTTGGTTAGAGGGGAAGGGATCCATTTCTCTCTCTCTCTCTCTATGAACACTCCCTTTCTGCGGCTAGTCCACGAAAAGACATAAGGAGTCTTTCACAGCCTGTTTCAGAGCCTGGCTCTTTAGCTGTAGAGACTCACGCTTTCAGCTCTGGAGGTCCCCGTTTCAACCTCTGGGGTCTGTCAAGATGGCAGCCGTCACATATGCACCTAAGAATCAGAAGGGAAAGTGTAGATCCAGAATAAAAAATTGAAATCCCTAACAACGTACATCGTTTTGCATTTGGTATCTGGCTCTCACGAGATCTGGAAGCTAAGCTTCTCCAGGCAACGGGCTCCCCCCACATACATATACATAATGCCAAGTGGTGCGTCCTACCGCAGTGTCCGGTGCGCTTGGCTGATCGATGCCCCTCCTCATTTGGTTTGCCAATGGGAAGTCATGGGCATCTCATTCGGAACTCCTCCAGTACGAAATCCATCCCAGCTCCTCGTCATCACAAAGCTAAGCATAGCTTGTACCACCCCACAGAACCTCCGGGTCATCTGGAATTCTACAATTGGCTAAGGAAGACGGGTCCAGGGCTGGGCTGCTGGGGATTCATAGGGGTTTCGAAGAGCCCCGAGCTAAGATTCTGTGCAGTTCAGAGAATCCTCAGATCCCACTCCTGGTTGGCCCCGCCCCAACACGCCCCACTCAGGAGTCCCCGCATGGCCCGTTTTGGATGCAGGTAAGTGCTGGGTGCGCGCAGAGGCTCAATGAGGGCAAAAAAAAAAAAAAAATGGGCCTCCTGGAAGTTCAGGAAGGCCAAAAATGGGCCCATTTCTGGTTTCCAGAGGGCCTCCGGAGTCCAGGGAGGCTGGTTTCACCCTCCCGGAGGCTTGAGTAAATCCTCTGGAGCCTGGGGAGGGTAAAAACGCCCCTCCCCCCCGCTGTGGTGTAGGAGTCTGACTAGGCCACACCCACCACGGCCCTGCCCACCCAGCAACCAGGCAGAGAACCCATTGCTAAAATTGGTGAAGCCCCCGGACAGGTCTGCAACAATATGCCACCGCCAACTCACCACAGCCAACTCGACGCAAGAGTTACACTAACATCAAAGCAATGGTTGAATAGAATCATTAAAGAAAGGATGCAAAAGGAAGGGACGCAAATTAAATGGGAATGACAAAAAATTAAAATAATGTTTTAAAATACATAGTTAGGTTAAATTGTCCCGCAGCGAGTCGGCCATGGTGAGTTGGCTGCAGTGCGTTGGTTGTGGCAATTTGGCCACAGTGAGTCGTTCCATTCCGAAGGGAGACCTATTTGATCTGTGGAATCTGGGGCTGCTGTTAAGCCTGTTGGGATGTCCATTCTCAAAGATGGGCTCATCTCTGTCCCCAAGCCAACCCTTGCCAGCAACATCCACTGATGTGGACAATCAACATGATCACCCAGGTTTTTTTTGTCACACATTTTCTTTCCTTTGCTGTATTTTTAAGGCACTCAATCACCACAAGTGTAATAAGAAAGAATCTGGTATAAGAATGCAGGTTTGGGTGATTTTTTCCCCCGAGATTGCTTAAATAATTGAACTCCAAAGACATGAGGCCACTTGAGGAAAGCATCAAACGGGCCTGAGTCTAACAACATTCACCTCACAGTGATCAGCTCTGTCTTGGCAATAAATAATATAGGGAATGGGCGCACCTAATTCAAGACGGGACAAAGAAAGAGCTTATCTATAAACAGAGATAGCAGACCCCACCCCCTTCCAGCACTGATGAGATGACTGATTTGGGTGGTAAAACATCTGCAAGAAGACAACCAATCTCAGAAAGCAGAAAGCCTAAAGTTTAACCCTGAGCTACAAGTACGCTGTTCTCTTGCAGCATGTCTTTACTGAGACAATCCTGGTACATTTCCTAAAAGTCCATTGGATTGATTGTGCCATCATTCTTGATCAGCAGAGGAAGATACCAAGAAGGTCAGAAACAGCACAAGTCAGTTTCCCTGTCCTCTCTCTCCCTGTGTCCCTCTCCCTCTCTCCTCCTCCCTTTCTCTCTCTCCCTTTCTCCTCTCCCCCACCTCTCCTTCTCTCCCTCCCTCTCTCTCTCTCTCTGTGCCTCTGTGCTAAAACTGACTAGAGGTCTCCTGAGAAACATTTCACTCATTGCATTACTCAGAAACAACTCTGAATTTGCCAGGGAGCAACAGAGAATCCCAGATTTTTAACAATTATTTTGATGCCCGTATTATACCAGAGACGAGCACAATGGATACAACACACAACCACAACATAAGCAGCTGCCCATCATTGCCTCAACACAGCAGAGGATTTTCAGCAGATGACTTGCACTCAGCCTTTCCAATTCTTACAAATTTCTGGTCCCATTCCTTATGGTAAGCATTTTGGCATGTTGGTTGGGAATTTATAGATGGAATTGTTAGAATCATGGCACGTTCTGCTACCTATAGGTTCAACAACCCGATAGGCTTCGAACTTATCCCAACGTTGGAAATATAGCACTTAGACTTATATACCACTTCATGATACCTTACAGCCCTCTCTAAATGGTTTACGGAGTCAGCATATTGGCCTCCAACAATCTGGGTTCTCAATTTACTGACTTTAGAAAGATGGAAGGCTGAGTCAACCTTGAGCCAGTCAAGATTGAATTCCCGGAGTACTGCAGTAGTGCATTCTAACCACTACGTCACCATGGCTCTTGTAACACATGTAAAAAGCATGTAAAATAATAAGAAGGTTTAAAACTAAATGACATTTGCCCAGGATCAGGCCATATCGACAGCATGTTCTCTTGCCAGCATGAGGTCTTCCGCCATATATGTTGAAGGACACTGTATGCACCGTGCCGTGTGTGAGATGAAATGTTCTTCTCCACATTCCCAAAGAGTATCTTTTATTGGAGAGCCCCATTTTCTTAGATTGTCTAAAGAGGAGGAGGGAGGAGTCAACCTTTGTTTTCCAAAACACCTGAAGGCAGGACAAGAAGCAATGGATGGAAATTAACCAAGGAGAGAAGCAACCTAGAACTAAGGAGAAATTTCCAAAAAAGAACAATTCACCAGTAGAATAGCTCACCATTGGAAGTCACTGGAGCATTTAAAAAAGAGATTGAACAACCATTTTCTAAAAGGGTATAGGGTCTCCTGCTTGAGCAAGGGGTCAGACTGGAAGATCTCCAAAGTTCCTTCCAACTGTGTTATTCTGTTGTTCCATACAGGCCAAGGTGATTCCTGACCGCATGGCAGTCACATGATTGTGCCCAATTGCCTAGTAGCTCCTTACTTGTCTTCCATAGTTCCAGGGTGGTCTGTGGTAGCTGATGGTTAAGGGTGGGTGGGTTGAACTTTTGAGGAAGCTGTTCCTTGATCAGTCTCAACCTTGGAGGTTGATGGCCGTATAGTAGGTGTGTCTCTGTAGATGTTGCTTTAACCCCCTCTTTCTGACCTTGGCAGTTTCTCCATCTTTTGCTGCTTGTTCTGTCAGGAGCTCTGGTCATGTGAAGGCGTCATTAAGAGGCTTCACCTTCCACAGCTGCACTGCTACTCTTCCCAAGGGAGAACACTGGTGCAGAAATTGCTGATCCACAGTTTCCTCCAAAGTCACCTTGGATGTCAATGTTATTTGACTAGCAAGGAAAGAATGCAGGCTGCAGCACTTCCTATTTTGGAAAGCTGCCTCAGATGATTGGAGGACAGCTCTCCTTCATCTTAGGAACAGTTGCAAGAAGAAAGAATGTTCAAATATCAATGAAGACTCAAATTATCCAGGCCGAAGGGGTCTATGTGAGATGTTGCATTGCTCATCCAAGCAACTTCATCGGACAAAGTAAAAATTAGTGAGGCAGAAAGTCAGAGAGTCGTTGGAATGTGCCAACTCTTGCCACACCAACTTCAGGGATTTCATCCCAAAATGCATCGCAATGTGTCAATCATTGTGATTGTTCAAGTGATGTTACGGCAATGCTACAAAGAACCAGACTTTGCTTGGAAATCAGAACTGCACATTGATGGAGAAACGTTGAAAAACCAACCATGGAGGATTGGCTCATGAAGGTGACAGAATTTGCAGAAATGGCAAAATCGACCCCTCTGATCTGAGATAAAACAACAAGTGCTTTTATAAAAGACTGGGAAACTTTTACGAACTTTTTTTTTGCTGAAAATGGAAAAGAACAAAACAATGAAATGCTGATTTCTGGATTTGGGGTTGAATATGGGACAGGGGAGAATTTTTAATATGAATTTTAAGAGGCAAAAAGGATAGTAAATTAGTTTCCAAAGAAGATCAGAAGTCCCCTGGAAGATGGTCATAGCAAACCATAAAGCTGCCAAGAAGACTGTATGGATGAAGATGCTTTAGTCAACCCATAAAGATGAGTTTAGAAGTTTCTTCCTACATGTACAACTTATCCTCTGTTTCATCTCCTCTTCATAACAAATGTTTTCACTTTTTGCTTTATGCTCATTTTCCTCCCCTGATGACCCATACCTTGAAGGGGGTGGGTGGGGAGAGACTCAAATCTCTCCAGAACCCTAAGAACTCAGAACCCTAAGAAAGAACAGGAATGTCCAAAACAGAGAAGAGTCATCGGCCTTTCTGGTTTTCTCATGCTGTCACCAGACGAAGGTTGCTTGGTGTTCCAACAAGCTGGGTGAACAATTTAGTTTCTTAAAAGGTCCCGAGACAGCATCAGTGGTGGTATGCTACCCGGTTTGGGTGAACCAGTAACACACATTGCTACCAGTTTGGCTGAACCGGTAGTAAAAAAAAAGCCTCCCACGATCAGCCGAGAGGAGAAAGCACAGAAAAGTGCAGGTTTGGCCCTTCCACCTCCCCCTGCGCTTTTCTCTTCTTTATCCTCTCAGTTGATTGGTGCTGCAGACCTCAACTGGTGTGTGGAAAGCTGCGTGCACGCGTTAGGTGCGCACATGCGCAATCACCAAATCGGTAGTGGAACAGGTAGGATCCCACTGCTGGACAGCATTGCCTGCAACATGAGGAAGGACGGATGGAATCCAAGAAGCATAAAAGAGAACTGGAAGCTGTTTAATGTGAATTTAAGACTGCACAAACCACGGAGATCAAGGTGAGAGTTGTCTCAGTTACAGTAGTCCCTGAAAAGCACCTACAATAGTCACATGTGAATGCAACAGGTAAGGTATTGCATTGAGTCCGGGGAGATGGCTCCATGGACCATAGGAGGCCCCTGTTCTCCACCGCTTCCCAGAGTTTGGCCAAATTCATGTTCATTGCGTCATCTAACACAATTCAATGCCATCTAACCATTTCATCCTCTTCTGTCCCCTTCTCCTTTCACCTTCCATCTTTCCCAATGTCAGGGTCTTCTCCAAGGAGTCCTCTTCTTCTCCTCTGGTGATCAAAGTATTTGAGCTTCAGCTTCAGGATCTGTCCTTCCAGAGAAAGGTTGATTTCCTTCAGGATTGACTGATTGGATCTCCTTGCAGTCCAAAGGACTTTCAAGTGTCCTCTCCAACACCACAACCCCAACAACTTCAGGATCTGTCCTTCCAAAGAACAGTCAAGGGTGATTTCCTTCAGGATTGACTGATTGGATCTCCTTGCAATCCAAGGAACTCTCAAGAGTCTTCTCCAACACCACAATTTGAAAGCATCAACTCTTCAGCACTCAGCCTTCCATATGGTCCAACTCTCACAGCCGTACATTACTACTGGAATGAGATTCTTAAACAGCGCCAAAGCTTGCTAGAAAGTTCACACTAAAGTTTCAGCTGTTGAAATCTGTTGTTCTTCCTTGGGATCCATAAGACTCTTCACTCACCCACCCACTGGTTTCCATGCTAGACCATTTATTACACAAAGAACAAAGTTCAGCATGGCACCTTGAAGAATAACCATACCGTGGCAAAGAAGTTTAGTCTCTTTTGATGCTCTGGCTGAGTTGGGAGTTGAAGTTCACAAGTCATAAAGTTGCCAAGATTGGAGACCCCTGATTTAAAGCATGGAATTGAGGGAGATTTCCTTATTTCAGCCCGGAACAAGGCTTATAGAATCAACATTTTTGCTTTGCAAACAAATGCTGTGCATAATATTATTCCTGTTGAACAGTAATGCTGGAGTAATTAAGATGCCTAATTATGCCTTGAGGACAGCAAGCATGTTTGGAGTGCAAAGGTCTGATGAAATTTGTAATTGCACTAATAAACTCAACCGTACTCACGGTCAGTACTGGGGACAAAGAAGAATAACAGGATAAAACCATGGCCGACCAGGGAGAGAATTAATGTTGCAACCCTGATCCAGAGATTTGAAAATGGTTTTCCCATGTGAGAATTATAATTATAATGCTAATACAAAAATAACTACCCTCTTCTCTTTGCTTGTCTACAGCGCTATCTCAGTAGATGTAGGAGCAAATTGGTGATTAAAATGTTTGGACCAAACAACTGACACCAATAACGCTACGGTGCTTAACCGGTTTTATCTCATAAGATAGTGGATTTTGTGCTTACAAAACAGCCGGATTAATATATGTTTTTCTCCTCACTGAAACACATGGCAATAATGCGCAAAAAAGGTGGAATTCTATACAAAGTGTAGAAAATGGTGCCTTTTATCTACATATATAAAAATGTGTGTTTGTGTGTGTGTTCCAGCATAACTCTGGAACACCTTGAGCAATTTCAACCAAACTTGGCACACAGATTACTTACTCTCTGGAAACAAATACTGTGGGGATTAGACACCCTTAACACCTCTCAGGGTATGTGTGTAGTCTGTTGTACCTAAAAGTGGCTTCTACTGTACTGGGTTAAAATGGATTCTACTGTACAGCACTTTGGAATTGCCACGGTAATTGCTTCACAGTACTCCACAAGGGGGCTCTCTCTAGTAAGGGGAAAATCCAACATTGGAAATTACGTTTGTTCCGGGTCTCCAAAACCAGGGCTTTTCCTGTCTAATAAATAAATACCCGGGCATCAGGTATAGGGAATGGCATTTATATTGATTGAAAAGTCAGTGATGTTATGGGCCAACTATAAAAACTGGCCATTAAAAAGGAAAGCAGAAATGTTAATCCGTCAATTATTTGCTATCTCATGCTCATTTTATTTTGCCTCTTCATTTTTACTAGCAGCAGATACATTTTCTTCCTCGTGGTGACTTGTGCTATCTTTCACCATATCTTCTTTTTATCACTAATCTCTTCTTTCTCTTCCTCTTATTTTTCTCCTCCCAACTCCTCGGATTCAGAACAAGGATATAAAACAGCCACAAAGAAAAAACTTTCTGAGTTGGTGAAGTATGAGATTCACTTACAAGAAAACTTGGAGTCAGTCTACACTAAGGAACAAACTACTTAAGGCTAAACAATTAACCAAATAACCAAGTTGGAAGGGGCATTGGAGGTCTTCTAGTCCAACCTCTTGCTCAAGCAGGAGATCCTAAACCATTTCAGACAAGTGGCTGTCCAATCTCTTCTTGAAAACCTGCAGTGATGAAACACCCACAACTTTTGGCATTAAGCTATTCCACTGGTTAATTGTCCTTACTGTCAGGAAGATCACACACAATTACATCATTCTTCTTCTTCTTCTTCTTCTTCTTCTTCTTCTTCTTCTTCTTCTT